>PYAF01000709.1:5506-27342 GCA_007407185.1 Glycine tomentella | reverse complement strand
AAAGTGAACCCTAGGCTTTTAATCAACGTGAACCAGGATCGGTGGAGATCGACGATCACACGATTCTGCGATTAAGATCGCGATCTCACACCGATCCTACCCGGCGGCGATCTTACACGCGATCTGGATCGCTTGGCTCGGCAAAAATCGTGGGATCGTCCGATTACACGATCCGGCTCGCGATCTTAACAACAGTGATGGTACCAATCCAACTATAGTGCAGTATTTCTTCTCCCATAAGGGTATTCCGTCCTGCCAATATTCTTACAAGATTGAAAAGCAAGAAATTCAGTATATTGAATATTTAAGTTACATTGGCAATGGGAGCTATAATGAATAATAAAATCATCATATCATCATAGTAATTACTTTCTCAGACATAAAGGAATGGCCAAAGCCTCCTTTGTTGGTAGGTCAACACTCAACAACCACAAAAGCTATGCAGATTAATTATATGAAAATATACAAAAAAATTCTGTCAACCAGTAACCTACAGATTACAGAACCAAGCCAATGTCAAAAGGTAGCCACCAAAGGACTTCTAAAAGACTAAAACAACCAATATGAATATTGAATATATATTATATAAAATAGTCTTTACTGCAGTTGCAGTGGCTAAGGTGGCACTACTTTTCAAAGCATGAGGAGTTTCAATTTTCAAGTGAACACATGGCTCTGCAATCAATGGAGCGATAAACAATCAAACATGTGTAGGAAACTCTTAATAGTTTGAAGTGAGTTGTAAAAGAGTGCTCACCTCACTAAAGAAGGATGTTCAACATAAGAAAAATAAGAAAACAAATATATTTGTTCAATTTGCAGCCCCTTGGCTGTTTGCTACTGAATCCCAAGGGTCGACAATTAGGTTTTTTTTTTTTAACGCTGATTATCCCACCCCTTTTAGCATTACATTTAGCAAGTTAGAAGGATAGGGATTTTACACTTCTACAGTAATCAATATGGTGCTAAGTTGTGGGGCACCTGTCTAAGATGCCAGAGGCATGTGCCACATTGAAGGGTTAGCTAAGAAGCACACATACTTGTAAATAGTAGCCATAGCCATGTCGTGTTGTAGTCATGTCAGACATATATCCACAACAGATGTTGCAGGGACACTTCAAATACTTTCAATTGTATTTTATAATTTTACTTTTTATTTTTTAAACTTTTATTCCAATACAAATTGCCATAACAATTAAGTAAATTTCAGTATTTTGTTATGTCTACAATAGCTCATGCCCAATTTTAAAACACGAACTCTCTCTTGTAATTTATGATTTTTATTTTATGTTAATTTTAGATTATATGCTACAACCAACCATGTAATGTCCAATGATTTTCAAAAATTTAACATTCCCACATCTGTATTTGTTTCTGTCATATCTGTGTATGCTTCTGATAGGAACTGGACTAGATTAAGAGAAGAAAGAAGGAAAAGAATGAATCTTTATTGCTCTTGGAGACTAGCTCCTGTTGTTACAATTGTGACTATTCGAGGTGTCACAGCTTCCTATTATTTTCTGCTTACAAGCTGCCCCTTCCTTAGCCACTCACCTCCTAGTTAGTTAGTATACTAACTGTACAACTAGTATACTAACTAACTAAAACAGAATATTAACTAATAGCTTATCCTGGATCCTGTCAATACCCTCCCCTTCAAGATGGAACTTGTCCCCAAGGTCCAGGTGAGGAAAAACCTGTATTTTTCAGCAAGGGTCTCCTTCATCTTCTTCTTCCATAATCATCAACCTCAACTACTTGTTCTTGCACACGAGTTGGATGATACTTCTCTTCACAAGTAAAACACTCTCCCTTCCTCATTTTCTCATTCACTGCTGCGGGTAACAATTTGTGGAGTGTTCTTCTACCTTGCCATCCATTTAACTCTGCACTAACAGTTTGGACAGATTCACTGTCCTAACTATTAACTGGCCGCCCTTCCCTCCCATTTCTTGAACCCAAGAAACTGGGTTTCAGAAAAGTTTGAGGCTCTTCACTCATTCTTGGCAGATTTCCCAGCACCCTATTTTTTTCCTCCAATTGTCTTGCCTTCATCATAATATCCAGCAAAGTTTTGGGCTCATGCAATCTGACTTCTATCCCAATTTCCTCCTTCAACCCCTTCAGAAAAACCTTCATCAAGAAGCTTTCTTCCAATTCCTTTCCAGCCCCCAGATGTTTCTCAAACTAACCAATATAACTCTGCACATTATCATCTTGTTTTAATGCTAACAAAGCTTGGAAAGGGCTTAACACACTTGTACCTTGAAACCTCTGAACCAAGGCCAGTTTGAAACCCTCCCAAGATTGGGAAGAACTCCAAGATTCCCATCACTGAAACCAAGCTAGAGCCTCCCCATCCATAGCCACTAGAATCGTGTCCAATTTCTCTTCCTCCCTCATGGCCTGGAGACGAAAATATCTCTCTATTCGCGACATCTACCTCACGGGATCCTCCCCCGTGAACACAGGCAGCTCAATCTGCCTCCACTGTCGCGCCACATCCTTGCCTCCTTCCTTGCTTCTTTCCTTCTCCCAATGTTGTCAAACTCGAGGATCGGAAGGGGGCTAAAAGATCGTAACTCGGATAGTAAGAGTTACGTGTATATCTAAAATAGAAACTGCGTAAAACAATAAAAGGGGTGCAGAAAGTAACATTGTGTATCTGGCCCATATTAGGAAGAAAATGAGCAAGAGGAGTACAAAAAGCGAAAAAGGGGGTACAGGAAGAAAATTGGCCCAAATGTAAACCTAATTTGTATTTGCACCTCACTCATCTTCTCCGTCTCCCGCAGCTGCGCATGCTTCACTGCTGCTTCTTCCTCTTCTTTTTTTTTTTTCTTTTCTCTTGATGGAACACAACATCATCGCCCAGCCTCCGTCTTCTGTCGCTCCCATACCGCTTCTGCTCCACGTGCGAACATGGGACACTGAAGAAGGAAAGTAAAGCAGTAAAAGCACACGCACCACCACACTAGAGACCAGCCACAATCAACAGTCCGGCAGCGATGAGGAGCGGCGCCAACCAGCCACGATCAGCAATGAAGAGCAGCAGTTGGGATCAAAACGGATCAACGATCCGTCTGATTCGCGTTCAAACGCACGATCCGGGAGCGATCCTCCCTCCGCGTTTGCTCGAGCTTCCCTTTGAAAATCGCGAGATCGTACGAGTTTACGATCCTCCTCGCGATTTTGACAACATTGCCTTTGCCCCCTTCGCCTGAACCGGTTCCTCCATCGTCAGCCTCTCCAAGGTCACTGCCAGCTTCTGCAATAGCGATTCGATTGATCCCAATCAGGTTTCGATCGCGACCCGATGGGTCTCCATGGCTTCGCAGTTCTGCTCCGTAGCCTCACGGGTCTCTTCCATTGCGTGTTCAAGTGCCTCCAACCTCGCCTCCATCTTGCTGTTGGTTTTTGAACCCATTCACTCCTCACAGCCCCAAGATTGGAGCTTTGATACCAGTGATAGGAACTGGACCAGATTAAGAGAAGAAAGAAGGAAAAGAATGAATCTTTATTGCTCTTGGAGACTAGCTCCTGCTGTTACAATTGTGACTATTCGAGATGTCACAACCTCCTATTACTTTCTGCTTACAAGCTGCCCCTTCCTCAGCCACCCACCTCTTAAAATTTCTGACCCCTCCCCACAGTTAGTATAACTAACTAACTATACAGCTAGTATACTAACTAACTAAAACAGAATATTAACTAACAGCTTATCTTGGATCCTATCAGCTTCCTGGAGGATTAACACCTCAACAGTCAACAACCAAGAGACCATAAATCCCTTCTATCACACTTTGCATTAGGCCCGCATTTTGGCACCTTTGACTACACTGCATCAAACAACCTATATACTACATTCATGGAAGGCAGTAGTCAGTCTGTCCTAGAACCACAAAGAATTTTATTTAACAGTTAATTGAATGCCAAAAGCATTCTAGATTGGAGAAACCACACCAAATAAGATGGATAAATAGAAAAAAGAAAAAAAAAACTAAAACTACAATTCATTGAAAAAATTTGCACGTGCGTGATAGACTGCAAAATGTTTAATCGAAAAGTTTAAATAAATGTTCATATACTGATAAATTTTAACACCATTTCTAAATGTGAAGCAATTTCTAAAATAACAAATCATTAAAGAGTATCAACAAAGAAGAGAATATTGTCTTGGTAAACACACAGACAATTCCAAGTCACTTGCATACTACATTGAATAATTGATCTACTCAGTTCACAATTCTATACCCCTTTTCACAATGGATATCTAATTTTTGCTAGGTTAGATGCTGTAGAATATTTCCATAACATGACATGTAAAATATCAATGTGAGTTATGTTAAACAGTACAGATTGAATTTAATTACTGGTAATCCATCCAAGGATAATCCACAGGCAATGCCTCCTTAGCAGCTAACAAAATTGTGTTTGGTAATTCATAAAGCCTCTTATTTTCTGGTCACAAAGCATGCCCACAGCTAAAAAATGGTAACAACAAATATGAACACATATAGACATCAATTTTTCTTCTCATCAAACTATAAATTTGCTTTTCGTCAAACTATACACTAATTGATCCTTTCTCACTGGAAATTTATTGGTCAGCTTCTTATATGAGCAGTAACCATTAGGTGTACTGATAAAATTAAATAAGTGTTATCTATTCTGTTATTGTGAAATCATAAATGCTTGTAAAGCAAAACAGTATATTTTTCCTCATTGTTTGATTCACAAATCATATCCAGCATGAAACCCTACTTGCTTCCCTTGCATTTCTTCGTGCATTACAATTCAGATCTAATCTTAAGAAAACATTTTTCTTTTCCAGGGGTTTCTTAAACCTCTTGAACTATCCCTATGAAATTTCTCCCAGACATTAGCTTTTGTTCATTTAGTCATGTGGGTTTATAACTTACGATGTTGAATGTTACTATTTTCCCTTATATATGCGAAGAGACTATCTCCAGATTCGAATACATGACCAACCGGTTACCACTTTAATGTTGCGCCAAGGCTCACCCTCAAGTGGATATATTAAAAATGACAAAGTTTAACACTCAACAATGGTTGGTCATCATGAGAGTGGACTACTACCCCAGGAAAAATTTATCAGTAAGTAGCAATGTCAAGGATTTGAATGCTCGAGTTGCCACTCTAGGGAGGGCTTTCCCTAGCCATCACTCACAGTCCAAGAGTTAATCTTGCAACTTTGCCTATAAAGATTCCCAGTCATAGATAAATAATAATAATATATAATAATCCGAGATAAATGCTAGCAACACAATTTTTGCCATCGGTTGAAATTTATTGTATATCACAAAAATCTTGTGAATCTTACTACTTATTTAAAGTCAAACTTTTAGTAATTTTCAATAAATTTTATCCAACAGTAGATAGTGTGTTCGAAAAAGTGCATTAAAAAGAGTGTGTTAGACTATCACCCGTCTTCCCTCGAAAATCCTCCTACACAAAGTTAACAGTGATCTCAATCAATGGTATCAAATATCTCCGTTTCAAAAGATTTACCCATAACCATAATTGCTCAAATATAATTATCTATTCTTACGAGTCAATATAGGGATTTCAACAAAACATCGTCAAAATTCGCAATAAGGAAAAAAGAAAGATAGGCAATTAATTAAATGTAAAAACGAAAGAATTTCGGAGAATACCAGGAAGAGGGGCATTAATGTCGTAGAATGTCGGAGGACGCACCGGAGATCTTCGACGGCGGAAGAACCTTCGCGACGGACGATGATCCCATTTACCCATCAAAAGTTCAAATGACGAATGGGTTTCGCTCGAAACAATAAAGAAGACCAAACGCAACGAACGAGTATTTGGTTATTTTGACACAGTGGTGTGGTGTGGTGTTAATTCTGTTCAAGTACAAGTGCAAGACCACTATCAGTTTGATTTGGGGAAATTTATAGCCCACGTTGCGTCACGGTGCTGATTCAAATTACCGTCGTCGCCTGTCGCCTCGCTGTAATTTTTTTTTTAATGTTTAAATATATTTTTACTTAATTATACAATTGATTCTTTAATTATATTTTTAAATTTTAATTTGATTATTTAATTATTAAAAAAATTAATTTGATCCTTTAATTATTAAAAGATTCAATTTGGTTGTTCAATTGTTTAAAACACCTAAATTTTACCTTTTTTGTCCAAAGATAACTTATATTGTTAAGTTGTAAATTGCATCGGTTTAAATTTACAAATAATAGCGACTAAAAATCATCACTATATTTATTTTTAATTTTTAAAATAAATATACAATAATTAAAACAAATTTTAAAATAGTGACATTTTTAACCTCCTGTTTAATTATTATGATTTTAAAAATTAACCATCAAATTATTCTCAAATCAATTCCAATCATAACAATATTCAACCTAAATCAATTCCAATTAAAACAATATCCATCCCAAATCAACACAATTAGAATCCTAACTAGATGGGAGTAGACATGGCGATTAACGACAGAGTGTGGTGAAGAGGATGCACGTTCTAATGGAACAACTTCTTCTCAAAGGAGTCATTCAAGAGTTGAGGAAACTAGCTCGAGCAGTGATGGAGCCCACCAAGGAGGCTAAAGGATAGTGTGCTGACCAAGGTCGTCAAAATTGAGAGTCTACGTAAACTCGTGAGAGTTCCGTAGACTTGAATCATAAAATCGTAAGAGTCTACTTCAAACAAAAAATAGTAAATTACCTATATATAAATATGAAACATAAATTCATAAAATGATACAATTATACAATAAGTTCTTAGTTCACAGTGCACAGTTCACATCCAATCAAACATAAAGTAAAAGTATACTACTAAACATAAGTTCTTAAAATAAAACAGTTATAAAACGTAGAAATAATTCAAATGTCTATTAATCCTCTAATAAAATTGTAACATCTCAAAAATTTAAATAGGTTACTTAAAGATAAAAAGAGAAAACATAAAAATGCTTGAAGAAGAATGACCATATTACCCTTTACCTTGATGTGAGAATTACCATTATACCCTTGAAGTAGAAATTACAAAATTGCCCTTAGAGTTAAAATTACAAAAATGTCCTTAGATATTTTGGTTAGGTATTTTTTAATTTAAGTGGAAATTATGATAATACACTTGGAGTGAGTGAAAAATTACCAAAATATCCTTTGATATTTTGGCTTAGATATATTGTAGAGACTTGATGAAATTAAAGAAATACCCCTAGAATGACAAATTACCATATTACCCTTAGTAACAAGTAAAAATCACAAGAAAACTAGGAGTACCTAGACTGACCGAAATTTATGATTAGTACCTAAAGCTATCATAAGTTAGAGTTTTAGACCATGCGAACACATTAAGTACAAAAATCTTAGGTATTTGATAAAATCTTAGAATATCTAAATAATATCTATGGTGTTATGAGGATATCACATGAGCAACACATGTGTGATACAAGAAGGATATGATAGAAGCCAAGGGATCCAAGTGGCAAGCTTAGAAGTGCTTAGAATAGATTTATTCATGATTAGTTAACTTAAAAAACAAATTTTAGTAACATAAAGGGATCTAGCCATGTGGAATATTTGATAAAGACATAAAACTTTAGATGAATGACCAAAGGGAAATTAATAGGTAATGACACCTTAGTAGCTATCACATTTATTGGAAAGCACATGAAGTACAAGTGGTATAAACACTACAACTAGGTGTAGCCACATGTGTATGTATACGTGATTTTAAGCAAAAACCAAAATGAGATGCCAATTTGAAGTGTAGCCATGAGTGTTTAGGTGAAGCCATGCCTTATATGAATGAGATAAAAAGAGAACAAGCTCCGTAAGGCAAGCATTCCATGTGCACTTAGCCATTTAATGAATGAATCTTGCTTTTTGCTTAGAAAGCATGCATTTAATGCATAAAATTAAAATATCTTTAGGTCATGATTAGTTAGTTACATTAGATCCAAACCAAAGACTAACTAAGTTACATCCTAACTAAATCTTTTCATATAAATAACCCCTTGATTTAAAATTCTGCACATTGCCAAGCTTCCTTTCTCTCAACCTCAAGACTAGCTCTTCCTTTTCTCTCTTCACTTTGCTTTCTCACTTCCTTCTTGACATAGAAACCGTAGCCCTTCACTTATATTGCCTCCTTCACCTTTATTTCATTCTCTTCTTCATCCCAAACCATCTAATACAAAGACAAAACTTCATTCCTTCAAGACCTTAAGGCTTTGTTTGGGAGTTAGGAGGGGAAGAGAAGGAAAGAGATTCAAGGGAAAGGGAGGGGAAGGATAGGGAGGAAATGAGGGAAATTCCTTCCTCCTTGTTTTGGAGTTAAAAATATATTAAGAGAGAAAAATTGAGAGTTAATAAGATACTTTTACAATTTTATCCTTGAATTGTGACTCAGTGCTTTGTATTTGTGTTTTATTAACACTAGTTGGGGTAGGATAATAATTTTACTAACACTGGCTGGGGTAGGATAGTAATTTTATTACTTTTCCTTCTAAAAACCTCTAAATAGGGGGAACAACAATTTTTAGGCTTTGGAGGAATTCAAAGGAGTTTTAAAAATCCTCAAATTCTTTTCCTCAAAAATTAAAACTCTCAAACAAGGAGATGTTACTACCTAAACCTTTCCCTTCCCCTCTAAAATCCCTCTCCCAAACAAAGCCTAAGGTGTGCCGTCAAGTACCTGGAGGATTTGTAAGCAAACTTGTTTAGGTAGGATGAAGATTTAGGTTTATTTATCATTTGATTATTGAGATTATTTAAATGGTATTTTGGTGTATCTTACTCTTAAGCTTGATGGCATGTGGAAGTTTAATATCTTGCTTTTCTTGAAAATCTTCTATACAACTTTGTTTCAATAAATGAGTGAAAGAGTTCAAGTAACATCAAGGTATGTGTAGGTATAGGTTTAGGTTTAGAATCAGTTGATTCTTGAGATTATTCGAATGGCTTTGAGCTGAATTTTGGACTGTTTTTAAAATTTTATATCTCCCTCTGCACTTAACCAAACAAGGTGTTTGACCACTCATTTTAAAGCTTAGGAAGTCTAGTTTAACATACTAAAATATGGGAATATAATGACTTGTAGATTAGCACAAATTATAGGAAGAACCGAATCATATGTGGTGAGAAATGTTGTAGTTATAATGTTCTTGAAAAGTGTTTTTGAATGATGATGAAATCTTAATGTTTTGTGGCATAATTGCATGACATGAGTTATGTATCTTTGCATGTCATTGTGCATGTCATGTGCATTAAGAAAGATAAAAAGATAAGACCTGAAGGGTGATATAGTTAAGTTGAGCACGACCCTGATGGTGCCCAAAGGGTGATACAGTTAAGCTGAGTATGACCCTGCGAGAAAGACATATTGACCTAAGGGTGATACAGTTAAGCTAAGCATGACCCTATGGGACCCCAAAGGGTGATATAGTTAAGCTGAGCACGACCCTATAGGAGGAACCTAAATCTAGTAATGAGCTCATTGTCTAGTTTAGGGAATTAAGATACATTAAATGAAAGAGAAAGAGAAATCAAAGACTAAAGAAAGATAATACCTGAAGGGTGATACAGTTAAGTTGAACACAACTCTGATGGTACCCAACAGGTGATACGGTTAAGCCGAGCATGTCCCTGCGGGAAAGACATATTGACCCAAGGGTGATAAGTTAAGCTAAGCACGATCCTATGGGACCCCAAAGGGTGATACAGTTGAGCTGAGCACAACCATGCGGGAGGAACCTAAATCTAGTAATGAGTACAATATCTAGTTTAGGGATTTAAAATACATTAAATTAAAGAGAAAGAGAAATCATTCATGAATATGTGAAGGTTCATGATTGCATATGATGAATTTTAAAGTTTATGATTGCATATGATGAATTTTATGTTAGGGTGAACATATGTAAAGGATTTTCAATTAATTAAAATGAAACTACTTCGAGTTATATGTTTATGAAATTAAAATCAACTATGACTATTCACATGTTTTCTTAATAAACCGAAGTAGTTGGAATGGTGATGATGACATTGTATGATAAGTTAGTCTTCACCTACTGGAAATTCTTTGGAATTCTCATTGTTTTAGTGTGTTTCCATGTCATTCCAGATAGGTAAATCGGGAGGAGAAACTACAAATTGGGGACAAACTGGAACATTTTTTTAATGTTACAAATTTTTAATATTTTCCTATATGCTTTGTGGTATATGAACATTAATATTATTGTATGAAATATTATTTACAAGTTATTACTAAGTTTGTAATTTATTAAAAAGACCAAAAAGTCTATACAGACATATAAACATAATTTTCATAACACAATTAAATTTCTAATACTGAGACAAGTTTTTCTTGATCGAATTTGATTAAAAATTTTACGTTAGTAAAGTTAACATCTTCTAGTTACGTATTATGACATAGACATAATATAGTAATTGGAAGGGTGTTACAAAAATCAACTCCAAGGTCATCACTGTTGGTTTCAAAGGAGTTATTTGAAGAATGGAACAAGGTTCAAGCTTTGGTTTTGAGCTTTCAACATGCATTGAAGCCTTGAAGATTGTTTGGTGTTAAATATGTAAGAAAGAAGCAATTCTGGTGATCCAAGTGCATTGCATTTACATCATTCATTAAGTCAATTAATTTGAGTAATAGAATTCACAAGGCTTTGATAAATTGATTAAGTTTTTGAATTGAATCAAAGGTTTTTGGAAAAATAAGTTTCTATTGATTTAATCGATTACATTAAAGTAATAATCGATTATTTTGTTCTTAGTTATTCTGGAAAACTTCTCAAGAACAAAGTAATCGATTACATATCGGATTAATCGACTATTCTACCTTCGTTTACATATAAACTGCCTTGATGAACATTTTAATCGATTACTAACAGGCTGTAATCGATTACATTACTATACATATTTTTAAGTCTCTCTGGAAGAATCGATTACCAAAGAGATATAATCGATTACATAGGTTAAATAGAGAAAGTCATCTTCCTGTCTTAATCGATTACCAAGGTTAGTAATCGATTACATCATATGTCTGTGCTTAACATGGCTGCTGCATTAATCGATTATCAAATATAGTAATCGATTACATAGTACAAAATGATTTCTAAAGCTTCCTGGTTTAATCGATTACCAAAATCTGTAATCGATTACACAGTGTATTTCTAGTTTATGAAGCTTCCTGTCTTAATCGATTACAAGACAGAATAATCGATTATTTTGTTCGTTGCTTATATCCAGATTTCTGTAGAACACTTTAATCGATTACAAGGTTAATTTAATCAATTATTGGGCGCATTTAATCGATTACTAACAGTTACAAAAGTTTGTTATAAATAGAACCTTGGCTCAACTTGTTTCATAACTTGTGCAATTCGTATTCTGAGCCTACATAAGCTTTCTAAACACGTTCTTAGTGATTTTTCTGGGTTCTATGAATGCTTGCTTTCACTAAAACACTTATGGGTTTTTAAGTGATTCTTGAAGCAAGAAGATTCTTTTCAAAGGTTAAGGAAGGAGATGTTTTGAGTTTGTTTTCATCATTCAACCTGGTATATTCATTCATGTGCATATCATTCACTGGATCATCTGGTGTTTTCTTTCCTTAACTCAGTGGTTGTAATTCTTTTCTAAATTTGTATTGAATTGGCTATTGTAATTTTGATTCTTAAAGCTTGGGACTAGAGAAGGGTTCTCTAGCTTAAAGATCAAAGTAGTGTTCTCTAGATCTTTCTCCTTAGAAGTCTAATAGGGTTTTAGATTTCAGTTCTTTATCTAAGGTTGATAAAGGGGAGGTTCTTGTAAAAGCTTGTAAGAATATTTTTATAATAGTGGAACTCCATTCTAGTGTTGAGTGGAAGAAAACTGGATGTAGCTTCATAGTGTTTGAAGTGAACCAGTATAAATCTTTTGTGTATTGATTCTTATCTCTATATTGATTATATTCTGTCTATCTTGATAGTATTGCTTTGTTTATCAATTAAATTCTGAGCTATTGAATACCTTGGACTGAGCATTTGTTGAATAAGGTTTCTTGGTTTCAAAAGTGATAAAGATCCTAAAGGGAAACTCTGATTTTTTCTAAGAAATTTTTAATTTACCAAGCCTAACCAATTCACCCCCCTCTTGGTTAAGTGTGAAGTGTTCCTATATTTTACAATCCACCACCACCATCATCCTCATCTCCATCTTCTTCAAGCTCTTCCTCGGTTGAGAAGTGATCTTCAACATTATCATTCAAAGCTAAATTGTCAATATCAAATGCATCCAAAGTTGGATCACTTAAACTTCCTCCAACCAAGTCAATATTTTTTCCACTACCACTTTCATCTAGAGGTTCCTCAAGTTGGACATTGACATTGTCTTCATAAAAAATATCATCTCCCTCTTCTATTGTTCACTCATCATCAGATTTGTCCCTTCTTGAGCATTTTCTTGAGCATGCTGATGAGCATTGTCCTACCGTATATATAAGTGGTTATCTTTCGTCCCTTCTTTATAGTGACTTCATGATCCTTCAAATGTTTCTCGAAGTCCTCAAGCATCAGATCAATGCAATGGGCAGCACATGGAGTCCAATACAAATTCGACCGAGTGTGCATCAATAATTCTCCTGTTGCTTTGAAATTCGTAGCATTATCAGTAATCACTTGAATAATATTCTCTTCTCCAACAAATGTAACAATGTCATCTAACACCTTAAAAACTTTGTTAGTTGTTTTTGAGATGTCAAAAGTATCTAAGGAATACAAGAATACTGTCCCTTTCGGACTATTTACCAAAAAGTTACAAATTGAACGCCTTTTTTTATCCATCCACCCATTAGACATTATTGAGCAACTAGTTCTCTTCCACTCATCCCTAAACTCTTGCATATTGGCATCAGTTTTTTGTACTGCTTGATTCAAGAGCTTCTCTCTAACATAATGGTAAGATGGAGGTTTATAGCCAGGTCCATTTTCCCCGATCATCTCACACATCTTTAAAAATGCGGGATTTTTAATAGCATTGAATGAAATGACACATGTGTAAAACAATTTCAGCAACTTGAGCACCAACTAAAGGTTTGTCTTTTTTTTTTCATCATCTGATTTAAGGTTGCTTGAACACTGGCACTCCCACTACTTGCACTTCCTTCTTTTTCTTTTGAACCAAAACCCCTTTGTCCCTGCAAGTTGGTTGCCTCAACCCCGCTAGCACTTTCTTCATCTTCATCAATACTAATCAATCTCCTTTTCTTTTCTTTTGTTGCTTTACATTCAACAACAATTTTCATCATCAGCATTTTTATCTCATCTGGCACCGTTGCACAGGGCTCAGAATCTTCTCTAGTCCCGACAAGATGACGCTTGAAACGGAAAACTCCACCACTCAGAGTCTTTGAACAATAATTGCATTTCACTCTCTTACCACTGCCATCAACATCAATCCCATGTTTCCACCCAATTTCAGTCCTATTCCCAGGGGAATTTTTGCATTTTTTCTAGCAACTGAAGAAGAGCCACCCGCATTTCCACCACTGGAATCAGATCCAGTTCCACTCATTATAACAAACACAACACAACAAGGCAACAAGAAGATGCAAGAAGTTGAGGAAATTAAGTAAAAAAGGGAAATGTGCAAAAAGACAGCACAACAATGCAACAAATACAACTCACCTGCAAGAAGTAGAGGGCGGTCAGGGCACTTCCTATTTATTGGTCACTAACTTACTGTAACTAACAATTCACAAATATTCCAACTATCCTAATTAACTACCCATTCCCCACTGTCCTAAGTCCTAACAGACACCTACAAATTGACTCTTGCAAACTGACTTTATAATTGATCACAATTACCCATTAAAGACAATTCATCATAACATAACAGTGTGTGTACAAATGGTACAATTCGTAATAGATTTTTTTAAAGAAAGAGGCAATATTTCCAGGTCATAATTGAAAAAAAACAAGCTGCATTATGCCATTTCATTGAGATGTTGCTATAGATATGATCAAAACTTAGCAGATACAAGGAAACAAACAAAAGAGGCTAATTGCACTGGCTAGGTTCAGAGGTCACACTTGTGAGAACAAACAATAATTTCAGAATCTTCTATTAGATCAGAAGTGACCACAGTTCATGTTCTATTACAAATTTACAATTAAATAATTACCATGAGATGATCGTACGTCAAATTCCAAAGTATCCTAGAAAACCTCTATCGAACGCATTGTAGAATTCACTTAATTCAGAATAGTGTGTGTATGTGTGCGGTGTGCCTGAATTCGTAAAGTAGTAAACGATTTTAAGCTCCCAGCTGTATCCCTGGATATCCTCTAACAATGTGTGTGTGTACTGTGAAACTTTCTAACAAGAAGCTGAATGATGGACATGGACTCAACTCATGGACTGAGGGGAGAAGAAGAACACGAAGTCACAAACTTACCAAGCCAGGGGAGCGACAACGATGGAGCCACAGAGCAATAACGACGATGGATTGACGACAATGGTGGAGCGAAGATGACAAAAGGCAAGCACAAAGGTGAGGAATATGAACGCGAGGAAGAACGCATAGAACGGTGAGGGGAAAATGATTTTTGAAACCCTTACCTAGCTCATCCAAAACGGTGCCATTTTGCTTACAACCAGACTCACCAACTCACTATCCAACTCAAGATTCTCCTTGGAATCGTGTGATTCTACATAGAATCGCACGAGTCTACTCCTAAAACGAGTCTACAACCAATTTAAATCGCGGAGGGTAGGTGGAATTGTAAATTGGTGAAGTTTACGAGTTAAATCACGAGTTTGACAACCATGGTGGTGACGCAATTGGAGGACTACACAGAGGGGGTGAAGGCTCGAAGAAGCCATGAGATGAAGATGTTGAACTGGTGGGACCTCATGTGGTTCGAAATCAAAATCGTCATCAACTTCGACATATTTGTCCTCACCGGCCTCAAGGCAAAGGCAATGGTTGGACCCACCATCATGTTGTCCTACGTTGGTGGTGGCTTGTTGTGGCATGGTTAGAGGAATGTTTAAGGAAGAGGAAGGATTAGAAGAAGGGGTTGGAGGTTGGTGGCAGATATGTGAGAGGAAAGACTAAAGGAAGGGATTGGAGGTTCGAGGCATATCTAAGAGAAGAAGGGTTAGAGCCAAATTAAAGTGTTTTAAACAATTGAGAGACCAAATTGAATCTTTTAATAATTGAGGGATCAGGAAAAAGAACCTAAATAATATTTTTTTATTCGATATTTACCAAAAAGGGGCGCTTTGCAAATTATTTACACAAATGGGGCGGCAAAAGAACCAAAATAATATTTTTTAATAAATATTTACGAATAAGGGGCGGTTTCAGAATTATTTACAGAAATGGGGCTGTGTAACATGCCTAATCCAAGCATGTTACAGCTGCCCCATTTCTATAAATAAGGGTCCCCCTCCCATTTCCACACTTCCACCATCTCTCTAGAAGTGCTCTGCCTTATCTCTAGAGTTTTTCGATGGTATTTTGTGCAGCGAAGCTCTACTGAATTGTGAAGTTTTTCAGACAAAATCCTGCGAACAAGTAAGCGGATTTAATTTTTTTGCCTCTGTTATAATATTTGTAGTCATGTTGTTATGATTTACTTATTTATATTGTTAGTGATGCATGTACTTGTTTTTTTAGCAAAATAGATGTTAGGTTACGATATATGTATTATAAAAATGTTAGGATGATGTTAATTTGTTAGTGACATAAATTTAGGTAGATAGAAAATTGTTTAGGTGTTTCGTACTGTAGTGTTTGGATAAAATGATTAGAATTTAGAATTTAGGGTTTGGTGGGCATGGGTACATCAGTTTGAGGGATTAGGGTTTGCTTGGCATGGTTAGGTTGTGTTTAGGGTATGGTCATGGGACAATGGTGTGCGATTAAGGGTTTAGGGTTTGGTGGGCGGTTAAGGGTGTAGGGTTGGGGTTTATGGTCATGTGACGAT
Organism: Glycine tomentella; assembly: GCA_007407185.1. Taxonomy (NCBI): domain Eukaryota; kingdom Viridiplantae; phylum Streptophyta; class Magnoliopsida; order Fabales; family Fabaceae; genus Glycine; species Glycine tomentella. The sequence goes on along the minus strand of PYAF01000709.1, from coordinate 11,348 downwards.
GGTGGGCGGTTAAGGGTGTAGGGTTCAGTGGGCTAGGTATGTGACGTTTGGGCTAGGGTTGGGGTAGGGTTTGGTTGCATGGTTGAGGGATTGGTTCAAGGTTCGCGGTGCAGTGATTAGTGTTAATGGTTTTAATGATTTGTGAATTATACAGAATTGTTAACACGGATTTTTATTTTTCGTGCATGAAGTTATAGTAACATGGCCGATTTTGATGGATCTGATTCACTGCGCTTTGTATCGGATCATGAGGCTGAGCCGATTGATCCGACATCTTATGTGGTTCCTACCCCGTACAACTGGGGTGCTTTGCATAGGCGTACTCAGTGCACACATGTTTCACAAGCTGTGTGGAACCAGGGCAACACCCACGCATGACTACTAAAGACTCGACGTGGCAAGCTGTCGGGGGGGCCAGCATATGACAATATTCCTGAGGTCGTTGCTGATATGCTGCGTGATGCTGGGTTTCTTCATGTCGCACGTGTGCGACATGTTCAGGTATGCAACAACTGATATTAGTAATCAAATTTTATTTAACGATAACTATACTTGTCAATTGATTAATGATATTGTTTTAGATTGATGCTGGCCTGATTAGTGCTCTGGTCGAGCGATGGAGGCCAGAGACCCATACGTTCCACATGCCACAGGGAGAGATGACTATCACCTTACAAGATGTGGCTGGTATCTTGGGATTGCCCAGGGCTGGCAAAGTCGTCACTGGAGTGACTTTGTTCGATTGGCTGGAGGTCATCGCAGACGTTTTCGGTCAAGAACCTGATGAAGAAACGGAGCTGACTGGTGGATATCTGCAACTGACTTACTTCGATAGGCATTTTGGGGATTGGGGTCAGTTGGATAAAGATTTTGTTACTATGACTCAGTTTGCAAAGGCGCACATTGCCCGCCTTCTTGGTGCATGGCTGTTGTGCGATTGATCTGGAGGTAGCGTGATGGTAGCATGCTATATTCCATTGTTGGCTGGGGACTTCCCAGAGATCAGAGAGTATAGCTGGGCCTCAGCGGTCCTTGCACATTTGTTTAGACAAATGTGTGAGTGTACAAATCCATCGAAGAAGGATATTGGTGGATGTCATATGCTGCTGCAGGCGTGGGAGTGACTGAGATTCCCACCAATTGGTCCATGTATTCCACAGCCTACGGACCCACATGCGCATTTTGGACACCGGTATGTGTGACTATATGTTGAACTTATAACAACATGCTTAGAAAACAAATATTTCTTCGAAATGCATCACAGTAAATTAAAACCTACCAACAACCAATGAAGCAATTACGTCAGCATCAAGCTGTCTGTGACCCTGTGAAATATGATCATTCAAGCAAACGTGTTTTCCACCCCATTTTGAAACAACCCAGTTCTCTCGGAAAACTGGTTTAATAACCCTAACCCTCCAAGGGCAACCATCACTATGCGCAACACACCTCATGGAAAACTTGTCAGGCTTGCTCTCTACCACAATTGCTTCTTGATGCTCCTTCATCAAGTTATGCTTCACTGCTAATTGTGCTTCCTTTTTCGAGTCAAATTCTTGTTTGACAAACAAATCATCCCCTAGTTGCCACAGACCCTGCACTGATCCTGAACCCGAAACAGAACTGGAACCGCTAAAAGAGTCTTGTTCGGGTGGGTAACTCCAATCAATATATGTATAATGAGGAATTCCTTGCCAGAAAGGAATAACCTCAGTAGCTGCACATTGAACGTCAGTTTAATTAACGATATCAACTAAAAAGCACTAGCAACACAAATTCTTACCAAAAAATGAATCACTTAACGTTTATAAATATCTATATAAAAATAGGTAAAAAGAAATCAACTTCAACCCTAACCCTAAACACCATGTACGCCTGCCGATACAACCCTAACCCGTCACCCGAATACCCAAACTGTAATACCTTGAATTTTAAGCATGGGATTAAGCCTAGTGATTAGGAAAACATAACCATGCATTAGAATTACAAAAAGGGCAGCTTAAGAGAATTCAGAGGCAGATTCGGCCATCTCGCGCGATCCACGTGGGGTCTGGCGCGATCCGTGCGGGAGGCTTGAATCAGAGCAATGGTTTCGACCATCTCACGTGACCAGCGTGGTTCCGGCGCTAACCGCGTGGGTTGTTCGAATAGATGGCGCGATCCGCGTGGATGTGGCGCTAATCGCGTGAGAGGCACGAATCAGAGTGTGGTCTCGAACCTATGGCGCGATCAGCGCGGGGCATGGCGCGATCCGCGCGGGACTTTCTGGCCAGCCTTATAAATAGCCATTTTGGACGGAAATGGAGAGGAAGAGAGAGAGAGTAGCCATTGTTGACCAGAAAAGCTCCATATCTTCTCCATTTCTCATCTAAACACCTCCGACCCTACTGAGAAAGTGTTCAGAGCCTCGAGATAAGCTAGAGGCCCAGCTTTATTCTCGACAAAAGGTGGTAAATGACAAGATTGGATTTCTCTGAGAGAACCCTTGAGAGCTCGAAACCCAAGGTCGAAGGAAGCTTTGCATGAGCGATTTGTCTTGGGAAAAGTGATCCCCTAGTTTTTTTTACTTCCTAGAGGTAAGAAACTCGAGCTCTAGCCGTTGGTTTTGTGTATTGGATTTTGTTGGTTTTGGGGGTATCTTGAGGGGTGTTTTTGGAGGTGTTAGAGCTGCTATTAGGCTTGGACCCTGTAGAGAAATGTGTTTAGAGGGTTGTTCTGAGGAAGTTAGAGCCTTGAGTCATTATTATTGATGAAGTTTGATTTTGGCTCTGAGTTTATGTATGAGTAGAGAAAAGACTGGTTATTTAGTTATTGTGAACCTTAGAGTAGTTGATAAAGTTGCTCAAGAGATGGTATAGATGTTGTTTATGAATTGAATTGGTTGTATTGGGAAGCTTGAAATTGAGAAGGCTAAAGCAAGGAGGTACCTTATGTTGGCCTGAGCATAGTCTTAGGAGAGGCTCTGTAGCCTTGGTTAGGCTGAGTAGGATCCTTTTAAGGATCTGAGAATCACTTGTGAAGTGATTGAGGGTGTGTTATGCAGAAAGGATTATAGTTTCCTTTTGTTCTAACGGCTTGGAACTGTATTTGATAAGTTATATGTTTGTTCTTATGTAGGACGTGAACTCGATAGTTCTAGTGGTGGTGACCACGACGCCGGTGCTTTGCCTAGAGCAGGTAAGCTCTTGGTTCTTGTATGTGTATCCTCTGCTGTGTTCCACCATGCACCAAATGGGGTGATGGTTCTGATGTGAGTAAATGCATGTATATGGAAATTGTATATTGATGTGATTGATTAATGGATTGTATTCTTTACCCTGTGATGGGAATTGATGTGTATTGACCTGAGATGCTAAAATGTAAGCTGGACCCTGTGATGGGGAATTGATATGTATGGCTATGAACTGTTTGACTTAGGACATGCTTGGTTGAATATGAGATTTGAATGTGAATTCTGTGTATGAATTGAATCCTATGGTAGTAGGATAGATGACATGCGATTGAGAAAGACCTGTTGAGAGATGTTCCTGTGATATAGATGTAGCCTCCCGAATGGAGATGTTCCTATATACACAGAGGTAGCCTCCTCAAGCAATTGTGTTGGATGGATAATGAGATGTGCCTGTGATATATAGATGTAGCCTCTTGAGTAGAGATGTTCCTATATACACAGATGTAGCCTCATTAGATGGAGATGTGCCTGTTATATAGATGTAGCCTCTTGATTGAGATGTTCCTATATATACAGATGAAGCCTCCGATAGATATGTTGAGATCCAGGCATGAGATGTCCCTAGTATACAGAGGTAGCCTCCCTGGGTGGAGATGTTCCTATATACATAGATGTAGCCTCTGCCGAATAGTAGTGTATATCGCCTGATTATTGACAGGTTGAGGTGAAATGGTAGAAATGATGTTTAATGAAGGGGGTATGAGATCCCTGCTTGCTTGATGAATGATTGAGAAATGTTCGGATATTGAATCTGATAATGGTTGGTTGGAATATATTATTTCTATGTATATACCTTCAGGGGCCCTGAGTTTACTGGGATTTTATACCTCATCCCTTGTGTGGGGCTTATGTTTTGCAGGTGATTCCTCAGGAGGAGCAGATAGATCCCAAGGCCAGAACCCTATGCAGGGATAGTTGCTGTTTATAAACCTTAGGCTTAGATGACATGAGCATGTGACTCTGATATTTTGTATTTTGCCTTTGGTTTGGTTTTGTTGTACCCTAAGGGGAGATATATGTACAGTTTTGTACCTGAACAGAAATTTTGTGTATATTCACCATATTATAGTGTACAGTGGTTACATTGATGACATTTGATGATGTCATTCTTAGTTTATGCTTCCAAACTGCTTAAACTCTGATGATTATATATGTTATTGTTGATTAATGTTTGGTAATGACCCTGATGATTGAATGGGGCGTTACACAAACCATAAACCCCAATCAAACCCTGCACCTCAACAGCAAGCCCTAAACCCCAACCAAACCCTAAACTCAACACAACACCCTAAACCCCAACCAAACCATCCAAACCCTAAACACCATGCATGATTGCCGACACAACCCTAACCCCTCATTCGAATACCCAAACCCTAAACCCCAATCAAACCCTACATCTCAACAGAAAGCCCAAAACTCGAACCAAACCCTACACCTCAACACGAAGCCGTATACCCCAACCAAACCCTAACTATTTAACCCAAACAATACAACACAAACACTTTCGGTTAATGTTGCAAACACATCTTGTTTTTAATATAGTTTTAGATTAGAATTTAGTTAAATGAGTAGTTAAATAGATTAGAATTAATTAAATTTTCTATTTTATTATTTTAAATCTAAGTCAATGCCATTTATGCATTTCAGGGTCAAAAGAGGAGAATCAAGGGCCAAATAAAGAGAAAACCAAGTCTGCAGTCCCGCACTATCAGCGCGGTAGCCCACGCTATCAACGTGAAGAAGACGAATCCAAGACTGAAGAATCGAAGAACTCACGCTATTAGCGTGAGAACCCGCGCTAGTAGCGCCGCCCTTTCGAAAGACCCACGCGATTAGCGTGGGATCGCGCCCTGATCGCGTGGCATTGATTTTGTTTCCTTAATTAAGAAGATTGACTTTGAAATTGGCAAAAGATAAAGGTCTAGTTACTCTAATTAAACCATTCTATAAATAAAGGCCTCTGGGGGGAGCAGAGATCATCTTATATCATCTATTTCACTCTTTCTTTCTCATCTTTTCACCATTGGAAGTCAAGAATCAAGGCAAGGTCACTCAAGAATGTATTATTTGACAACTTTTGGTTTCTTGAAGCCTATGGCATGCTGAATTTGTATTGTGGGAAGGCCATGAACTGATGTAACTCCTCTGTAACTTGAATTGGTATTGAACTTTAATGCTGTTTTGATTATTTTATTCTACTATGTGTTATTCAATGTTTTATTCTTAATTAGAACTGGCCACTCTATTTAAGTATTGAGGGTTAGGATTCGCAATGGGAACGTTGGGGTTCTAATTTCTGACATGTTTAGAATAATAGTCATTCTTCACTTAGGAATAGGGATGCGTGGCTACGGATTTTATAATATGATCTTTTGCATGCTTAACTTGATAGAATTCACCAAGGAATTGGGTTTTGAATTAGGTTAAAGGGTTAATTCACTAAGGAATTAGGGATTAACTAGTTTAGGAAAGACTTATTCTCCGAGTAATCTTAACAAGATCACATGAGATATATTCTTTGAATACTTAGTTTGACAGAATCACTAAGGGTTTAGGTTTCTCGCTCGAATTAAAGGGCTAAATCGCTGGTTGTGCTCTAGGATTTACGAA
>PYAF01000708.1:53779-68423 GCA_007407185.1 Glycine tomentella | reverse complement strand
TATTATTCTGTATTTTATTATTTTGGGCTGTTATAAACCTGTTGATTTATCTAAACTGTGTTTATCATGTACTTACCCTATTTGTGTCTGTGGTTGACACCTGTGATGACCCCAATTTGCTTGGGTGAGCAGAGGAACAGTGAAAAGCTGAGATGATGTGATAAAGAAGCTTGGATGATTTGCATGCTGTACATGGCTTAGTGTATTGTAGCTTGATGTATCGTTGCCCTAGTCTGATGTTGTTGCCTCTAAAGTTATGAAATTTGTACTAGACTGTTTTGATGGTCTGTATTTTATTTTGGATGATTGTACACGGACTGTTATAATTAACTATACTTGAGTTACTTGAACTATATGTTATGTGGAATCTTTCCAACGTAGTAAATTACTTAGAATAATAATTTACGTAATTGAATTACGTAGAAAAAAAATTTTCCGTAAACTAAAAGCGTAATCGGTTAAATATGAAATAACGTAATAAGTTAATATACGTCAATTAAACGAAGTCGTTACATTTGACAAGACCTTGGCAACCAAAAGTTACAGCAATCAAGGAGTCCAAGGATCTATCAAAGATCTCTATGGTTGCATTGTTTGGTAAGCTTCTTGAATATGAACTTAAAATGTCTCAACTAACATCTTGTGAAGATGCAGAAAAGAAAACAAGAAGCATTGCCTTGAAAGATGCAACTTTAAAAGCTAAAAAAGAAGAGGAAACAAGTGAAGAGGATGAAGAAGATAATGTGAACTTGGTGGTCAGAAAGTTCAGCAAATTTCTGCAAAAGAACAAAAACAAAAAGTTCAACAAAGGTAGCAAAAACAACAACAGCAACAACAACCTCAACAAGAAGATTGACAACAATTTCACATGCTTTGAGTGTGGCAAGTCAGGCCATATCAAATCTGAGTGTTCAATCTACTTGAGGAAACAAGGAGAGGGCAAGATAAAAAAGGAGGGGAAAACTAAAAGAGCATACATAGCTTGGGAAGATAATGAGTCAACAACTTCAGATTCTTCCACAGAACATGAAGAAGCGAATATGTGTCTCACCTCCACAATCAATGAAGATGATGATGATTTGCTAAGTGATGGAGATGAGGTAAATTCTGAACTTGATCAAGCTATTCATGCTTTTCAAGAAATGCATGAGGAAGCCCAAAAGCTTGCAAAATCCAATAATAAGCTCAGAGGAAATCTTAGATGGCATATTGCTAAAATAACTGAATTGCAAGATGAGATTTTTCCAAATAATCGATTAATCCGATAAGTAATCGATTAATTTGTTCATAAAGGTTTTTCCAAATTTAATGAAGAACATAATAATCAATTATATCATTAAGTAATCAATTAAAACAGAAATAAAAATATTTTTCCAAAAACCTTTTAATCAGATTCAAATCTTAACCAAGAAAATAAAACCTTTGATGATTTAATGAAAACCATTTATGCTTAATGATGAATGAATTAATGCAATGCAAGGATCAATCAGATTGCCTTTCTCTTACACTTGAATCAATTACAAAACTTCAAGACACTTCAAGCATGTTGAAAGCTCAAAACCATTTCTTGAATCAAAGTCTTCCACTCTTCATGATGCTCCTCCTATATCCAACAATCCCCCCTTTTTGTCTTTGAACATGCCAAATTCTTGATTGATTATATGTTGGCCTTGAAGTTAATTGAGGGAACCAAAGTTAGGAAAACTTGAACTTTGCAAACCTGAAAACAATTCAATCTTTTTGCCAAGAACAAGCGTTAAAGCATCTGTTGATTAATCCAGCATTCATTTACATTTATATCTTACTTAATTGGTTAATTTTTATCACTTAGCTCCCCCTTAATTTGACAATCCATTCAAACTATGATTTGGGCAAAAATTGTGCAGAAAAACAGAGTAGAATAGAGTGTACTGCAGAGTATGAACCAAATCAATCATTCCTCCCCCTATTTGGCTTATCAAAGTCAAGAACATGTAAAGCACAACGGATATTGAACAGGAGAAACATAAATGGATATATTAATAAGTGAGGGAACCATTACAATTCTTGAAAATAAAATTAAAACATGAAAGCATAAAAATAGAAGAAACAAAAAAAATTCAAAGGCTAAAATGTCTCAGACCCTTCAAACATAACAGTAGCTTCAATATTGTCTAGCCTAGCCTTAATGTCTTCTAAAGCTGAACTAGTTTCAGCCCTAAAATCATGATGCATAGAGATTAGGCCACCCATTTTCTGAAGCATGAGTGACTCGAATTGGGTGTAGAAGGATTGAGCAGGATTCCTTTCCTCGTCTTCTTCAGCATCTACTCCAACACCAGCAACAGCAGGAGGTTCAGGCACAACTTGTTGGCCAACCATCTGCCATCCTTGTGGTGTCTTTTGATCATTCCTAGCTTGTTGAGATGCTTGTCTTTGATGAAACTGTTGCTTGAGTTTGTGTGGTCCACTACTTCATTTGAGACATCTATTTGGAAGTAGTTTATGAATCTAGACACAAGCACAGCATAAAGGAATGGGTAGTTTACTAGCCTTTTTGGACTTCCACATGATCTCCTCAAGAATGAGAATCCAATTCATCTTAATTGAATTCTTGAGACCATACACTAGTTGTAGGTCTTCATCTATTGCTTGAGCATGGTTTGTGGCTCGAGGTGTGAGGATATATATAATTATGTAGTGCAGAAGCCTATGCTCATGGGTCATGGGTCCAGTACCTAGCCTAGTTTTCAATCTCATTTGGGGATCACTAAGCATCTCCTTATAGGTATCTACCCTATTGTAACCCTCAGGATTTTCATCAAATTTCCTTTCTCCTTCAAAGGAGATACCAGCTACTGCCTCTCACACCTCATGGGTGATTTCCATGGGTACTCCATTTACTTGGGTATCCCATCCATGGATCCCTTGGCACAGGTGTAAAACACCTTGACCAATTCAGGGTAAAAGGTACCCTTTAACTCCACAAACTTTCTTAAGCCCTGGGTTTCTAAGAAGACAGGAAATTGAAAGCCTTCCCTAATGAACCAGTCAAGCTCCAAATACTTAGGGGAACATACTAGTTTTGTGGCATTAAACTGTAGATAGGTCATATGGTCTTTTTCTGTGGTGAACCAAAGATCTAACCTGTTAGTAGGAGGGGGGTTAGATGTTTCACCAGCCTTTCTCTTAGAGGTTTTGGTTCTCTTAGAGGTATACATACTTAGGGCAGAGAACACTAAACTTAAACAGAAGAAAGACACAAAGAAGATTGAAGGATAAGAATGAAGGTAGGTGTGATTTCTTCCTTCACAATAGGCTGTATTTATAGAGATTTTTAGGCTCGAAGTATTTGAATTTTGAATTAAGTAGCTGTTAGAATGAATTAACTCACTACAAAGATTTAAATTTGAATTAGGTGGGAGTTGGGCAGTTACAACTTCCAAGAAAATCTGTCAGATTTTGCAGTAACTCCATGAATAATCGATTATTTGCCTTTTGTAATCGATTAATTCGTAAGCAAAATCATATTCTGTAGATACAGTAATCAATTAATTTGTAACGTAATCGATTATTTTTCTGTAAAATTCACAGGTAGAAGACAAAGTGTAATCGATTATTTTATGATTTAATTGATTAACACAAAGAGGTTTGAATTTGAGAAACATACAGAAGCATGTGTAATCGATTAATCCGACATGTAATTGATTATTCCAGAAGGTTGTGAATTTTGAAAAAAATTGATTCTCAGTATTTTAATCGATTACCATTCACTGTAATCGATTATTCCAATGAACTTTCATTTTGTAAAAGAGTTTATGATCAGTGTAATCAAGTAATCCGACTCTTAATCGACTATTACAGAGAGATTCAGTTTTCTGAAAATGAGTTTCTATGCAGAATAATCAATTATATTGTTTATGTAATCAATTACATAAGCTAGGATTTCCCTCTGAACCATGATTTTAATGATTTTAATCGATTAGTACCACACTTAATCGATTATTACAGAGCAAGTATCAGATATAATAGGATTTATGCAGCATAACTTGGAAATTTTAAGTTTTTGTGATGAAGGATTCAATTGACAAGTAATTTCACATGAAAAGGCATATAACATCAAGCTAACAGAGATTAGATTCATCCAAGATTCCTAGCATGTTTCTAAGAACATAACTTGGAAATTTTAAGTTTTTGTGATGAAGGATTCAATTGACAAATAATTTCACATGAAAAGGTATATAACATTAAGCTAACAGAGATTAGATTCATCCAAGATTCCTAGCATGTTTCTAAGAACATAGAATCTATCTCTAGACAATGTTTTAGTAAATATATCAGCCAATTGATTATGAGTGTCAATGAAATCAATTTTGATATTACCTCTTTGAACATGATCTCTGAGAAAATGATGCCTTATCTCAATATGTTTGGTCCTTGAGTGCATTATTGGATTCTTTGAAATGTTGATAGCACTTGTGTTGTCACATAGCAAAGGTATCTGATATGCGCCCAGTATATAAGGTTTTCCTAAGCTTTTAAGAGCGAGAATTAAGCATTAAGCATGGATAATTTCCCTTTTTGTGTTATGATTTGAGCTAATGTTATAAATTGCCAAGAAATCAATCAAAGGTGCCAAGATTAAGCAAAAATCAGAAGAAAAGAACCAAGCTTGGAAGAAAACTCTGGCGCCATCAGCGCCAGAACGGCGCTATGAGCGCCAGAACGGCGCTATGAGCGCCAAAGACACTGGAAGATGGCGCCATTCGCTCCAAGAGCGTCATCATCTCTGGAACCCAGCGCCATTAGTGCCATACCAGCTCCAGGAGCGCCATATTCTCTTTCAGCTGGCGCCATGAACGCCAGGTTGGCGCCATTCGTTCTGCAAGTTGGCGCCATCAGCGCCACAGGTCGACAGAAACCCTGTAATTAAAGCTGTCAAGGGCAAAACAGGGACTTCACAAGCTACACTATAAATACTTGAACCTCAGCATTCAATGCATGACTTCTTGGAGGGAAACAACACGAAATAAGGTTTAGAAAGCTTGGGTACCTTAGCTAGGGTTTTTGGAAGATTGAAGGCTCAAGTGGAGGTGTTCTCCATCTTCTTCTTCCTTCACTTCAGCTAAGTATGCCATTTTTTGTAACACAGCCACCCACAATGAGGTTTGGCTAGTTTTATATAGTAGTTAGGGCTAAGCACTGAATGTAACCTCTTTTGGATTGTATTGGATGCTATCTTCCATTTATATCAAGTTATTTCACTTTATCTTATTGAATGCATGTTTCTATCTCTCTGGAATTGATCACTCTGGTTGGGTACTGAAGCTAGGGTTTACAATAGGAATATTGGAATTCTATGCTTAGACATAGGGAAAGTGACAAGCTTTACATTGACTAGGGATAGAAGTGTATGCTTGCAACCATTCATTGCATCATTTAATGCTTGACCTAAACAATATCACTAAGGAATTAGGGTATTAAAGTGGGTTAAAGGGTTAAGATCACTACGGGAGTAGGGCTTAGCTATCATTGTATGAAGATGCATGTTTGAGTAACTTGAGATTGATGAATATAGTAGACAATACATGTACAAAGGTAGGAAGCATTTAGTGTGAGTTGCCCTAGCTACTTCACCACATATATCATTACAACCCTCCATAGTCTGTCCATAATATTCATGTTTATAATTAGGTTTTAATTTAATTCGTTATACACACCCAACACCAATTTCTCATAAATATTTGTCATCCAACTTATTGATATTAATTATAATTTAATTGGTCAACAATGCTTGTGGAATGATCACTTTCTTATCACTTTATTACTTGGAACGATCGGTATACTTGCCGAATCCGCAACAAGTTTTTGGCGCCGTTGCCGGGGATTGTTTAGCCAATTTTATTATAAATTTTTATCTTTAAGGTTGGATTTATTTTGTTTCTGACCTGCTTCCAGAGTTTATGCGAGGTACCGCTGACCCCGTGCATCTTTAGTTTGACCCGGAGATTGAGAAAACTCTTCGGGGGAACCGGAAGTTAGCGAGACAAAGGAAGGAAGCAGAAGTATCTAGTTCTAGACTTCAAGAAGAAGAGTCATAAGAGGAACTAGATATGGTTGAGAGGAATAGGAAGCAGCTGAGACCTGAGGATGAACTCATGGAGGACCACCTATTCAAGCGAACAACTTCGACATCCACCCTTCTCTAATCAGCCTGGTGGAACGGAGTCAATTTGGTGGTGAGGATGATGAGGATCCTCATGACTTTTCCGACCGATTTATGATGATCTGCGATACCATCCGCCATCATGGAGTGTCGGACGATGCTATTAGGCTGAGGCTTTTTCCTTTTGCCTTGAAAGGGAAAGCTCTCAAGTGGTTGGGCCGCCAAGCTTCCAACAGTATAACCACCTGGGACGAGCTAATGGCAAAGTTCTTCGTCCAATATTTCTCCATGGAAAAATACAACCGTTTGGTGAATGGGATCACCAACTTCACTCAGCTCCAAGGAGAAACATTGTGTGCGGCATGGAATAGATTCCAAGAGCTCATCCAACGATGTCCTCAATACGACATGCCAGTGGGGAAGAAGGTGCGCATCTTCTTCAATGGGTTGACACCGGAATCCAAGCTGGTTGTAAATGGAGCTGCCGGAGGCTCAATTAGATCAAAAACTGCAACCCAAACCCATGATTTGATCAACTCTTTGGCCCGTACTGAGAATGAAAGTGTTGCTACTCAGCCTAAGAGGGAAGTCATTCATCTGAGCAGCACTAATGCAATGTTGGCTGAGCAAAAACTTCTATCACAGCAGCTGGCCATCCTCAATGCTAAAATTGACAAGCTTGAGATCTCAAAAGCTCAAGCTTCTTCAATTAAGGCAGGCGTGGTTGTTTGTGAATATTGCCAAGGGGACCATGAGTCCAATGTTTGTCCAACCTTGGTGGGGGCTGACCCAATTCAAGTTAACGGAGTATGGTATGATCAGAGACCTCTGCAAGGTTATCAAAGGAATTATAATCAAGCTTTTGGGAGTGGTAGTTATCTAAGAAGACCACAAGGAGGTGGGTTGGACTACAAGTCTAACCATTATTTGCAACAACCTCCCATCCCTCCCAAAGAGCCATCAGAGTTAGAGAAGGCTATGTTGCAGGTAGCCAAAACCACCAACGATCACATCCAGAACACTAATGCCTTTATGAATGAGACTAGGTCTCAACTGAAGAATCAGGGTGCATCCATCAAGAATCTGGAGACTCAAATTGGCCAGATTTCTAAGCAACTAGCTGGGAGACCACCTGGTCAATTCCCTAGTGATACTGTAGTAAATCCTAGGGAACATGCTAAGGCCATCACCACTAGAAGTGGACTTGTTATTGCTCTTAAGGAGAAGGCCAAAGTGGTGCCAAGAGAGGAGGAAAAAGAGATCCCTACAGCTGCTGCAGAGTTTGAAGAAGATGAACCATCTAGTAGCTTAAGGGAGAAAGGGAAAGAAAAAGAGAAGGAAAAAGTCTCGTCTGAACCTAAACAACAGCCTCTAAATTTTTCCAAGTTTGAGAAACCACCTTACCCTTTGAAGACAAAGCAAAAAGCTCAGAAGCAACAGTTTGCTAAATCCTTGGAAATGTTCAAAAAGCTACAAGTGAACATTCCTTTTGTTGAGGTATTGGCAAACATGCCCAACTATGCCAAGTTCATGAAAGAAATTCTTTCCAAGAAGCATAAGCTGCAAGAATGTGATACAGTGGTTCTTACAGAGGAGTGCAGTGCCATCATTCAGAGGAAGATGCCTCCCAAGCTTCGGGATCCTGGAAGTTTTAACATCCCTATTGCAATTGGAAATGTTAATATGGGGAGAGCTCTCTGTGATCTTGGTGCCAGCATCAACTTGATGCCTTTGACTGTATGCAAATCCCTGGGCATTTATGAACTGAAGCCTACCATGGTGTCTCTTCAGTTAGTCGATAGGTCCTTGAGAAAGCCTAGTGGAGTCTTGGAGGATGTTCTTGTCAAGGTTGACAAGTTCATCTTTCCAGCTGACTTCATTGTTTTGGACATGGCTGAAGAGAGTGAGATATCACTTCTTTTGGGAAGACCATTCTTAGCTACAACCCGTGCATTAATTGATGTGGAGAAGGGTAAGCTAGAGTTAAGAATGGATGATGAATCAGTAGTTTTTAATGTGTTCGATGTAATGAAGAACCCTTTTGATCGAAATGATTGTTTCCGTATTGATGTATTGGATGAATGCATCCAAGCTGAAGAAATTCTGATCAAGGGAATAGAAGAAGAAGAATTAGAGACACAAGATTCCATCATGACCCAAGAAGTAGTGGAGGCAGCTATGGAAGTTTTGGAGAAGAAGGACACTGACATTGATCTTGGGGCACCAAAGCTAGATTTGAAGGAGCTACCAGCAGCCCTCAAATATGTGTTCTTGGGGGAAGATAAAACATACCCCGTCATTATTAAGAAAAGCTTATCTGGGGAAGAGGAAGCCAAGCTTATAAAAGTGCTCAAGGAGCATAAATCTGCTATTGGATGGACTATTTCAGACTTGAAGGGTATCAATCTTTCATTTTGTACCCATAAAATTTTGATGGAGGATGACGTGAAGCCTGTAAGACAACCACAATGAAGGCTGAATCCGATGATGAAGGAAGTGGTGAGGAAGGAAGTGTTGAAGCTTCTAGATGTTTGGATGATTTATCCCATTTCAGACACCGCTTGGGTGAGCCCAGTGTAGACAGTACCGAAGAAAGGAGGATTGACGGTGGTTCAGAATGACAACAACGATCTCATTCCTACTAGAACCATCACTGGTTGGCGGATGTGTGTAGACTAAAGAAGACTGAATGATGCCACCAGGAAGGATCATTTCCCCCTTCCCTTCATTGATCAGATGCTGGAAAGACTAGCCGGCCATGCTTTCTATTGTTTTCTTGATGGATATTCCAGCTATAATCAGATTCCCGTGGCACCAGAGGATCAAGAGAAGACAACATTCACCTACCCCTTTGGAGTATTTGCTTACAGAAGGATGCCCTTCGGTCTATGCAATCCGCTTGCAACTTTCCAAAGGTGTATGCTATCCATTTTCTCTGATATAGTTGAAAAATTCTTAGTGGTGTTCATGGACGATTTTTCTGTGTTTGGTTCTTGCTTTGATGCATGCTTAGTTAATTTGTCTAAATTTTTGCAAAGATGTCAGGAAACCAACCTTGTTTTAAATTGGGAGAAGTGTCATTTCATGGTACGCGATGGCATAGTTTTGGGCCACAAAATCTCTTCAAAAGGAATTGAAGTAGATGAGGCCAAGCTTATGTTGATTGAAAAATTGCCTCCTCCCACAAATGTCAACAGTGTGCGTAGCGTTTTGGGCCATGCTGTCTTTGATGAAGCTTGCCTCAATGCATTTAATGTGTTGAAGGAAAAGCTTACAACTGCACCAGTGCTCACAGCCCCTGATTGGAACTTGCCATTTGAATTGATGTGTGACGCAAGTGCTTATGCAATTGGGGCTGTCCTTGGTCAACGTAAGGATAAACTTCTGCATGTCATATATTATGCTAGCAAAGTTTTGAATGAGGCACAGATCAACTATGCCACAACTGAAAAAGAAATGCTAGTTGTAGTGTATGCACTTGACAAGTTTAGACCTTACTTGATCGGTTCCAAGGTTATTGTTTTCACTGACCATGCTGCTCTTAAGTATTTATTGACAAAGCAGGATGCTAAGCCATGCTTGCTGCGTTGGATGCTCTTGTTTCAAGAGTTGATTTAGAGATAAGAGACAAGGCTGGAGTGGAAAACAAAGTGGCTGACCACTTGTCAAGGATTCAAGCTGCAAATCTGCAAGATGGGCCAGAATTAGCCATCAATGAGTCCTTTCCAGATGAGCAAATGATGGTTGTCACAAATGCTCCTTGGTTTGCTGATATGGCTAACTACAAAGCTGTGGGAGCAATTCCTGATGAATTTACATGGCAGCAAAAGAAGAAGTTCCTGCATAATGCCTGAAGATATTAGTGGGATAACCCATTTCTGTACTTCCAATGTGCTGATGGCATTATCAGGAGGTGTGTAGCTGAGTTTGATGTTCCAAAGATCTTGTGGCATTGTCATGCTTCAAGCTATGGAGGCCATTTTGGAGGCAACCGGACTGCTCACAAGGTTTTGCAGAGTGGATACTATTGGCCCACATTATTCAAAGATACTAAGGCATTTGTGGAGAACTGTGATAGATGCCAAAGAATGAGGAATATATCCCGGAAGGATGAAATGCCACTCAACAGCATCTTGGAGGTTGAATTGTTCGATGTTTGGGGGATAGACTTCATGGGACCCTTTCCCAAGTCTTTCTCTAATCAATATATCATGGTAGCAGTTGACTACGTCTCCAAATGGGTGGAAGCAGTGGCATTGCCCACTAATGATGCTAGAGTAGTTGCAAACTTCCTAAGAAAGAACATCTTTACTCGTTTTGGGGTCCCCAGAGCCATAATCAGTGATGGTGGCACACATTTCTGCAACAAGCAAATTGAAAGTTTGCTCACTAAGTATGGGGTAACTCACAAGGTGGCCACGCCCTATCACCCACAAACCAGCGGTCAAGTAGAAGTTTCCAACAGAGAATTGAAGAGGATAATTGAGAAGACTGTTGGAAGCTCTAGGAAGGACTGGTCCAAGAAATTGGATGATGCATTGTGGGCCTACCGGACAACTTTTAAAACACCGATAGGTATGTCACCATATCAGTTGGTGTATGGGAAATCATGTCATCTTCCGGTAGAATTGGAGCATAAAGCTATGTGGGCCACCAAGTTCCTCAACTTTGAGCTATCAAAGGCTACAGAGAAGCGCTTGTTGCAGCTGAATGAATTGGATGAATTCAGACTCGCCGCCTACGAGAATGCTAGGCTTTACAAGGAGAAAACCAAGAGATGGAATGACAGCAAGTATTATTGTACAACTCGCACTTGCGATTGTTTCCAGGTAAACTCAAATCTAGATGATCTGGACCATTCATGGTTGTGAAGGTTTTCCCTTATGGGACTGTAGAGATCTCTCCTCTTGACACCAACAAACCTTTCAAGGTCAATGGATGGCGGCTAAAGCCATTTTTTGGTGGTCAGATTGATAGGGATGCTGTGGCAATCCTTTTAAGCTCCCTTAATCCTTAGAGGATTAACCGTCAGGCTCGTGACGTTAAACAAGTGCTTCTTGAGAGGCAACTCAATTGCGTGCTTAATTTTATAAGTTTGGAATCTTTTCTTAGGTTAGATTAGATTATTAGCGTTGCATTCCTTTTTGATAGTGTTCATATCTTTTAGCAAATTCATTCCTGATATTTTTGCTGTTGATTTGGTTATGTTTTTCATTAATGCATAGTAATATAGTTTATTCTGCATTTTCTGTAAGAATTTGGGTGTTCATGGACCTTTTAAAGCTATATGCTGCAATTTTGTGCCTGTGCTGGAACTATGGCGCCATTGGCGCGATATTGGTGCTATCAGCGCCAACCTTACTGGACTCCCGCGCCATTTGCGCGGATGTGGCGCCAACAGTGCCAACGTTTCTGGACTTCCACGCTATCAGCGCCAATTTGGCGCCAATGGCGCTGGCTGGGTTACAATTTAAAGCATGGCACCATCCGCGTGGGATTGGCGCCTATAGCGCCGACAGCACTGGAATCCCACCCCTTTGGCACGAGAATGGCGCCATCCGCGCCGTGGTTTCTGGGGTTCCACGCTGATGGCGCGACTATGGTGCGATCCATGCGGAACTTACAACACTGTTATTGTTTTAAATTTTTTTGAAAAATTCTCAGGCCCCTCATTTCCCACACACTCCGTTCTCGACCCCTCTTCCTTTTCGAAATCACTCCCCCATTCAAAACCACATAGTCATCTCTTTCTCACTCATTTCCCTCTTTAGTTCTCTCTACACTGTTCCTAGAACCCTACACTGTTCAAGGCTTCCCTACTTCCACAACAAGACATTTTGGTCGTGCTTGCATTCCGTACCATCTCCAACATGGCTCGTGATAAGGTAAAAGCTTTTTTCCAGTTATTGTATGAGTCAATTGTTGCTTGGAGTCCTGATTCCTTGTTGTGGGGTGAGGTATAGAAGGTATAGTGAATTGATTGCTGTTGGCCTACATTGCTTGGTTCACCAGTTGCTAACCCATGCAATTGTATTGATTTGATTTTGGTGTGGGTGTATCACCCTTTTTATTGCCTTGGAAACTTAGGGTTCCATAAGGGTTCTGGTGTGGAATATGTATGTTAACTGCTATTTGTGCATTGAGAAAGCATGTGAGAAACTAATGCTTGCTATTTTGGACCACACTCTGCATCTTGTTCTAAAAAGGCCAAAACATAATTTTGTGAATCTTTGGTGTGAAACTGTGTCTGTGATGCACTCTATAAGTATTATGCACTGTTAGCGATTTAATACGCTCGCACTACGGCAAGTGCACCGGTCGTTTCAAGTAATAAAATAGGTAAGTGAGTATCGTCTCCTCAGGGATTGGGGTGAAATTCACAGTAATATTAATTCAATGTAATAGGAAGTAAAAACAGAAATTATTTTTAGAGAATTGTTGTTGTGTGTTGAATATTGAAATAAAACAGAAATTAAATTAACAATAAAATAATAAAGGTGTTACCAATGGAAGAAACAATTGTGGTCAGGCACAATCCCCTTTGATTCCTACCTCTTTCACTTAACTGGTTTCTCAAGTTTGATCACACAATGATACATCTTTCCTAAATTGGCAAATCCTAATTCCTTAGTAGTTTAGCCCTTTGACAACAATCCTAATTCCTTAGTAATTCCTATCAAGCTTATGAAAGACTATATCATGAGGTTTGCTATTCCAATTGTTCAGAGAATAAATCTTTCCTACTTTAGTTAATCCCTAATCCCTTAGTGAATTAACCCTTTAACCTGAATCAAAAACCCAATCCTTTGGTGAATTCTATCAAGTTAAGCATGTAAAAGACTATATTATAAGATTCCGCAGCCATGCATCCCTATCCCTAGGTAATGAACAATTGTTATTTTACTAAGGTCAGAAATTAGAATCCCAACGTCCCCATTGCGAATCCTAACCCTCAATGCTTAAACAGAATGGCCAATTCCAAGTTAGAATAAACAATAAGAGCAGAGAAAAATAAAACAATCGAGAATCTCATTAAATACCAGTTAGGTTACAGAGGAGTTACATCAGTTCATGACCTTCCCACAATACAAATTTAGCCTACCATAGGCTTCAAGAAACCAAAAGCTGTCAAATAAAACATTCTGCAGTGACCTAGCCTTAATTCTTGACTTCCAAGGGTTTAGAATGATATATGGAAGTGTGGAGAGGTGTGTGGATGATTGCTAGATCCTCTTTCTTCAATCCAGAGGCCTTGTATTTATAGAATGGTTTAATTAGAGTAACAAAGCTTATTTTCTGTGCCAATTTTGAATCATATCTTGTTAAATAAGGCAACAACGATTCCATGGCGCTGATTGCGCCGGATCCTACACTTATCGCGCGGGTTGGACGAATCAGAACTGCTTCCAGGCCTTGTGGCGCGGATCGCGCGACTTCTGGCGCGGATCGCGCGGGAGCTTCGACTAGGTGGCGCTGGTGGCGCGGTTCCCACGCTAACCGCGTGGGGTCTTCGAGCTTGGACTTTGATTTTGGCATTCGGCGCGACTCGCGCGGAGATTGGCGTGATCCGCGCGGGGCTTCAGATTTGTTTTTCTTCATCTTTTGCTTTGATTCTCCTCTTTTAAGCCCTGAATTGCACAAATGATGATAAAATGAGATTAAATTAAATATAATAATAAACTAACTAATTTTATTCTAATTCCTAAACTTATTTATCTAAATTATAACCTAAAACTAGCCTAAAACTAAGATGTGTTTGCAACACATCAAACAATTCCCAGATTCATTAGTTGCTGTCCTCAGCAACAGACAGAACTCTAAGATAAGAGCAAGGATCAACAATCAAACTGAACCACAATTCACAATCCTAGAATTATCATGCTGAGTATAATCAAGTTACATCAAAGCTTCTATGGTACTTTCAAATTTGTCAATTAGCAAGAGTAGCTTGAGTATTCCTCACAGAAATGTATTTATTCACTCATGCACTCAAGTGTATCAGGCTGATCAATCTCTCACTCAACTTGGTCACAGCACTACCATAAGCTTGAAAATATTCTCACAGATGCAAGCACAATTTGATCAAAAGGTCTTTTAGGCTTGTAACTTGGCTGGGCTTGTAA
This sequence comes from Glycine tomentella, assembly GCA_007407185.1. NCBI lineage: Eukaryota > Viridiplantae > Streptophyta > Magnoliopsida > Fabales > Fabaceae > Glycine > Glycine tomentella. The sequence continues at coordinate 54,155 of PYAF01000708.1, read as the reverse complement.
CTTGGCAGGGCTAAGGGTAGGACAATCTTTGGAAAAGTAGCTAATATGATGCTAGATCCAGTCCCTTAAGTCCAATCCTATGGTTTTCCATGTTCCTTGACATTAACCCTTTAACCCTTTTCAATACCCTAATCCCTTAGTAGCATTTATTAGGTTAAGCATTAAGTGATGCACTAAAAAGGATTGCAAGCCTACATCCCTATCCTTAGGTAATGTAGAACAAGTCACCACACTTGGTTCCAAGACTAGAGCCCCAATATCCCTATTGTGAACCCTAGCTCTAAGCTCTTACCTAGATTGATCAGGTCTAAGAAAGAGATGAAGAGATTCAAGCAAAGTGTAATGAAATAACATAGCATAAAGGAATAATAACATT
>PYAF01000708.1:21611-47865 GCA_007407185.1 Glycine tomentella | reverse complement strand
AACTCTAACAAGTGCATACAACTCTTTGTCATAAGTGGAATAGTTCAAACATGCACCCTTTAATTTCTCACTAAAATAAGCAATGGGATGTTTATCTTGAATTAAAACCCCCCAATACCTACATTAGATGCATCACATTCTAATTCAAAGGAAGCATTAAAATTAGGCAATGCAAGAATAGGTGCATTAGACAACTTATGCTTCAATGTTTGGAAAGCAATCCATGCTTTTGCTCCCAAGAAAAGTTCATGGTATTTTTCATTAAATCATTCAAAGGAGAAGCAATAGTACTAAAGTCTTTCACAAATCTCCTATAGAAACTGGCTAAACCATGGAAACTTCTCACATCTTTCACATTCTTTGGAGTTGCCACTCTATGATAGCTTTCACTTTCTCTTGATCCACTTGGACTCCTTGAGCACCTAGTACTAAACCTAGAAACACAACTTGTGAAGTGCAAAAAGAACATTTATCAATTGCTCCATACAATGTTTCCTTTCTTAGCACCTCTAAAACATCCTTGACATGCATCAAATGATCATCCAAATTAGCACTATAAACAAGAATGTCATCAAAATATACTACCACAAATTTACCTATGAAATGTCTAAGAACATGATCCATAAGTCTCATGAAAGTACCTGGTGCATTAGTTAAACCAAAAGGCATGACTAACCATTCATAAAGTCCAAATTTTGTTTTGAAAGTCGTTTTCCATTCATCCCCTTCCCTCATCCTTATTTGATGATATTCACTCTTAAGATCAATTTTAGAGAAAATAGTAGCACCATGTAACTCATCTAAAAGATCATTAAGTCTAGGGATAGGATGTCTATACCTTATGGTGATGTTGTTGATTGCCCTACAATCCGTACACATCCTCCAAGTCCCCTCCTTCTTAGGCATGAGAATGATTGGCATAGCACAAGGGCTAATGCTCTCACGAATCCATCCCTTTTCAATTAACTTCTCCACTTGGCTTTGAATCTCCTTTGTTTCCATTGGTGAAGTCTTGTAGGCTAGCCTATTAGGAAGTGAACAACCCAAAATCAAATCAATTTGATGTTCTATACCTCTTAAAGGAGGTAAGCCATTTGGAATTTCCTTTGGAAAAACATCTTGGTACTCTTCCAAAAGAGATTGCATAGCTTTGGGCAAACTTTCACCTTGCTTTTCAACATGTAAACAAAGAGAGTTAGGAAGCATATAATAAAGAGGTTGTTGAGCCAATAACACTCTCTTCACTTGCCTTTCACTCAAAAAGAAGCTCTCTTTTATCTCATGAATTTTTTTGTTACTATTTTCTTTTTCCTTTCCTTTTTTTACAACACTTTTTTTTTCTTTTCAAGTGCAGTAATTTTTTTCAACTCTTTTATTCTCTTTTCTTTCATCTTAATTTGATCCTCACTCACTTCTCTAGGAGTCAATGGTCTCAAAATAATTTTCTTGCCTTTATGCTCAAACTCAAAAGTATTTTCCTTGCCATCATGTACCACTTTCCTATCATATTTCCATGGCCTACCAAGAAGGATATGACCAGCCTCCATAGGAACAATATCACAAAGAACATTATCATGATAAGCAATAATAGAAAAAGGAATGAGTACTTGAGAATTTACCACCACTTCTCCACTTTCACTAAGCCATTGTAGCTTGTATGGCTTTGGATGTTTTGTGGTTGGCAAGTGTAATTTCTCCACAATTCTTATGCTAGCTACATTAGTAAAACTCCCACCATCAATGATGAGTGAACATACTTTGTCTCTAACCAAACATCTTGTGTGAAAAATATTTTCTCTTTGATTCTCCTATTTATCTAGGCACAAATTACTCAACATTCTTCTAACCATTAAAAGATCTCCCTCTTCGGCCTCCACAAGTGTAAGTGCCTTTTCTTTCTCACTTGAAGAACTAGATGCATAACTTGAGCATGGAAAACATCACTTTTGGATTTCAAAAGCAGAGTCCAAGTAAATCTAGAGTAATCATCTACAATGACAAGCCCAAAATAATTGCATCCTAAACTCATAGTTCTAGAAGGACCAAACTAGTCAATGTGAAGTAATTCAAGGGGTCTAGAGATGGAAACAATGTTTTTACTTTGAAAAGAATTTTTGGTTTGTTTCCCCTTTTGACAAGCATCACAAAGTTTGTCCTTTTCAAACTTGAGTTTGGGTAAACCAATCACTAAATCCTTTCTAATTAGCTTGTTCATATGATGCATGTTAATGTGGCTAGCTCTTCTATGTCACAACCAAGATTTATCAATCTTGCTTATTAGACATGAAGTGTTGTGAAAGAATGCATGATCAATTGAAAGTAAATAAATGTTACCTTTCCTTTTACCTATGTGAATCACTTCACCACTTTGCCCATATCAAATCATGTAGCAATTCTCATTGAATGAGACTTTGAATTCTGTTAGGAATTTTCGGCAAGCGCACAGATTTGCCATTGTAAGTTAAAAAATTTATAACATCGTCTTCACAGGAACTTGAGCTTACTCAGTTAATCAAAATATAACTTAACAGTTCAATAGTTATGTACAAGTAGGTTGAGCGGAATTTCATTTGTTTGAGAAAGTAACATAAAATTACTAAACTTAGTAAAATGAAATATATTTATAAGAAAGTGGGATTGGATTTCACCATTCTTATCCATTTGTATCCAATTAATACTACCATGCATAAATCATAGTTTATCCTTATTGATGCACACTATTTTACCCCGAATCGAACCCTCGCATTCAAGTTCTAAGGATATTTACCGAATATCAATTCCTCACATATGAAGTAAATACCCATCATTAAGAATTATAATCGCATGTTTAGTGCAATCAAAATGTTATGTCCTATTCCTAGCAACGTAACGTAATGAGTAAAATCATTTGGTTCAAACCCTAAGATTACTTTCCAGTCTCACTTAGAGTTAAATTCACGAAACTAGTGATCAAGTAAAATCAAGCATTAAGCACAGAATGAAATTACCAACAAGAAATAGAAACGATTAATGCATAAATAAATATTAAAAGAAAGACATAAGGATAAGAAGATTACATCCAATCCTCAGAGAAGCTAGCTACTCATAGTGGAGAGAACCTCTTCAAGAGAAGAATTGATGAAGGAACTCGTCATCGCTTCTTTCCGGAAGAGTCTCCATACTAATCCTCACTTCTCTCACTTTCCTAACCTACCTAATACTAATATTTAACCTTCCTAAACTTAAGGAACAGCCTAAGCAAGAAAGGTGAAGCAAAAAGCATGCATTCCTCTCCAATTTTGTGGCCTATTTATAGGAATCTTCCTCCTGCCAGCTTCACTCGCCCAGGCCACCATTTTCTTCATGTTTTGGTCTCCTAGGCGAGCTTAACATATCTTCTTGGTACTTGTAACTCGCCTGGGTGAGCAAAATACACTATGGTTGGTCGCCTGGGCGAGTTAAAGTCTTAATTCTGAAGAAAGCTTTGGGCCTTGATGTTGATTTGAAGGGGAGCTACATGAAGATTCAAGTGAAGAATCAAGTAACAATAAGGCTTGGATGTTTTGGCTTTCAACATGGCTCAAGGAATGAAGATTGAAGCTTGTAATTTAATGTAAAAGGAAAGAAAGCACTATGGTGATCCAAGCTTTGAATACATATCATTCATATATCATACAAGCATTGCATCATATTGATTTTAAGTAATTGATTTGAAACTTAAGAAAAAGCCAAGTATTTTGGAAAAACAGTCTTGTACTGCTTTAATCGATTATTGCCTCAAGTGAATCGATTATTTTGTTCATAAGCTTTCCGGAAAATCAAACATGAACACTTTAATCGATTACGCCACTGGATTAATCGATTACATGAATCTTAGCATACTTAAAAATTAGCATTGTAACTGGTTTAATCGATTACTATAGTACCGTAATCGATTACATGCTTGTTTGGAAAATACAGTCACTCTGACTTAATCGATTACCACTGACTGTAATCGATTATTTAGTTCAAATCATGTTTTGCACTCACACTGGCTTAATCGATTACCAAGGGATGTAATCGATCATCTTTCATAAACATCATTTGTACATAGGTCTGGCTTAATCAATTACTACAGACCGTAATCGATTATTTTACATAAACAATTTTTTGCTCAGTCTGGTTTAATCGATTACGCGACTGGTTAATCGATTATTTGACCTGTTTACTGACCTCCTGAGCATACCAAAGGTCGGTTTAATCGATTACAGGAGCGTGGGGAGCGTTTTTAATCAATTAATTCCGTTACGAAAATTACTATAAATTGAATCCTTGCCTCTTGTGATCAATAACGAACAGAGATTGAGTTTGAACAAAAACTTTTCGATATTCTGAGCTTTCTAAGGTTTCACAAAGGCAAATTCTAGGTTCAATGAGTCTTGCTTCCATTGATTCATTCATGGGTCACTAAGGTCCTAGTGAAGCAAGCTTGTTCTGTCACAAAGGCTTAGGAAAGCACTTCTGCATAATTGGTTTGCATTCAACCTGAGGTTTTTCATTCATATGCATTTCATTCTAGGATCATCAGGTGAATTTTTTCCTAGCTCTTTGTGAATGTTTAGTTTTCTGCAGTAACTTTGTAATTGTTGACTCTATTGTAAGAAGGTTTTCTTGCAAGTGGAGATAGTGTTTCTCCAAGTGGAGATAGGGTTTCTCCAAGGACAGCTGAGTAGTGTTCTCAGTGTGGGTGTGGCTTCTAAGGATCTAATAGAGTTTTAGATCTCTGAACTTTATCTAGGGTTGATGAAGAGAAGCTTGTAATTACTTGTAAGAATAATATTTGCAATAGTGGAACTCTACTCTAGAGTTGAGTAGAAGAAACTGGATGTAGCCTCATAGGTTTTGAGGTGAACCAGTATAAATCTTGTGTTGTGATTTAAATTCTGCAGATTTGATTATATTTGTGTGAACTTTGTTTTGTATGTGTGTTCTTGTGGCATAACAAGTCTTGGATTAATTTTGTGATAAAGATTATTGTTTGATTTTGTGATAAAGATCCAAAGGGCAATAAAACACTGATTTGAAACTCTGATTTTAATCAAAGAAATTTTAATTTACCAAGACTAACCAATTCACCCCCCTCTTGGCTTTCTTTTATTTGGTTTTAACGGGTGAAGGAAAATAAATATTAAACGAGGTAGGTGATGTTACAGAAAAAAAATAATTCACAAACTCTTTTTTATTTTCCTATAAAGTTTACTTTTTATTCTCCTCATTATATAGGATCTTTTCTTTACTGAGTATATAATATCTTCTTTTTTATTTTAAACTACAGTAATGAGAAAATATTGCGGGGCAGGTGCGGGTGCGAGGGCAAGGCGGATACCACGGTTACCAAAACCGCCCCGCCCCCGAATTTAACAAGCGGGGAAAAACCGAAGCCACACCCGAAACCGATCAACTCGGTTTTTCCCCATCAAAATCGGATCGGGTGTGAACGGGTGCGGGCGGGTGCGGCCCCCATTGCCATGCCTACTTGTAGCTTAAAATAAAAGCAAGTGATGCAAGTTATTTATTTAATTAATAATAAGGAACAACTTGACAACTAGGGAACTTATACTTAATTAATATAACATATTTTACAGAAATATTTATTTGATTAAATTAAATTCTCTAATTTAATTATCAAAAATAAATTATTTTCTTTTGCAAATATTGGAATACTTGTTTGTGTGTAATCCTGTAGGTTCAATACTAAATTGATAGTAAATTAATCATAATTAATTTACTAATCAAGGTAGGTTTCTAGCAACAGTCCTTAACATGAAGTAACATTTTTCCCTTCAAGAACCAATAGAAGAATAATGCAATATTTGCTTCCACCATTTACAACTCAAGGTTAACTCTAAAGTATAATATTAATGTCAAACTCTAATGAGTTAACACATTATATTTAATCAATGAATGAATTAAGAAATTTTTTTCTTCTTTCATTCAATTGTCTTGACCAAGGTCTTAATTCTATCATAGAGCTCAAACTCATTAACTAGAGTTGATGGATTCCTTCTTGATTAATCATTAATTCAACAAGTATTAATCATATTCAATATTCATTCTACTAGTGCCCTAAGGTATTCAGTGTCCGAAATTAAAATATAACAAATAACTTGTCAATTATTATGATAATCTCAAATATATCAAAGGGAACTATTATATTTCTTCTTGAGAACTTCCTATTGACATATCAAGGTAATATTTACTATTAGGAGTTCTCAATTGAGTCAGTTCAATGATGACATCCACATATACATCATCTACATATGCAATTTAATAAACAAGATCTATAAAATCTTTATCCAACAAAGACAATTACATATATATTGATCTATCCAGATTATTGATGTCCTATTCACACTAGTCCTATTCACACTAATCCTACAATCAAGAACAATTTAGATTAAAATTATAAATGACTTGTTTCTCATTATCATACTGTCTATCATAATAACAAGTTTCTGATTTTAATCAAAGACTTGTCAAATTAATAATTTAATAAAATAATAAATATAAAATAAAATAAAGAACAATTAGTTACTAAAATTGATAACATGATGAATTGGATATTAGGCATACACATTTATCCCCAAAATAAACCATGCAGTGGATACCACCTACAACATATCAAAACAAATTAACTATGATTCCTTGATGGTGACAAGAGTTGGGTTGTAATGTAGGATGCAACAAGTGCAGTTACTGTTGTCCCTGAAAGATGGGGCTGAAGCCCGAAGGCATGTGAGAAAAACAAAAATTTTCAAGCGAAAACACACATACCACACAAGAATCATTCTTTAGGACATAGATGTTACCTTGTTTATATTCGAAACTTGATGATCAAGGATAGGCTTGAAGATACAAGCCCTCTAATGTTGATCTATACCACTTCTTGTCAAGACTCAAGAACACTTCTTGAAGACCACCAATAAACACCAAAGGAGGCAGGCTAGGCGCACCAATGGAGAGGAAGAAGGTTAGGTTTCAAAGTGTTTTTACTTATCGAAGAGACTCACTAATAGATGATATTGGTGGCTGGATTTTCTGTCAAAACTCACATAAGGGCATGTGAAAGTGGAGGAAGGTAGATAGGTTTTTTTTTTCTTTCAAAAACTATTAGAAAACTATGATCACAATAGCACACTTTATAGAAGAGTTTGAGTCAAATTTTTTACCCAAAAAAAATCTGATTATGGAGCACCCACACGTGAAGATAAAGTGGTCTGGTTTGCATTTCAAAAATTGCCAACAACCTCCCATCATATCCTCCTAAGACCAAGTCAATTGATTGGGAATTATTTTACCAAATAATAATTAAATATCAGCCATATGTAAGCCCCTTAATCAGCCCTCAAACTTCTTCCTAAAATTTAGGACATGATCATGATAAGATGCTAGTTGAATTCAAATTCAAATCTAGCTCTTATCTTCTCATTTTGATATGAAACTAACTACTATAGATAATTCATATTTAAATTCAAAATTTAAATTATCAAATTTAAATATTAGATAATTAATTTAACTATTTAAATTAATCAATCCCTTGCAGTCTAGGGTACGCTTTAATTTGAAATAGGGAGTCTCCAATTTTACTGACTGTAAAGGAAATCATCTCATGATTTCTTTTAATATGCATAGATTCCCGAGTCCCGTAAATGTCATCCCGATTTCTCCAGTTTACAGATAACCTAATCTCTCACAGAGATTTGACGAATCCTTTCGGCTAGTCACCCTAGACTCGTGTTCTTTCAGGACATGCCCAAAGGTATACCTATGTGTTTCCATGTTTCAGACAAACGAGGTATACAATCAAAACATGTCTTCTAGAACACGGTCTAGGTGAAAACTTCTGGTCTAAGGAAAGACACACCCAAATAATAAGAGACTACTTTAATGATACTATCTGTGAGATTTCCTCATAGAGTCTCTTTGTGGGTCCGTTCAGTGCGAGCTATACCCTTATAGGTCCACCCACGACTTTAGCTAAGACATCTCCATGTCTGTAGCTCATGAGGTCCTTACCTTGTATCTGCATACAAGTAGATAAGTCGTGCTAGTCTTACCCGAGATCACTGATCCCCATTCTCAGTGTCTCTAGACTAGGAACATAAAATTAGGAGTAGACATCTGGTATCCTTGAATCCTCATGATCGTGATCCCATCACTGATACTCAAGAGATACCTATTCTATTCCAAGGGTTTTATCCAGTTACTCATATATTAATAATGATATCGAGACAGAATATGAAACAAGATAAAGAATGCTTATAATCTATTCATGACAATATGAAAAGTACATGTACGTCCTAATCTAACGAAAAGATTGTCTCTAGGACATACATATACTAACAGTCCCCACAAAATTTTCAAATCAGATCCCCTCTTGCCCTTCCTTCCTCTCCAACCAACAATATTGTTTGTGAATATGCAATTATTTATATTTAATAGAAAAGGCTATTTTATAGTATGAATCATATATGTCCACCATACCATTGGAACATAGCATATATTACTGAAAGCACTAAAAAAATAAAATCAAAATCAGAAGAAAATAAAGAAACATGTGCATTATACTTGAGTTGAGTCAAATAAACATTCTTCTAACATATCTTCTTAAAAATGTGCATCCTCTCTTTCGTACCATCAAGCACAATTATTCCTAAAGTGAAAAGTGTTTGTTTGGCCAGTAAAATGTGAGAACATATCAAGTTAGTACAAAATGGGAGATAGTACATACTTCTCGAATAATTTGTATGGTTCTTGAAGTGGTAGGTGTTTCCTTGGAGATGAATTGGGTATTTGATTGAAATTTAAGATCGAGAAGGCTGTTTTAGTTTTCTATTTTCTATTTCAGAAGAGAACCCAAGTAGTGAAGAAGTGCAACAAAGGATATTGAGATTTCTTCTTGAATGCAATGTTCTTCCCTTCTCCATGTTTCTGAGTGTTTAACAATGCAAAGGATCTTGTGAAGTAGCCACCCATATTTTTTCATTTATTTTTCTTTAAATATTGATTTGCATTTTGTCCTTCACACCCTTTCTTTCTCAAATCTGCTTGCAACAAACATAAAGATAAATGGGGTTACTCAATTTCAAAACTAATGTCAGTTATGCAATTCAAGAAATAATGTTAGTTACTTAATCAAGAGATAAAGAATGTTGAATCATCATCCTCTTTTCTAATTCGACCATGTATCTGCACACATAAAAAAATTACAAGTATGCAGATGCAAATATATAAGTGGAAGTAAAAGAGAAGATGGTGAAATTTAAGTAACTAAGATTCACTGAGAGAAACAGATTAAAGAAATCTAAAGAATAAAAATGGAGTATTTTGGACAGTGATCCCACATCAACCAAACCCTGGAATTACTGTTAATGAAAAAAATGCCAAAATGTTGTACTTAATAAATGTAAAATCTAAAGTGAAAGAAAAATGATAATCTAAATGTAACGACCTAAAATTATTCTAGATATTGTATTTTTATTAGGGTTAAATTTAAAAAAAAAAATCGTTAGATAATTTTTATTTTTACTGAATAGATACTAGTATAAATTCTAAAACGTATAAATTATAGAAGTTGTTCAACTGATATATATTATATGTAACCACAGTCCTTGTTACAAAAGTCATTATTAAACAAGTACAGGATTTTCCATACACTAGCCTACTTCATATTTTCATTTCTACGCCATCACCAATCCAGGACATCAAGGAAATTGACCTCTATTGCCATCTAAAAAAATGAAAAAAAAATCTAGTGAGAAATAAAATTTCTCAGTAGGCAAAATCTAAACCACCAAACACGTTAGTACGTTAGTAAATCATCACAAAATAATTATGCAAACTATATGAATGCATGAAATGAATTTTCCCAGGGTGCACATGACCTCTACATATCGTACTGTATGTAGCTACACCTCGTACTGGATGTAGACGCTGCGATCGTCTTACGCAAACATGCATGATTTCTGCCATATATTTGCACCTGGTCACTACATATCGTACTGTATGTAGTATCAAATTTTGTTTCACAAATCTCGTACTGGGCTTGAAAACATAAATCAACATATCATCAGTCAAAATCCATAAGTAAAATACATACCATCTTATTGAAAAAATGTTGTTATAACATCATTCGTACCACAAGTATGGTTAAACCACCATACCTTGTTCAGGAAAAATTATACCAACTTAGGCATGACCATTGAATATCCTTAAGCTACAGAAAAATCATGTTAGTAATCTAACTAATGATCCACAATATAGCTTTCAAATAATTTCTAACACCTTTAAGCTTTGACAAGAAAATTATAACCTAGCATGCATTTTAATCTCCTTTCACCTATCACCTTACTACTTCATCCTCAAAATTTAATCACTCAAGCATTTGAATCATTTAACTACATACCATTCAACCTCTACTTCTAGAAATTAATTAAAAATAATTTCATAATAAAAATATACACAAACAACCCAAATATCATCAAAATCACCTTCCAAGATCATCAAATGGGTTTCCATACATCACTAATATTTCAGCCTATAAATCATCACCTATCCTATGGTTAAAATCAACATTTTGTCATCATAAAATAAGCTTAAAATGACATGAATTTCAAGTCTAAATGATAACCATAAATTTGCCAAATTAAGTATATAAATTAATCCAATCAAATGCTTAACTAGAAATTGAAGCCTAGCCTACCTCAAATGGATTTGGATTTGAAATTGATTAAGTGGCTGCTTCTCTTGAAAATCCTCTAAGAAATGAAGCCTTGAAAGAAGAATTTGATTGATGGATGAGGTGGTAAAAGAGGTCACAGCTTGTGGAAAGTAAATAGAAAGCAAGAAAATGAAAGCAAGGTACAAGGAAAATGGAAATTGACTTTGACTTTGGATGCTAGATCCTACGTGAATTTTTTTCCACAGCCCTAGCTATTTATAGTAATTTAATTAGTTGAGTTTTAAGTGGTTCTAGTTAGATTAGAATTGAATTAGGAGTTGGTTTGGTTACAACTTAACTAAATCATCATTACTTTGAAAGATATTTTGCTTAAACCTTATCTTGACTTGATTTTATGCCATGTGAAAAGGCTTGTACATGAAACACAATCTGATTGGTGCTTATGTCTTGGCTGAAACTAGATTTTTATTTGCAAGATTCCCTCATTTAATGCTTGCTTTCCACCTTGAAGACCACCTAGAAAGGTTGGTTTAAAAAAAAGCTTATCTTCATTGACTTACCATTGACTTTGGTTTACCAAACTTTTCTTCCTATTAGTTCACTTAGCTATGCCTATTCTATTGCTTTTCCACATGAATACACTTCTGGATAGTCCAAATTTGAGCTGAATATTAGATTCCTTGGGCGAAAATTCCAAGAGTTAGAAATTGTGCCCAATCCAAAAGGTCCAAAGGACTAGAAATACTTAACCAGATGGGGTTCACTCATTGTTTATTTTGTATCCATCTACTAGTCCAAAAATTCTCATTTTCTAATATGTTAAACTAGACTTCCTAAGCTTTCCAACAAGGTATGACATGCCTAATTTGAAGTTATAAAACTCAAGATATGAAATTTTAAATCTAGACTTCCAAATTTCTAGTGAATTCATCTTAGGACATTGACATACCTTAGTGTTCTTGTAACATCCCGGGCGCTGACGAAGGCGGGGAGTGATCGCCAGTGCAATGAGGCACGGACAAGGAGCAGCTCCTGACAGGCTTCCAGCGGGAGGGGTACATGAATGAATCGAATACACACCCGAACGAGAGGGATCCAGAGGCTGTGCAGGTATGGGACTGTATAGTTGAGGATAACTTAAAAGGAAATAATAGGTAGTACCTATACCAACAAGGTGCATCTACTTTTCGGTAGACTTGGAGCAATTCTGGGATGAGTGACCTCTTGGAAAGTTTCTCAAGAAGTGTGTGAGTGAGGACAAAGCACGCTGAAAAATCTTGTGTTGGTATGTGGGAACAGTCATTAATCCTGTAACGACTACGTTTCTTGTCCGTTTTTAATTTATTACGCTTCTTAATTTACAGAAAAATTTTTCTACGTAATTCGTTTACGTAAAACTAATTATACGTCATAAATTATTTATTTTAATGTGTTCGCAAATTTGTCAAAATATAAAGTTCAAACATAGTTTAACATACAGTCCAAATACAATACAGTCCCAAATAGTCTGTTACACGATAAGATACATACAGCTCAACGTACCATCAAATACAGACAACCAGAAAATTTCAAATACAGCATATAGAATATCCAGCTCCTTCCTCAATGATTTCCTTAGCTTACTGTTCCTCTACTCGCCCAAATAAATTGGGGTTATCACATGTGTCAACCACAGACACAAATAGGGTAAGTACATGATAAACATGGTTAGATAAACAACAGAAACAGATATATAATCGAAACAAAATAACAAGTATAAAACAGATACATGATGATGGATGCATGTTTTTTTTATTATCATGATGCATGACTGAGATCTCAGAGGCCTAATAAAAGGTACCAAAATCAGAATAGTTTCACCCACTCCAGTGAAACAGTCCCACCCACTCCAGTGAGACCTCCCTCCGCTCCGAGGGGATAAAAAGGGTAACAATAGTTCCACCCACTCCAGTGGAACAGTCCCACCCACTCCAGTGAGACCTCCCTCCACTCCGAGGGGAATAAATGCGAATGATGTATGTAATGGTTTCCTTTTTATTTTCCAGTTACTTTAATTCTCAAATTCTCATAACTTTGGCACAAAAATTCTTATTCGTCCTTCATGGTCAATTCAATATATAAAAGGCATAAGTGTACCATGATTTTCTTTAAGTATACATAATCCACCACTTTCAACATCTTAAACAATATCACATATAGCCTTAATACAAATTAAAGTGCAACCTCAAATGAGTAACATACAACAACATCAAGTAATATACAACCTTAGTGCAAATCAAGATTCATCATCAAGTGAGTTAACATACAACAACATCTAATAAATAACAAAGTAACATATAGCTTTAATAAAACAATTAAACATAGTTAAAATATAGATAATTAATTTTCCTAGTCACTTTCTTACTAGACTATATTCAAGTTAATTATTCCTTAATTCATTTAAGGTTACTTATTACCTAGGTATTCTTTTACTTCTTTGAAGCATTTTTACAAACACATGGTGTACAAAACTTTAAGGCTTATGAAAATAAATGACAACCTAGTTTAAGTCTTGTAGAATTAGATGATAAGATAGCATAATTAATTATCTAAGCATGTGTACCATAGTACTTCCCATACCTTAGTTTTTCTCTTGATGTAGAACTTAGCTACTTGTCTTAAAATTCTTAGCTTTTTACGTGATCTTCCTTTTGGTGTGTTCTTTGTTTTGGTTTTGTATTTTAAGTGAAAAGGATGTTGGCTAAAAGTGGAATTCTGTCCGTGCAAAATCAGCTCCCACTTTGGTCCCACCATGCTTTTATATAGGTTAGTTTCCTTGGCTTTAAGTGAAAATATCACAAGACTCCATTATGTCTAGCTTTTTAGTTGGATTTTTTCTATTGGCTAAAGCTTTCCTACCACACGTGTCCTTGTTCATGACAATTCCACACCATTCTACTTTAATCTTAGCATTTGCATGTGGGATTTGCTCTTGGTGCATTCCTTTTGGTAGTTTTCGGCCAAGCTTAGTGTTTTAGGCAATTATGTTGCAATTTTTGGCTCTTTGTTTTAACCGTAGAATAGATATGGTTTAATGCTTTATTTACTTAACATATTTTCTTATTTTAACCAAAAGTATTTCTATATTTTATGAAAGCCTAATTTCAATTGCTTTCTTGGAAATAAAATTTCTTAAAATTAGTTGGAAACTAGCTTAAGTTTTAGTAACAATTTTCGGATGTTTTTAGCTTTCTCCTAATGACTTTTTCTAAATTCCTATTGGTTTATTTTGTTTTTAATTAATAAAATGTCTAGACCACTTTATTTAAGAATTCATTTCTTCCATAATTAAGAGAAAAATTCCTAGATTGTATCTTTCCTTTTTCTGTGTTTTTATAAAACTCAGATTAAGCTAGATTCAATTCTTTTTTGAATATCTTTCAAAATCTCTAAAAATTTCATTTCATAGTTTTTCTTTACTAGGAATGTAAATAATTTTCTTTCTAAAAGCTTACTAGACTTTTGTCAGGTTTCCATGATCTTACTGAGGCTGTGTGACCTTATCAGAGCTAAAAAGGTATTTTAGTCATTTGTACAATTTTTCAGGGGCATTTTAGTCATTTATTTTAGGGACCTAACTGTCATTTGTGGAATTGTCCAAAGACATTTTGGTCATTTTTAAAAATATCCAAGGGTATTTATGTCATTTGTCTAGGAATGCATATTTATAAGAAAATGCACATATGTATTAAAATCTGAGGGTGTTACAAATCCTGCAAGTGGCTAGGTGTTACACTAAAACTTTTGAACAAATTAAAGCATTGAAAATTAGAAGGAATAAACTGATTAAGGAAAATAATAGTTGAGTAGAATATAGAATCATGGAATGAAATGCCAACCTTAAAATTGACCTTGAGAGCTTATTCGTCCCAGCCATTGCCCTTCTCATTTGGATTCTCGCTCAATTTGGAACCAGATGAAATCACGGTCCGTGACACTACAATCTAAAGCATCACATATATGGAAAGTCAGTTACCATATTTTGAAGAAATTGGGAAAAATTTCCTTCTAATTGAAGGATCAGGTTGCGATATTCAATCATGAAACGTAGAAATTGCAGTTACTAAGATTGTACGCAGAGAATGTGCGGTGAACCAATATATGTGATTATATGAAAAAAAGGAAAAAGTTGAAATAAACAAAAATGCTGGTAAGAGAAGAAGAACATTTTAGCAAAGCATTACATATATGGAAAGTCGGTTACCATATTTTGAAGAAATTGGGAAAAATTTCCTTCTAATTGAAGGATCAGGTTGCGATATTCAATCATGAAACGTAGAAATTGCAATTACTAAGATTGTACGCAGAAAATGTGCGGTGAACCAATATATGTGATTATATGAAAAAAAGGAAAAAGTTGAAATAAACAAAAATGCTGGTAAGAGAAGAAGAACATTTTAGCGTCCAAATAGTAGTGAGATTTTAAAGCTTTAGATAAAATTAATGAAGACCCATAAGCTAAAAATGGTAGCAGTGTAGAATGAAGAATCATGGAATAAAATTGTAACCTTGAGAACCTAGTTGTCCTCGCTATGATCATGTTCCTTTTGCTTTTCTTTGTCATTGATTTTGAAGAAGCTGTAGGAAATCATTGGGGGAAGAATGGATGCAGTTTGACAGAAAAAGATGGGTGATGTATAGAAGAGGAAGAGATATGGGAGGTTAAATAGAAATTGAAGTTACATTTTTTAACAATGTGGGAAAAATGAAATTTGAGAGTGAGGGAGACTCAATCGTGAAAAGTGCGATTATATTTTTTTATTTGTCATTTGTTTATCTATTAAATTTTTTTTCCGTTAGACAAATTAAGTGTGTTTATGTAATTACTAAAAAATAAAATGTTCTTAAACCAAAATGTACATAAAAAAAGCAGTTGTCAAAATGTATTTCTTTTATAATGGTATTAAATTTATTTATTTTATTTGGGTTTCATTATTTCCGAAGAGCCAAATCCTTGATGGATCCAAAGATAGTCTCAATACAACGCGGAACCAGATTCCTTCCTTCCTTAGCGTCACGAGCGGTTTTGCGTTCTCTTATACCCTACCGCACCTGATCACACTTCTCTCCTCGCTTAATTCCCCATTTCCCCTTTATTACAGGAAAAATTATCCACCGAAAAAGTTTAGCCGACTGATCCTTCGAACTTCGAAACCTTTAAAACTTGACACCTACTAATTCATTTCATTGAACTTTTTTTTTTTTCTGTTTCAAATTTACCCGAGTAACTCTCTCTGTCTCCCTCCTTCTCCCTCTCTCTTGGAAGCTACTGTCTAACCATTTTTTTACTCCTTTTGCTTTTGTGCGGCGCTGCAAGCTTGCTCACCATCGAAACCCAAACCAACCCAAAACTTTGACACCTCCGACGAGCAAAAAGGGGAAAGAGAGATGAGCGGAACGAAGGGATGGCGGCGGTGGTGCGAGCGGCGGCGATGAGGCGGTGCGAGTGGTGGCGTGAGCAGCGGCGAAGCTAGAGAGAGGAAAGGAGCTTCACGGATGTTTTCCGGCGACCTGGACCACGATTTCGAGGGTTCGTGGCGGCGCTGGCAGCGGCGCTTTAGCTAACGGACCCGCAGCGGCGGCGACAGATGCAGGTAGTGGAACATTGGGTTTCTAAAATGTTGATTCTGAAGTTTATTTATGAATGCAACATTATCAACAAAAATTCATTAGGAACAACAACACATTATAACAACATTACTTTCGATAGGATGCAAAAATGATCCATTAGGCTTTGATTGATTTGGTTTCCTCAGCCGATGTCGAAGGGGTGCGCGTGCGTGTGAGAAACGAAGGAGGAGAGGAGTGTGGTAGACTGGTGGAAAAGGGGTAAAATTGGATATATAAGCTAAGTGAGAAGGGCAAATTTGGAAGGAAAAGCCTTTTATAAAGTGGTTGCCAACTGTTGCGTTTTTAATTAGATCGCCTGATAGCGTCGTGGTCTTTAGTATTTCTCCTTTCTTTTTGGGTTTTCTTTTTACCTCACCGACTGCGAAGGCGAGCGAATCAAAAGAACAAAAGAACGAACCAAAAGCTTCGAAAGAAAGAAAGAGAGAGAGAATTGAGAGAGCGAAAGGATGAAGATCACGGCGTTGTTGGTGCTTAAATGCACGGGCGAGAGTTCCGATCCCGTGATTCTGGCTAACGCTTCTGATGTCAGCCACTTCGGCTACTTCCAGCGTTCCAGCGTTAAGGAATTCATCGTTTTCGTTGGTCGCACTGTCGCCAGTCGCACCCCTCAGGGCCAACGCCAATCCGTACAACACGAAGGTCTTTTAGGGTTTCTTTTGACAACGCCAATTGCGCGTTTTGGGTTATTTTCCTGTCGTTTTGGTTGATCCGTATTGGCTTCTTACTTTTGTGTTGTGTTATAATAGAAATCATAATTTGTTTGAAATTTGAGATGATGATGATGATAATAATAATGTAACCGTATGTATTGATCTAAGGTGATTTCTTGGTTATGCTGAAGGGTTTGATTTATTTATTTATTTTTTTTGTTGCAAAATTGCGTAAGTTTGAAAAAATTATTTATTTTATGTTTGCAGAGTACAAGGTGCACACCTACAACAGAAATGGTCTTTGCGCGTTGGGATTTATGGATGATCATTACCCTATTCGGAGTGCGTTTTCCCTTCTCAACCAGGTGAGACTCAGATAACTGTTTATCAGTTCAGTTCTATATTGTATATTTGTATTCATGAAATTTTGCTGCTTCCTTTGTGTCTCTATAAGGAACTTTTTTCATTGTTGTGAAAAATTAGGAAGATACTGGTTATTAGGGTGCATGATAAAATAACTCTATTATGACTCTGGTATTGCTTAGGATGCTATAGTTATGTAATTTTGTGTTCTATCTATTTAATTTTATGGAGATTCTCTTGGAAGAGGCTCAACTCTTGTTTTCGTTTCCTCATTTTGTCATTGTTTACTATCTTAAGATCATCGTGTAAAGTAATGATTCAGTTCCTTACAAAAAAAGCCGTGACTGAATCATCTATATATTTTTTTTTTGCTGCAAAGAAGAAATATGGAAGATGAAAGGATTAGGGAGGTGGAGGTGAGAAGTATTAGGATAGGTCAGGTCTATGTGGTGGTGGTGGGGGGGTGGGGGGAGGAAATGAATGAGTCATTAATTAAAGAATAGCTTGGAATCAGTTATATCTGGGGTTGCCAAACTTGAGAGCCTACATAAACTCGGGAGCTTCGGTAGACTCAACTCAAAAAAGAGCTAATTATAATTTAAATCATTTGATCCCTAATATAGTGTTACATTTTATGTTGGCTTCAAAAACAACGCATTAGCAACATAAAACACTGTCAATATGGAGTCATTTAGGGGCTAAAATTACATCTGATTTCAAACTCAGTGACTTGCTTCTTGATTTGTTGATTCGCTGACTTGAGTTTATGTAAGTTCACCTGAGTTTAATGAGTTCATTTAGAAATAGTTTGACGGTGAGTTAACTCATTTTCACTACCTAAAATCATAAATTCATAATAGTCTACGAGTTAACTTGAATTTTTTTTATTAACCATAGGAATCCAATATAGGTTCCAAGGGATTTGCAATAACTCACACACAATGCTCAACCTACTGAGCTAGACCCCATTGGTACTTGAGAGTTTGACTGCATGGGTTATATCAACTAGTGTAAGTGTATAGTGAAGAAAGAAGGCTGTAATTAATAGAGATTGAGGTTGGGAAGTGGAAAGTCCGCAGAAAAAAGAAAAAATATAATAATAATAAATAAAAACACTAATAAAATAAAAAATGTTAAATTTTTATTTATTCGTAATTCACAATTTGTAGCACTTGCAAAATTGTTTATTATTTAAAAATTTAAATTAGGAAAACATATGATATTATGATGTAATTTTAAATGCTACTATTTATATTAAAGTGCATATGAACATCCCAGTCCCAGGTATGTATATCCCCCATGTACCACATATTAAGTTAAGCATATAGTAAAATAACAATTACTCATACCCATATCCGTACCTGTACAACAGTGTATAGTGTACTATGTACTATGTAACTATGTTCTGTAAGCTCAAGTGCCTTGTTTTAGTGAGAATTCCATCTTTATAGAATGATTGCATGCAAGTTTCCATGGGCTTGATGGCAGACAAAGGAGGGTTGAGTATTGTGCTAAGTAAGTCACATATTTGCCTTTTGGTCTCATGAAACTTGGAAGTAATTGAAATAATTGACAGTAATCATTTGTCAGATTAGAATAGCTGTGTTGTATCATATGTTCTTAGTCTAATGCATGTTAATGTTTTATTACATGGTAACAAAATACATTGTCATGCAGGTACTAGATGAATATCAAAAAAACTTTGGCGAGTCATGGAGAAATGCTCAGGAAGACAGTACTCAACCATGGCCCTATTTGAATGAAGCTCTGGCAAAATTCCAGGCATATAAATATCTCTTTTTATGTTGTCTGCAAAAAAATTGTTTAATATTCTAAATTGTGTTGCATTCTGCTAACCTTTTTACACAATTACGTATGTCTCAAACCCCTTTATCTGTTCCTGTCAAATCTTCAGGATCCTGCAGAGGCTGACAAGTTGATGAAAATCCAGAGAGAGTTGGATGAAACCAAAATCATCCTTGTAAGCACACAATACTTTATATTTGCAAAACAGTATTTGGGTTCCCTTCATCTTTTGTCTTCTAAAGTTACTTCTCTTTAAGACATTCTGTGTCATGTAGTTGTTCAATTTTAAACACAATGGTTATATGCTGGTATTTTTTAAAACTAAATGTCTGTTTGAGAAGTTGGCATTGGTTTAAAAATACATTTAGCTGTAGTATGTGCTTGGATTAGTGGTGAGTTGAACTCGCCAGGATTTTTGGAAGCAACAAATAAAAAAAATCACGGTGAGTTCATCACAAAAGCAACTATTTGTTGCTTCCAAAAATCATGGTGAGTTCAACTCACCACCAATTCAAACACACTTAGAGCAGCATGCAAGTCAAGCTTCACTCCTGTGAAGCCAAATGTAACATACCATTGCAAATTTATCCTTTTCTAGCATTGTGGTATGATATCCTAGATTTTACATTATGTCTGTCCATGGGTCATCAATCATCAATAATTTTGTTGCTATTAGTTTTTTTTTTAATTTTTTTTTCCAGATTTGTTGCTGTTTCTTATTGATGTATTTGGTTATGTTACATTAAATGAGGTAGTCTTGATTTGTCCATTCTATACTGGTTTACGGGTTTTGTTCATTTCTTCCTGCACAATTGGCTTGTTTAGGTTCTCTGGTTTTCTGGTGTAGATTTTTTTTACCTTATGATGTCTTTCTGTTTATAAACAGCATAAGACTATTGATAGTGTTCTGGCTAGAGGGGAGAAGCTGGACAGTTTAGTTGAGAAGAGTTCTGATCTGAGTGCTGCATCGCAGGTACACCTAAACAGCTCCTTTATACAACTTTGCATTTGGAACTAGTATACTCACAGTCAGACATCTATTATTTGTGTTACTCTTTTTTCTGTTACTAAAGTGTGGTTATGATGACATCATTGAGCATGCATGATAAATGTTGTGTAGTTTTTGTGATTAAATGTCTTTGCTTGTTGCAAAACTTTTAGATATGCTTTTGTTTAGGTGATCATACAATAAACCACCTGTGATAAGATTTTAACTGCCAATTTGGGACTTTGTTTTGTACAATATACATGTGTGCTGTTGGGTTTTTGAGTCTATACCTCAGAATGTGCTTTCATCTAAGCTGCTAATAATAGATTACTACCACTGGTAAGGTTATGGTGTTATAAATATTGCTCAGGACTCCGCATTTTTTGTCTTAACTCTTAACTGTGTAATGATTATTAAGTAATATATATAATTAAGAGGAAGAATAGGCTCTTCGGGAGGGTAATGGGTATTGACTCGTAATCCATATTCGACATTCTTATCTATTTAACTAAGTCAACACTATCGTTGATTGAAGTTTTACTTCCTCACTTGTTCTTATGTATAATTATATTACAGTCTATTACATTGTATGTTTTTTATTTTCCCATTCTTTTTTTGCCAATATGAAATACTAAACAAAAAATGAAATTCTGAAGGTTCTTTATTTATTCCATGCCTTCCTTGCCTTTGGTTTCAATCTTTTCTTGCATAGGTGTATATACTCTAGTAAACTTGCAAAGTTGTGTCCATTATTTATGCCTCTAATTATTTCAATGTTTTCCTTTTTGTTATTTATTTTGATATTTAATTATTGAATGAAACACTAGCCTTTGGTTTCAATCTTTTCTTGCATAGGTGTATATACTCTAGTAAACTTGCAAAGTTGTGTCCATTATTTATGCCTCTAATTATTTCAATGTTTTCCTTTTTGTTATTTATTTTGATATTTAATTATTGAATGAAACACTATTTTGGTCCCGAAAGATTTGAGATTGGTCACTTTGGTCCTTGAAAGATAGAAATCCATTTTCTTTCCTAATATTAAAATGTCAATTACTTTAGTTTTCAGGGACATTGATGTTAAAAAGGAGTAAATTGATGACACTTCTTTCAAGCCAAAAATAATGTTTTTTGGTATAATTTGAAAATGTCATCTTTGTGGTGACCGACCTCAAATCAATCAGAAACAAACTTGGTGTTTTACTCCTTTTTATAATTTCTCAGTTTTTGGTTGCCCAATCAATATTTCTAGTATTGCTATTTTGCTATGAAGTACGACTTGATTTGATACACACCATATTTGGTTGGTTTTTTGGAACATCACTTTCTGTTAACCATTATTGGAAATTTATTTGTTCACTAACTTGATGCTGGCGTTTGAAACAGATGTTCTACAAACAGGCCAAGAAAACCAATCAGTGTTGTAACATATTGTAAGCAAGCTTTCAAGTCTTCAGTATGCAGCGTGCTCACTTGAATCCTGTTCCGACATGGAGACTATTGGATAGGATAAAATAGCTTCATATGTCTATATCACTCCATTGTTTGTTTGGTGAAAATTATGTGATTTACCCCGATACATGTATTGTCTTACCGTGTTGACAAATTCAAATTCCCATTTACCTTGTGATCTTTACTGATAATTTATAGTATGCATAAATTATTGTTTTGGTGGAATCATTCCATGTTAATTTGTTGTTAGATATTGACATATTGTCATTTACCCTCATGGTCCCTGCATTTGTGTTATTTATTTTCTTGACCTTGGAGTGGTTCTTGCGTATTACTTTGTCATCCTATCCAAACAACAAAAAATACTATAGGTAATTAATTAGAAACTTGAATTTAGTGATGTGATGCCCGTCATTAAAATATTACAACAAACGACAAAAGAATTAAAATAGCTGCGAGGTTGGATGCTCTAGCGTGACTCACGAAGCATCTCTTGAAACTTTTTTATTTTTGGTTGATAAAATATCTGTTAAAGCATAATGGTAATTTTTTTTAATGATTTGTTTTATATTTCCGTAATTGATATTCGGATACTGCTGAATCCGTCTGTTATCTACCTTTTGAAACCCTTGCATTTTTTTTGTTGTAAAAACTACTAAAGATAAAGATGTTACCTTTTCAGTCACATTATTTTTTTTCCCTTTTAACTTCGTTCCTTCTGGATTGGATATTTTCGGCTTCCGTGTTGTGCAGAATAATTTATTTTCCTTGTCCACAAAGGTATGTTCTACTAACTAAAATTATGACCATTTAGAGATAAATCTATCAATTAAACTATACATATTATATTTACTAATAAAGATTAGAGATAACAATTTAAAAATTGAAATTTAAATGATTTCTACATGTTATTCGAAAATTAGAAGTAATTAGGGAAGGAGAAATTAAATGCGGAAAATATTTACAAGATAATTATAAAAGATATATTAGTAAATATAAAAATCTGAAAATTACAATCAATTAGATAATATATTCTAAGATAAAATTGAAA
This sequence comes from Glycine tomentella, assembly GCA_007407185.1. Lineage (NCBI taxonomy): Eukaryota > Viridiplantae > Streptophyta > Magnoliopsida > Fabales > Fabaceae > Glycine > Glycine tomentella. The sequence goes on along the minus strand of PYAF01000708.1, from coordinate 25,186 downwards.
TTAAAATTTCAAATATGAGTGAAATATCAATCAAATCTTAAAAGATATAATAAATATTTGAATTTTCAATTTCATAATTTTAATTAACTGTTTACAATATAAGAGATATTTACAATCTAATAAAATCTAATCTATAACTAACTGTCTAAATCTAATGCAAAAGATATATAGTTAATTAAATCTAAAAGATATATACACCTAATTAAATCTAAAAGATATATACACCTACTTTATTTAGGCATGACAACGGGACCCAAACTCATGGGACTCAACCCTGGCCTGCATTGATTTTGATTGGAAATATATGAGTTAACTGGGATCGAGTTTAAGTTTTTTTCGACAGTCAAAGTCGGGTTCAGGGATGGGATTATTATTACCCGACCCGAACCTATCCCGCTAATAATTAATTTATAAAAATATCTATGCATATATATATAACATACTAAAACCTGAAGCCTTAAACTTAATTTCAAAATGACTTTCTCAATTCTCACTCTTACTGTCTCACACCAATACCACTCTTTCGTTTCTCCGTTCTCTCTTGCTGAGAGATTCTCGGTCACTCCTCAAGACCTTAATCTTCTCGCACGCGCACCTCTGTGGCCAGTTGACCAACCGTGTTGCACCTCCGCAGCCACGTGTGTTGAACCTTTGTAGTGAACAACAATGGTCTTGCACCAGCTGCGACTAGCCAGAACCCTATCGCACCTCAGTCCTCAACCCTTTCGCACCTCCCAGAACGACATTCTTGCACCTCCCAGGCCAACATTGTCGCACCTCCATGGCCAACAACAATGACCCTGTCGTACTTTGCACTCCTCCAATGAACATTGTCAACTTCCTACACTGTCAGCCTCGATATCACATTTTTTCCCGTTTCACGTTCATAGGTTAGTTTCTCCCTTTCTCTTTCACTATTAAGTTTTCTTTAGGGTTGGGATTGAAAATACAATGAACACACTTCAAATAACCAAGAGGGGGGGGGTGAATTGGTTAAAACAGTCTATTAAAATTTTTCTTTAAAATAATTTGCGGAATTAAAACTTGGATCGTATCACTCAATCACCTTTTATCAAAATCAGAATTTTCTTTCAATCTAGATTCACTTTAGAATGCATGTAATTTCTGAAATGCTTCTTGTTGATTGTATATCGATTTCCAAATACAAGCAATGAAAGAAACACGGATAAAGAACACAAGACACAATAATTTATACTGGTTCACCTCACAAAATTGGAGGCTACATCCAGTGTCTTCCAAGCAACACTAGGTTAGAGTTTTCACTAAATCAAATTATTCTTTTACAAGCAAAACAAGTGATTATCTCTATAAACCCTAGATAAATATATTGAATTCTAAAACACTATTAGAATACAAATCACAAAGATTCTGAGAACCCTACTCAGATCTTTACCCCTTGAGAACCCTACTCAAGAAAGCTTAAAAGAACCAAAATGATTTACACCACAGAATTCTAAAATAGAAATTCTAAAAGAAAGAGTTCAAGAAGTACACAACCTAAGATCCTTAACAGCTGATGAATGAATGTATGTAGTTACTAATCAATCAGGTTGTATGAATGTCAATACACAAACTAATCTTTCTTGAAATCTTTTTTTCTCACAAACACATTATTTCCAAAGTCAATAACTCTTTGATCTTCTCACAAGATGTGTCTCTCTAACTTAAATTAGTTTCTTGAACTTTTGAATGGACTTAGAGCTTTTGGTAAGACTCAATCTCAAAATTAAATTTCGTTCTTTGATATGATTAAGTGCAGACCCATAAAGCCTTTAAATAGAAAACTGATTTAACAAACTGTAATCGATTAATCCGTTAAGGTAATCGATTATTTTAACATTTGTTATCGATTAATTCAAACAGATAATCGATTAACATGTTCTTGAGCTTTTCTAGAAAATTTTCATGAACAACTTAATCGATTAATATGTGATGTAATCGATTAACACAGATAACTGATTTACGAAACAAGTTGTAGTAATTGATTACTGATATTGGTAATCGATTAAATCAGATAAGCTCAGATATAAACAAGCCTTTGTAATCGATTATGCCTTCCTTGTAATCGATTAAAGCAGACACTCATTATATGTAAAATGAACTTAGTAATCGATTACGATTTTCCTGTAATCAATTAAAGCAAATAGACATATTTTGAAATAACAATTTGTAACGCCCTCTCATTACTCTTTCGTGCTTTGTTGATTTTAAATGAAATCTTGTGTCCACTTTGTCTTAGAATTGGATTGGTTATAAATTTTTTTTCGAAAAGTCCTTTCTTCTTGCTTACAAATGTTACTAGTCGTTTATATCATAAACGAATTCTTTCTCTCCACGACTTAATTAAAATAATACACTACTGTCCATCATTACAGACCAAGGTATAGTTCATACGGTCTCAAGTACAAGTCAACGTAAAATACAAATAAATTAAATTTAATACAATTCATCCACACATCTTCAACATCTTTTCATCAAGATCCTTTACAGCTTGTACTCCACTGTTTCCCTGCTCGCCCAAATAAATTGGGGTCATCACAGGTGTCAACCACAGACACAAATAGGGTAAGTTTATGACAAACAAAGTTTGAATAAAAACATACATAACAGAAGATATACATAGATGGTAATAATAATATTTATAAAATAACAACACAAAGAATTCACCCACAGATTAAATTACCCCATCTACGCGGCACATGAATTGAGTTATACCATATACTCATCATGAAATGTATAGAATGCATGCTCATCTTTTTATATGATGCATGACTGAGATCTCAGGTTATTAAATCATCATCAGTGGCCACAGTCAAGATACTCTCATCCCAGTGGCACAAACTTATCCATCTCGTCGGGGTAGCCCAGTGGCGTGTAGGATAGTCACCTCCACCTATGTGATCATCATGGTGGTGTGGTCCTCACTGTCTCAACTACCCCCAAGTTCATAACACCTTTGAACGCGTGGACTCAGTTTAGCTATCTGACAAACAACTCCATGGATTAGCCCCCGCCAGGCATAACTCCACGGATTAACCCCCGCCAGGCATATGCGTATGAAAAATGCATGAATGGTTTAATTATTCTTCTTTTTATATATTTCAAAGCTTAACATCTTTACAAATCATGGCATATGCTTTTTAAACAATATGTAAAGCTTCTTTCAATCATCATAAAGCTTTACACAACAACATCTTAAGCATATTGCCATCGCTCAACACAACTCTTGGAATCCATAAATAATCACCACACCTTTAACAACACAAGGATTCCAATACTTCACCATCAATCTAATACACTTCTTAATCCATTTCTCAACATCAAAATCATAAAATCACCAAGCAACATATTGACCTTATCAACGTATATAGAATCATTTATCATCACATAAGCTTCATGTATTTTAACTTCACAACACATTGAATAATACACAACCTTAGCTTAAATCATTTCATCATGCAAGTATAATCTAAATCCAACCATAAAGATTCAAGCCAACAACTTTGAAACATATTTTCTTCATTGTGACAAATTATCAGACACATGGTGTGCAA
>PYAF01000708.1:2351-21511 GCA_007407185.1 Glycine tomentella | reverse complement strand
CTTTGGTTCTTTGAGGCATTTCATCAAACACTTAACATGCAAAGCTCAATTTCTTATGAAACCAAATAAGAAGCATTATGAAATTAATACTCAAACTAGGCCTATCATAAACTTCCCATACCTTAGGTTTCTTCTTAAAATTTGAATAGCCTTGCTCCTAGTATCCATAGGGCTTCACGTGAACTTATAAGCATATAGGCCTTGATTTTTGCTCTAGGTGAAAGGTATAATTTGGAAGAGATAAAATGAGAGGTTTAGGAGGAATTGTGCACGGTTCAAGCTCTCTTAGAGCTGCCCAAATTCTGATTTCAACTCCCTTTTTATAGGGTGCTTAAAGGCTTGATTTTTTCTACAAAAATTTAAGTGTTATAATGGCCACTTTCTAATTGTTTTTATCTCATTGGCTAGCCTTTCCTTATGTTCCAAGTGGCCAAATTCTTGATTCTTCTTCTCAATTCTCATCTTTTCTAGTTCTATGCACGTGGGATGGCCAGCTTCTAGGAAAAATCTTCACTAATTTTCCTTTCTTTTATGGGGAATAGCCAAAACTTAGAGAAGTCTTGTGCTTTTCTTTATTCCAAAACTCATTTCAGTACCATATCCATTCTGAATTTATTAACCGTTGGATCCTCTTAAAATTTTAAAGGTATATTCCTATCTCAAATATCTATCTAACTTCTGACCGTTGGGATTTTTGAAATAATGCTTAGAACTGCCCACGTGTTTTTCCTAAGAAAACAAGATAAAAATCTACTTAAATTAAATTTTCACCATGCAAGTGGACCAATACCAAGTTTCCAAGCCTCTTAAACATCCATGTGTCCATTCTTGAATGTTCCTAAAGCTTTTCTCCCTTGATATTGTATCATACGGCCAAGGCTTGATCTTCGATAACCTAATCCACAAATTTTCCTTTTATTCCATGTAATATCAAAATTCTAATTTCCTATTAGTCCATATTGCCTTTAATTATTAAAATTACTAAACTAATTTATTTAGGAAACCTATTCTTCCCATAATTAAGAGAAAACTCCATAGATTATGTCCATACTCTTTTTATAATTTTCTGATACCTGAAGTAGTCCAGATTAAGCTCTTTTCAACCTATCTTCCAAAATTCGTAGAAATTCTATTTTAGGGTTCTCTACCCTCAATCTTGCTGATAATTTGTTATCTAAAAGTATTTTATCCAATACTGAGGTTCCCATAAATTTCTAAGGTCATCTGGTCCTTGTTTGACTTAAAGGATATTTTGGTAATTTCACCACTTTCCCTAGGGGCAAAATCGTCATTTCCTAAAATGTTCAAGGAATCTTTGTAATTGTCACCCTAAGGGTATTCTGATCATTTTTCTAACATCCCAGAGTATTTATAGAATTTCCTCTTGAAGATACTTTGCCAAAAAACCTAGGGCCAGTTTGGTCATTTTCAAAAATATCCAGGGGTATTTGCGTCATTTCCTTCAAATCTTTTTATACTGCCTCTGATCAACATTTTACCCTAATAATTTGAATACATACTATCAATCGACTGTAAAAATTTGGGGTGTTACACACTTGGTAATCGATTACAGAAGAGTGGTAATCGATTAAAGTGTTCATCATGGCTTTTCCAGAAATTAACACACATATGTAATCGATTACATAATACTATTAATCGATTAACACAATGCAAAATCTGATTTTTCCAAAAACATATGCCAGGTGATTTTCTTTGCAAATTCAAGCATTTAATCCTCTATACTACATATGAATGCATGTAAATGAATTATGCAATGCAAGGATCACTAGGCAATGTACTTGAACCACTTAGACAAATTACAAATGCCATCAAAATAATTGGGCATGTAAAAAGCTAAAACTTCAAGCCAAATACTTTAGCCTTGCTTTGATAAACTCGCAGCTCCTACTTCCAACTCCCTCTGTATCTAACAATCTCCCCCTTTTTGGCTTTTAACATGCCAAATTTAATTCAAATTCAATTGATCATTTGTTTAGCATTGAACTTCCTTGAGAGTGAAAGATATCTTTTAACTTCCTTGAGGAATGAAAGATAGGAATGAGCATTATGCTTATTCAACGTGAAACAAATTAGCCTCTTGCCAAAAACAAGTGTTAAGTATATTAAGTTTCAAGTATCCATGCATTTCATAATCATTTCCTCCCCTTTACTTAGACATATTTGTTAAAAAAAAAATAGAGCAGAGAAAAACATAGAATTTGCATAGAACAAAACATCAATTATTTGCTTATTTCTCTCCCTATTTGGCTGATTAAAGACAAAAATCAATAAAAAATAGAGGTAAGAAATAAAACTGCATTTCATTGATGGAAATAACTCAGTACCTTAATCATAAAACAAAACATAAAAATTTAAAACAAACATAATGAAGAGTGAGTAAAGATGAATTGGTCTCAATCCTATGTTCATGATGAAGAGTGAGTAAAGCATCCATCTTTTGACCATTAGTGATTCAAAAGGAGAGTATTGGTACTCAATAGCACCTTGTTCAGCTTCAGCTCCTTCATCTTCATTTCCCCCTTCCTCCAGCAGCACCTTCAGGTTGTTGCAACTCACCCACCATTTTCCACCCTTGTGGTGTTTTTGTCAGACCAAGCTTTTGGAGATGCTTGGTTTTGAAGAGACTGACAAAATCAGAGGTATTGTCAACTATCTCATCAGAGACATCAATATGGAAGTAATCAATAAACCTGGAGATTAATACAACATATGGAAAACTATAGCTTATCAACCATTTTGCCTTCAGCATAGTCTCAACAAACACAAGTGGCCAATTAATTTGGGTAGCATATTTGATGCCATACACAAGCTATAGGTCATCATCTGTGACTTGTGCATGATTGGTAGATCTAGGAGTGAGGATGTAGGTAATGAGATAGTGAAGAAGAGTTCCTTCACTAGTCATATTTCCTGTGCCAAGCCTTAGCTTCAGCCTAGCTTGAGGGTCTTGAAGCATCCCTCTCTAGGTGTCAATCCTATTATAACCACCTATTTCTTCCTCAAATTTTTTGGCTCCATCAGGAGAGATGCCAGCTATTGCATGCCAAACCTCTTCATCAATCACCATGGAAACACCCTTTACTTGAGAGTGAATTAACACAGGTGTAGAACACCTTCACTAACTCAGGGTAAAAAGTACCCTGAAGTTCTACAAACTTCTTCAATCCCCGAATTTCAAGAAGGTCAGGAAATTGAAAACCTTCCTTGACAAACTAGTCAAGGTTTAGATATTTAGAGGGCATAATTAATTTGGTGGCATTAAACTGGGTATAGGTCATTCTATCCTTTTCTTCAAGGAACCAAGAATGCAATCTGTTCCCTGAGGATTTGGATGACTCATCAACCTTTCTTTTTCCAATTTTTACTCTCTTAGAGGTAGACATTATGTAGTAAAGGTATTTCGAAATTTTGGCTAGAAGAAGAAAAGAAGAAAACTCAGAACCTCAATGAGCAAGCTTGAAGAGAGAAGAAATTCAGGTGTGAATTTCTCTCTTGAGAAAAGCTGAATTTATAGACAAAATTCTGTGCTCAAGTTTGAATTTTAAACTTTGTAACTATTACTACACGTTCCTAGGCCATAAATCTATAGTTATAGATTCAAATTTTGAATTTTGAATGAAATTTGACAGTTTAGATTTTCAAAAATACTGCATAGTTTCAATAACTGCCATACATAATCGATTATAAAAGAAACGTAATCAATTATTTCATTCTTCATTAAGACAGATAACAGACAAGTAATCGATTATTCCGTGACGTAATCCATTAAGGCAGATAGCATTTGAATCAAAGGAGAGTTTTCATTGAAGTGTAATCGATTAAACTAAAGGGTAATCGATTAAAAGGGAGAATAATTGAATAGAGAGGTATTTCCTTTGAGCTGTAATCGATTATTCCGTAAGGTAATTGATTAAGACAGAGCAAGCCAGGAATCAGAAATCAATTTTTATGAAGTGTAATCGATTATTCTGATAGTGTAATCAATTACATATCACAAAAAATGTCTCTAAATCAAGGTTAAGCATCAAATAATTGATTCTTTCGAGTGGTAATCGATTAACTAGAGCATTATGCAGAATGAACAGAGTATATGCATTCAATTTAGAATTTCAAGCACATGTGATAATATTGCTAGATGACATGTAATATCATACAAATTATCACACAACAAGCAAGCTAAGATATATTAGATTTATCAAGAATTCCTAACATGTTTCTAAGTGAATAGAATCTATCTCTTGCTAAGGGTTTAGTGAATATATCAGCTAGTTGATTATTCGTTTCAACAAACTCGATTTTGATATTACCCTTTTGAATGTGATCTCTTAGAAAGTGATCTCTGATCTCAATGTGTTTAGTCCTTGAGTGCATTACTGGATTTTTAGATATGTTGATTGCACTTGTGTTGTAATGCAGCAAGGGAATTTCCTGTAGCTCAACACCAAAGTCTTGTAGTTGTTGCTTCAACCAAAGACTTTGTGCACAATAGCTTCCAGCAGAAATATATTCAGCTTCAGCAGTAGATAAGGCTAAACAGGATTGTTTCTTGCAATGCAAAGAAATCAAAGAACTTCCCAGCAAGTGGCTTGTACCACTAGTGCTCTTTGTATCCAATTTGCACCCTGCAAAATCTGAATCAAAATATCCAATTATACTAATAGAAGTACCTTTTGATACCATAATCCAACTTTTGGTATGGACTTAAGATATTTGAGAATCATTTTTACTGTAGTAAGATGAGATTCCTTAGGATTTGCCTGATATCTTGCACATAAGCAAACACTTAGCATTATATCAGGCCTACTTGTAGTTAAGTATAACAAGGATCCTACCATTCCTCTATACTTTGACTCATCAACACTTTTTCCTTTGTCATCTAAGTCAAGATATGTTGATGTAGCAATAGGAGTTGCATCATCTTTACTATTTTCCATCTCAAATTTCTTAATCATTTCAAAGCAGTACTTTGATTGGCTGAGAAATGTTCCATTCTTCAATTGCTTCACTTGAAGTCCAAGAAAGAATGTCAATTCTCCCATCATAGACATCTTAAACCCACTCTGTATAGAGATAGAAAATTCCTTGCACATAGACTGATTAGATGAACCAAATATTATATCATCTTCATAAATTTGAACTATCAAAATATCATTGCCTCTTTTCTTGATGAACAAAATTTTGTCCACTTGTCCTCTTATGAAAGATTGGTCAATCAGAAATTTGCTCAACCTTTCATACCAAGACCTTGGAGCTTGTTTCAAATCATACAATGTTTTTCTTAGTTTAAAAACATGATTTGGATGTTTAAAATTAATGAAACCAGGAGGTTGATCAACATATATCTCCTCCTCAATATATCCATTTAAAAAAGTACTTTTAACATCCATTTGAAACAATTTAAAATCCATTAGACATGCATAAGCAAGCAGCAACCTAATGGCCTCCAATCTATTAACTGGAGCATATGTTTCATCATAATCATGAAAATATAATGAACACTTATGCAAATAACCAAGAGGGGGGTGAATTGGTTTTACCTCAGAGTTTTTAAAATTTCCTTTCAAAATTGTTACAGTGGAAGGCTTTCAAGAAGGATTGTATCTTTAAAAACAATTAAGAAAACAATTTCTTCACCTTTTATTTCACAAATGCTTTTTCCTTAAACAAAAACTTCACCTTAACCAATCAAACCACTTTAGTGTTGTGACCAATTTTTGTAATATGATCAAAAACTTAATACTTCAAGAATAATATGAAGATAAACAGAAATATTCAAACACACCAGATTTATACTGGTTCACCTCTCAACCTCGGAGGCTACATCCAGTTTTCTTCTAATCAAACCTTGATTAGAGTTTCACTATAACAAATATAATATCTTTACAAGCTTACAATGATCTCTTTTACCCTCCCTAGGTAAAATTCAAAATCTAAACCTATAGACTTTTCAAAAGATCTAGAACCAGATATCCCCTCTCTGTTCTTCCCTCTAGAAACCTATCTAGAAAAGCTTTAAAGATTACAATTTGTTATATGAACATTCAACAACAAATACAACACAAAATATAACTAAGCTTATAGTTCAAGAAAGATATCACCTCTCATTCCTCATTGAATTCAATAAAATGAATGATCTAACCAGACTAAGAATGTATGCAAATGATCTTTCTTGATGACTTCTTTAATTAGAAAGCTTGAACACAACTTTGCATCATGTAGACAATGACTTCATAACATGACAAACTCCATGACTCTTAGAATCTTTTGATTTTCTAATCTCCCTCTTCATTTTTGTTTTATGAGCTCTTGAAAGTGATTTTGTAAGTGCTTGTACGAAAACTTCACAAAGTATATCTCTTACAAAACTCAGTGCAAGCAATTCTATTTATAAAAAAACAGACATAACTAACTGTAATCGATTATTTCGTCAATGTAATTGATTATTTTAACCAGATAATCGATTAAAGTGTTCATCAGGATTCTGGAAAAATGTCAAGAACAAAATAATCTATTAAGTCATCATGTAATCGATTATTCCAAATGACCTGTGTTTCCTGATACACATAGATAATCGATTAATTTCCCAAATAATCGATTATCACAGACAATGTAAAAAACTCATCAATGCATATTTAATCGATTACAATAATATGGTAATCGATTAAACCAGATGAAATAGCTTTTGTGAATTATGTAATGACTCAGATAATCGATTATTCCGTGATGTAATCGATTATCACAGAGCACGTAGCTTGCTGAGGGATCAGGAGTGAAATTAAGTGATTTATGGTCTAGCATTTGAGGAATCAAGGTTAGAATACATTATTAGATGAAGGTAATACAAGAATAACGTCAAATAGCGAAAAATCTTTAATATTGCATCAAGGGTAGTTTCGGTGAGTTGAGCCCCCAACACGTCACAAAATTTCACATCAACCAATAACTCACCTCCAAGTGTTTGTATTCTATCTCTTTATTGTGCTCTGCTTAATTTATGTTGAAATTTACATTTCCGCATTAGGATTAGAAACTATCAAATTTAAATCATTGTTCACTTAAAATTAGAAATATATTAATTCTGAGTACAAGCAAAGTCTCTGTGGAATCGACACTCAGTCTTACTGTTTCTTTATTACTTGGACAATTCAATGTGCTTGTCGTTCGTTTAACAACATGCACGATGGCCTTTAACATTGTATCCACTCAAATTTCCATATACTGGAAAGTCATTAATGGTACAAAATACTTTCGTAAGCAACTTGAATGTCTCATTTTGATTCTCATCACACATTTTTCACCACATGCATAACATCAATGCAATGTCTAACATCTAGATCAGACTAGTATGGAAGGTTAAAGAATATCAACCTCTCTTCCATATGCAAGTTTTACTTGTCAGGTTCTTTTGGGTCTTTCGAAACATAGTATTGATGTCCTCAACCTGCTTAAGAACCTGCTGACCAGTTAAGGGTATCGGCTCAATTTGATGCTCTTGACTTCCCTTAGAAACTTTTTTCAATCACCGGTAAGAGTGATAAGGTTTCAGAAAATGTCGATGTTGAGTGCACACTATTTTTCTTCCATGTTTCAATTGTACGTAACTTGTGTCTTCTTCATAGATAAGGCATGCACGATGGCCCTTAACATTGTATCCACTCAAATTTTCATATACTGGAAAGTCATTAATGGTACAAAATACCATCGTACGTAACTTGAATGTCTCATTTCAATTCCCATCAATCATGTCAACCCCCTCATCCAACAACTTTCACAACTCTTCAATCAAGGGACTTAGATAAACATCAATCTCATTTCCTGTTTGTCTTGCTCTCGATATCATCATAGACGACATCATGTATTTTTGCTTCATGCATAACCAAGGAATCAAGTTGTAAATTAATAGCAAAAAGGCCACAAACTATGCTTAGTGCTTAAATTGCAAAATGGATTCATTCCATCAGTAGCAAGTCCAAGCCTAAGATATATTGCCTCTTTCTCGAAATCCGAATATAAATGATTAATCTTCTTCCATTGGAAAGAATCAGCTGGATGGAAGACCATTCCATCGCAGTTTCTCCCATTTGCATGCCATCTAAGATCTTTTGCATCATCTCTATTAGCAAACAAACGCTTAAACCTTGGAATGATAAAAAATACCATAAAACCTTCGCAGGGGGGCCTTTCTTTGTGCTTTCACAATTGCTACACTCCTCATCATCCTTCACTTTGTATCATGATACCCCACACCTTGGGCATTTATGCATTTCTTCAAACTCATGTCTGTACAGTATTTAATCATTAAGGCATGCATGAATTTTCTGATACTCTCTACCCATCGGACACAGTATCTTCTTTGCCTCATAGTAACTTTTTCACAACATATTTTCTTCTCGAAGCATACCCTGCACTACCTTAAGCAACAAAGTAAAGTTTTTGTCACTCCACCCATATATGGCATTCACATTAACTAGACTTAACACCACTGATAACAGTGTCAATGACTTCTTGCACCCCAGATACAAAGGTTTTTTCCGAGTCACTTTCCAATGTATCATACACAGGGGTATGTGCTTGCTGAAAAGACTCTTGTCTAAGATCACGAATCGTATCCTCTAACCGATCTCCCATTTCTACATCAACTGGTTAGTTTAGGAACCCCCTTTGCATGTCTGTCAATCCACCATGTCATATCCATGTTGTATAATTCTTCTTAATCCCATCACACAGAAGATGTTCCCATCTGTTGTCTACTACTTGTTGTCTCCCATTTAAATAGTTTATACAAGGACAAAAATATTTCCTATTCACATTAGTTTGAGTTTTTTCCAAGACAAATTCCAAGAACTATTCAACCCCTTCCTCATACGTAAAGGTTAAGTCTCTTTTCTTAGATTTGACGAAATTTCAACAACATTTCGGATTGATCTCCAAGTACACGACATGAAAGCGATGCCATGAATTCCACCACAATCAAGTAGTAACCCGAATAATAAAGTGAAATGCACTATACTGAAATTTCATCAAATTTAAGAAAAGAGAGTTGACCTATACGTATGAATCTACTCTAAAAAGTTACTCCTCCCAAACTGTCCAAACTGACAATTCAAGATTCGATATAAGGATTAATTCAAACTGTCTGGAAGAATCATTGTATTGAATCTTAAACGGGAAACTAAGGTTCACTCCTAATGAACATATCTTGTATATAAAACAACAATCATTAATAGAATGAAGAGATAAATTAAAATAATCATACCATACACAACTTTATCAAGTAATTTTAAACTTGTAACAGATTGAAGAGAATATAGTACTTGAAGTGAATATTTGTAACAAATTGAAGTTAAATATTTGTAAACATAGTATATGTAAGAGAATTGTTACCTCAACAACTGGGATTCTGAGTGATCTATGGTCAGTGACTTTGGGGCTAACAACAGATAACAATTTTTCTCTTTTCTTTTCTGCTAATTAAGCTTCATCAAACATGAAAATATTTCAATTAATTTTTAGAATGTATATATAGCATGAGGAGTGGAATAAAGAATGAACATGTGTACATAAATGACATTGGAAGGAAGGAAAACACATCCAAATTTTCAATAAAAAACGTGAAAAATGTGCAAACTGTCTAGAGAAATTTATTTAGAGAATGGATAGATAGTTAAGTAAAAAAATTAAAAAAAAAACTAAAATGGAACATACTTTAAAAAAAAACATAAATTGAGAATTAAAAAGAAATACAAAGTAGTATGTGTATTATAAATAGGGTGATAACATGAGAACATGTTTATCAATAAATGAGTTCAGGATGAAGAAAGTTGTTGCATGTTCTGAGAGGCAACAAAAAGGCTATTGGATGGATGCTTGCTAACCTTCCCGAAATAAATCCTTTTATATGCATGCATTGGATACTCTTGGAGGATGATTCTAGGCTGGTAAGGCAGCCACAAAGGAGGCTGAATCCCACCATTCTTGATGTGGTGAAGAAGGAGGTGATGAAGCTACTAGTTGTAGGGATCATCTATCCCATTTCAGATAGCACATGGGTTTCACTTGTCCAAGTGGTCCCTAAGAAGTCGAGCATCACTGTTGTGAGAAACCAGGATAATGAGTTTATTTCGACTGAAGTAGCCAATAATTGGAGAGTTTGCATTGACTATAGGAGACTTAACCAGGCAACTCGCAAAGATCATTTCCCTCTCTCATTCATTGACCATGTTCTGGAGAGGTTGGCAGGTAAATCACATTATTGCTTTCTTGATGATTTTTCAAGTTACATGCAGATTCGTATGAAAACAATAGGAATACCCACAATAAGCAAGAGGGGGGTGAATTGGTTTGATCTTAGTATTTAAAAAAAATTGTTTATAAAATCAGAGTTTAAGGATCTTCATCACTTTGAAACCAAGAATACTTTTAATCAATCAAATCAATCAGCCCAAGAAACCAATAGCTTAAAACAAAACTTGTTGAGTAATGATAATGATGCTAAGAACAAATGAATAAGATAACTGATACAGATGAAGGAATAGAAAAACAACTCAAGAATTTATACTGGTTCACTTCTCAACAGAAGCTACATCCAGTTTCTTCTAATCAACACTAGATTAGAGTTCCACAATTATAAATTCCAGTTCTTACAAGCTTTACAACAAATTCTCTTTATCAACACTAGATAAAGAATAAAATCTAAAACCCTATGAACAAGAACCAGAGAACACTACTCAGTTCTTCCCTAGAGAACACTACTCTAGCCCAAGCTTCAAAGAACCCTTTTACAATAGCATCAAATAAAAAACATTACAAAAGCAAATTTACAACCAAAGATAATGGAGAGAAACAACCTGATGATCCAATGAATATGAATGCATATGAGTTACCAATCAGAGTTGAATGCAGAAAAAGAAATTCAGAACATGCTCTCCATTAATCCTTTGAAATCTCTTGCCCAAGAAATCATTCAATACCCATGAAAATTAAAGAGTGGGACAAGAGCTTAGTTAACGTAGAAAATCACTTTCTAACTCTTAGAAGGCTTGTGTATATTCAGAAAATTCGAAGTGTTCAAGTTTAGTATCAAGCCAAGCCTCCTTTCTATTTATAACAACTTTTTGTAACAACCTGTAATTGATTACATGCGCCAAATAATCGATTAAAATGACTTATGTAATCGATTAAATTGTCACTTAATAGATTAAAGTGTTCAAGGCTCCATTTTGGGTTTCACAACGAACAAAATAATCGATTAACCCGAGTTGTAATTGATTAAATCAGAAAAGTTTTATTTCAGAAACAGCTTGTGTAATCGATTACATTTTATGGTAATCGATTACATTTTTCCAAAAACATTACTTAATTAAATCCTTTTTCAAATTGTGAGTAGCTTGGATATTTTAATCAAAACATTTAAGCACGTTAATGATTATGTGCATGCAATGCAAGGATCAAAGATTGGCTTCTCCTACACTTCATTTGAATTACAATCTTCAATGCATGTGAAAAGCTCAAAACATTCTTTTAAGTCATAGGCTTCATTCTTCTTGTTGCTCCCGTGATGGAGTGCTTTTAGTTAAATATTTTTCTATCCTTCTTAGCTTATTTGAATTCTCTTGGACTTTTATTTTCCCATTCTAATTCAGTTTTTGTTTTAGGCAAGTAAGTATGCTTAATTGCTAATTGTAGCGTATTTTCGGATTTTATGCTCACTTGACCTATCTTCCTTGTATAGGACCTACAGATCTCTACAAAACTCCAAATTGAGCGTTCTAGTAGTCCCTGGAAAGATAACAAAAAGTATACAAGTTTGTCAGAAATAAGCTAAGGCTAATTCTTCCATTTGGAGGGTCATTTTGGGCTTTGAAGTTAGAACCATTGCACTTATATTTTGGGCTGCTAGTTTGATTTTTATGCTTGTAAATAGTAAATAATTAGAATTGATGGGTTTGTTCATGGCCCATTATTTCCTTCAGACTTGGTCACTTTATATTAGTGACCTTGGAGAGACTTAACACATGACATTATATTAGCGAAAACAGTTTTTACATTTCTCTTTTGAAGTTTTTAGAATCAAAATCGTTGCTCTTATTTTCTCTCAACTGTTCTTCCTTGTTCTTCATTTTCGTTTTGCTGTTCTTCCATTTTCGTGCACATTTCTTGGGGCTTTCATTGATGATGATCATGGGAGGCTAAATAATCAATCAATCCAAGGATCCAACCCAAGCAAAAGGAGAATTTGACTTCTGGTTTGGTATTTCGAATTCTGTTTGAATGTTCACTTTCTTCTTCAATTACTATTCTGTTTTCATGATTATGAATTCGTTTAGGATTGAAAGAGGATTAGGTTATCGATTCATTTCCTAATTTTGAATATTAATCATAGATTAATTGGATGATATTTCAGTTAGGGTTGTGGTTTCAATCAATTTAGGGGTTAATTCGACTGAACTGCTTCTAATGAGATTGAACAAACTTTCATAATAGGATAATTTCTGAGAACGATGATGATTCGAATAGCTTGGTGTGGTGAATTGGATTGATGTTTTAAATCTGTTTTACCTCTTTTTAATTCTATTAGTTTCTGTGTTGTTCTTTAATCTTAGGTTACATTTTTGTAAGTTTTACTTAACGCATATAAATTATTCAATAAAAATCCCCCTTACTGTTATTAGTGAGTTGAAGTTAGAACCATATTGATAGTGTCTCTGAGTCGACCTAGGTTAATCCTGTGCTACAGAATTAGCGTAGTTAAATTGTTTTGGAGCGTTGCGGTAAACGCGTATCAAAACTGGTGCTGTTGCCAAGGATCGAACCCGGGTCACCCGCATGACAGAACATGCCAAATATTTGATTGACCTTGTGTTTGATTTTTGAAGTATTTTGAGAAATGAAAATAGAAGTTTTGAACTTTGTTAACCTGAAAACAAATCATCCTCTTTGCCAAGAATAAGTGTTAAGAGATGTGCTTGCATACACATTAATCATTAACTTTCATTAGTTGCTTCCTTAGAGACATAGTTTGTTAAAAACACAATAGAAAACAAAGCACAACAAAGAGCAAAATAGAGTATGCTTGCTTTTTAGATATCAATCAATATTTCTCCCCCTATTTGGCTTATCAAAGACAAAAAAAATACCATAGCAAATAATGACAAGGAGAAAATAAAGACTTCATTAATCAAAACGGGAAGAACAACACATTAATAAAAAAACAGAAGAAAAACAGAGCAATGCAAGAAGAGGAAATGCAAGAAAACATAACAGTCCTAAAAGGATTCAGAACCATCAAGGACAAGCTTAGACTCTATGTTTTCTAGCCTAGATTTTATCTCCTCCAAATCTGAATTAGTCTCAGCCCTGTGCTTATGATGTAGGGACAATAAGCCATCCATCTTTTGAATCATGAGAGATTCAAATGGACTGTAAAATGGTTGAGCAGGGCCTTCATCTTCAGCCTCTTCATCAGCTTCTTCTTCATTTCCAGCAGCAGGGATTTGTTGGCCAGCCATTTGCCAACCATGAGGGGTTTTGACCATCCCAAGCTTGGTGAAATATTTATCTTTGATGAGGCTATTGCTGGAGTTGGTATTGTCAACAACCTCATTAAAGACATCTATATTAAAGTAATCAATAAACATGGAAACAAGAACAACATATGGAAAGGGTAATTCATCAACCTGTTGGATTTAAGCATAATCTCCTCAAGAATAAGAATCCAATTCATCTGAATGGAATTCCTCATGCCATACACAATTTGTATGTCATCATCAGTGGCTTGGCATGATTTGTGGATCTTGGGGTCAAGATATAGGTGATTATGTAATGAAGAAGTCTGTCTTCATGGGTCATTGGGCCAGTGCTTAGCCTAAGCTTTAGCCTCATTTGGGGATCAAGAAGCACCCCCCTATAGGTTTCCACCATATTATAACCCCCAACCTCTTCTTCAAATTTCCTTTCTCCTTCAAAGGAAATACCAGCAACAAGTTCCCAGACCTCAGGAGTAATTTCCTTGGCTACTTCATGAACTTGGGACAGAAGTGTTCCATCCATAGAGGCCTTAGCACAGGTGTAAAACACCTTCACTAATTCAGGGTAATGAAAACAATAGGAATACCCACAATAACCAAGAGGGGGGTGAATTGGTTAAACTTGGTCTTTGAAATTTTTTTAATAAAATCAGAGTCAAAGGATCTTAATCACTTTTAAACCAAGAATGCTTTTAATCAATCAAATCACTCAGCTTAAGAAACCAATAGCTCAAAATAGAACTTGTTGAGTAATGACAATGACACCAAAAACAAATGAACAAGATAACTTGCAGAAATAGAGATAAAGAAAATCAACACAAGAAATTTTATACCGGTTCACTTCTCAAGAGAAGCTACATACAGTTTCTTCTAATCAACACTAGATCAGAGTTCCACTATTATAAATTTCTGTTCTTATAAGCTTTACAACAAACTCTCTTTATCAACACTAGATAAAGACTAGAAATCTAAAACCCTATTAGACTTCTAATGAACAAGAACCAGAGAACACTACTCTGTTCTTTCCAAGAGAACACTACTCTAGCCCAAGCTTCAAGAACCCTTTTACTATAGCATCAAATAACAAAAATTGTAAAAATGAAATTACAATCAAGGATTATGGAGAGAAACAACCTGATGATCCAATGAGTATGAATGCATATGAATTACCAATCAAGTTTAAATTGTAGCAACAGAATTTCAGAACATGCTCTCCATTACACTTTTGAAATTTCTTGCCCAAGAAATCATTCAATACCCATGAAGATTAAAGAGAGGGACAAGAAGTTGGTAAACTTAGAAAATCACTTTCTAACTCTTAGAAGGCTTGTGTATACTCAGAAAATTTGAAGTATTCAAGTTACAATTCAAGCCAAGCTTTCTTTCTATTTATAACAAATTTTTGTAACAACCTGTAATCGATTACACGAGCCAAATAATCGATTAAAATGTATATGTAATCGATTAAATTGTCACTTAATCGATTAAAGTGTTCAAGGCACATTCTGGGTTTCAAAAACGAACAAAATAATCGATTAATCCGAGCTGTAATCGATTAAATAAGAAAAAGTTTTATTTCAGAAATAGCTTGTGTAATCAATTACGAATATCAGTAATCGATCAAAGTAGTGAAGCAAGCATTTTCAAATAGCCTATGTAATCGATTACGACTAATGGTAATCGATTATCAGAGCAATGCACAAAATCCATTTTACACTATGTAATCGATTACAAGAGTTGTGTAATCTATTAAAGTGTTCATCAAAGCTTTTTCAGTTTTAAACATGAATTGAGTAATCGATTAATCTGCTATGTAATCAATTAAAACATTGAAATTACATTTTTCCAAAAACATTACTCAATTAATTTCTTTTTTTAAAGTGTGAGTAGCTTTTGATATTTTAATGAAAACATTTAAGCATGTTTGATTATATGCATGCAATGCAAGGATCAAAAGATTGGCTTCTCCTACACTTTATTATTTGAATCACAATCTTCAAGGCATGTGAAAAGCTCAAAATATTCTTCTAAGTCATAGGCTTCATTCTTCTTGTTGCTCCCCCTATATCTAACAATCTCCCCCTTTTTGGCTTTGAACATGCCAAATATTTGATTGACCATGTGTTTGATTTTGAAGTACTTTGAGGGATGAAAATAAAAGACTTTGAACTATGTAAACCTGAAAACAAATCAGCCTCTTTGCCAAGAACAAGTGTTAAGAGATATGCTTGCATAAATATTAATCATTAACTTGCATTAGTTGCTTCCTTAGACTTAATTTGCTCAATTTGCTCCCCCTTAATTAGATAATTCATCAGTTTTTAATTTGTGCAAAACACAGCAGAAAAACAAAGCACAACAGAGTATGATATCAATCAATATTTCTCCCCCTATTTGGCTTATCAAAGAAAAAAAAAATACCATAGCAAATAATGACAAGGAGAAAATAAAGACTTCATTAATCAAAAGGGGAAGAACAACACATTAAAAAAAAACAGAAGAAAAACAGAGCAATGCAAGAAGAGGAAATGCAAGAAAACATAGCAGTCCTAAAAGGATTCAAAACCATCAAGGACAAGCTTAGACTCTATGTTTTCTAGCCTAGATTTTATCTCCAAATCTGAATTAGTCTCAGCCCTGTGCTCATGATGTAGGGACAATAAGCCATCCATTTTTTGAATCATCAGTGATTTAAATGGACTGTAAGATGGTTGAGCAGGGCCTTCATCTTCAGCATCTTCATCAGCTTCTTCTTCATTTCCAGCAGCAGGGATTTGTTGGCCAGCCATTTGCCATCCATGAGGGGTTTTGACCATCCCAAGCTTGGTGAGATGTTTCTCTTTGATGAGGCTATTGCTTGAGTTTGTGTTGTCAACAACCTCATTAGAGACATCTATATTAAAATAATCAATAAACCTGTAAATAAGAAAACATATGGAAAAGGGTAATTCATTAACCTTTTGGATTTCAACATAATTTCCTCAAGAATAAGAATCCAATTCATTTGAATGGAATTCTTGAGGCCATACACAAGTTGTAGGTCATCATCAGTAGCTTGGGCATGATTGGTGGCTCTAGGGGTTAGGATGTAGGTGATTATGTAGTGAAAAAGTCTATCTTCATGGGTCATTGGGCCAGTGCTTAGCCTAAGTTTCAGCCTCATTTGGGGATCAAGAAGCACCCCCTATAGGTTTCCACCCTATTATAACCCCCAACCTCTTCTTCAAATTTCCTTTCACCTTTAAAGGAAATTCCAGCAACAGCTTCCCAGACTTCAGGAGTAATTTCCATGGCTACTCCATTAACTTGGGACAGAAGGGTCCCATCCATAGAGCCCTTAGCACAGGTGTAGAACACCTTTACTAATTCAGGGTAAAAGGTACCCTTCATCTCAACAAACTTTCTCAATCCCTGAGTTTTGAGAAAAACAGGGAATTGAAAACCTTCTCTAATGAACCAGTCAAGTTCAAGGTGTTTGGGAGGACAGGCTAATTTGGTGGCATTGAACTGAAGATAGGTCATTTTGTCTCTCTCAGCAGGAAACCAATGGTCTAACCTATTGACAGGAGGGTTAGAGGTTTCAACAGCCTTTCTCTTGGAAGTTTTGACTCTCTTAGATGTGGACATGACTAATGGATGATGAGAGACTATCTGGACAGAGTTTCTAAACTTAGAGGAAAAAAAATCACGGTAGTGCTTAAGAAAGAAGATGAGGATGGTGTGATTTCTTCCTTCAACAAAGGTTGCATTTATAAATCACGGTAGGGCTCCAAAGTTCAAATTTGAAATGAGGAATAGTTAATTTGAATTAACCCACTAACATTAAAGCACAAAAGATTCAAATTTGAATTAGGTGGCAATTGGGCAGTTACAATTTCCAAGAAAATCTGGCAGATTCTGCAGTAACTCCATGAATAATCGATTATATGCTTATGTAATCGATTAATTCGTAAGCAAAATTAGTTTCTGCAGAAGCTATAATCGATTAATTCGTTAAGTAATCGATTATTTTAGTGAAATTCAGTTAAGGAAGATGAAGTGTAATCGATTATTCCCATATGTAATTGATTGTTACAGTGAGATTTGAAATATAAAATCAATTTGAAGCTTGTGTAATCGATTAATTCGAGTAATTCGAGTCATAATTGATTATTCCAAAAAGATTTGAATTTTTGAAACAATTTCTCAAATAATTTAATCGATTACCATTCACCGTAATTGATTATTCCAGTGAATTTAAATTTTGTAAAAGGATTTTTAGTTGTGTAATCGATTAATTCATCGCTTAATTGATTATTACAGAGAAATTCATTTTCTGGAATTATTTTTCTATGAAGAATAATCGATTATTCTGCTTGTGTAATCCAATACAGAAGCACAAATTTTATTCAAAGCTATGTTTCAAGTTCATTTAATCGATTAATTCGTGCTCTAATTGATTATTATAGTGAAAATATCAGAATGAACAGTGTTTTATGCAACACAACTTGGATTTTTTGGAGGCACATGTGATGATTGATTAAGTAAGATGCTATTTCACATAGATAAGCACATAACAATCATGCTAGTAAAGATTAGATTCATCCATAATACCTAGCATGCTTCTAAGAATATAGAATCTATCTCTAGCCAAAGGTTTAGTGAATATATCAGCCAATTCATTGTGAGTATCAATGAAGTCAATTTTGATATTACCTTTTTGGATGTGATCTCTAAGGAAATGATGCCTTATCTCAATGTGTTTGGTCCTTGAGTGCATTATTGGATTCTTAGAAATGTTGATAGCACTTGTGATGTCACATAGTAGAGGTATAGGGTCAACGGTTTGTGCCTGTCTATTCCATCCATCCCTTCGTGGAGTTAGGGCATGTGATGTGTCCTTTCCGATGCCCTCGGCCGCATTTCGAAATCATTTTCTTTTAATTCTACACCAAAATCTTGTAATTGTTGCTTTAGTCATAGACTTTGAGCACAACAACTTCTAGTAGAGATGTATTCAGCTTCAACTGTTGATAAAGCAACACAAGATTGTTTCTTGCAATGCCATGAGATCAATGAACTTCATAGTAGATGACAAGTTCCACTAGTGCTTTTCCTATCCAACTTGCACCTTGCAAAGTCAGAATCAAAATAACCAACTAAATTAATTGATGCACCTTTATGATACCAAATACAAACTTTTGGTGTTGACTTGAGATATTTGAGGATTCTTTTGACTGCAGTGAGGTGTGATTCTTTAGGATTTTCTTGATATCTTGCACACAAGCATACATGTAACACCCCAAAAAATTAGAGAATTATAGACAATTACTAAGAGTAAAATGTTAATGAAAGGTAGTAGAAAAATTTAGGGCAAAATGACAAGAACGCCCCTGAACAATTTTAGAAATGACGTGTATGTCCCTAGAACAATTCTGGAAATGACCAATGTATCCCTAGGAGAAATTACCAAAATATCCTTGGACAATTTCAAAAATGACAAATAGGTCCCTAAGGCACTAAATGACCAAAATACCCCTGGATATTTTATTAATGACCAAATTGCCCTAAGAAGTCCAGTAAGACATTTAAGGAAGAAATATTATAAATATTCTCAGATGGGTTAGAAATAAC
>PYAF01000707.1:2592-12971 GCA_007407185.1 Glycine tomentella | reverse complement strand
CTCCTAAGTCATGATGTCTTTCTTCCAAGTGTCTTCCACTTGTCCTTATATCATGTATGTAAGTCATGAAATATCCTCCCTTCCTACTCCCTCTTTCACGTGATTATCAAGGGAAGAGGAGAAGATTTTTTTCTTCCTTTCATGCCACCTTGTGTAATTATCTTTCAAGGCATGATGGCTTCTTATCCCTTCATTCATGGTGGCTTACAAGTGGATAGACATTTCTTAAGCTTTCATGATGGCACCTTATCACTTTAATTCATGAATCTTAAGATATTTTCTACTTATCATAACTTATCAATTTTTAAATATGACAAACCACCTTATTTCCCTTTTTTCCTCTACTTCACGTGAATAGCATAGCCAAGGGGGATATTTTTATCTTTCGTTCCTCCTTCTATACCAGGTTGTTATTTCCTTTAAAGAGGAGAAAATTGTGTGGTTCTCTTTGTGTACATGTGTCACCTTTTATGAAGAAGAAGAATCCAATTTCAAGATAACTTCACACATCGCATTTACTAGAAAGAAGTAAAGTTCAATTCGAACTCTTCTACCTAAAGGATAAGATTAAATAATAGAACTCTAGAGATTTCCAGAATCTGCTTGTGTCCATATGTCATCTTTCATGAAGAGGAAGAATTCAATTCTAAGTTGTCTTCACACATGGCATTCATAGGAGGAAGTAAAGTTCAATTCGAACTCTTCTACCTAAATGATAAGATTAAATAATAGAACTCTAGAGATTTCCAGAAACTGACTTCAGTTACAGTACAAATAGCTCACAAAAGTCTATACACAGTGCTACACAGGCTTTGCGTACAAGACTGCTTTATCTTAATTCTGATTGGTCCGTTCTACTTCTGACCATCAAAATTACTAAACCATTTTATTAAATAAGTCTGTACATCCTACAATTAAGAGAAAATTCCACAGATTCTACTTATCATTTTTTCATATTTTTCTACTGCCTGAATTCTCCTGAATAAAATTTCAAAATTATTACCGTATAAAATTCATAGAAATTCTATTCTAAGGTTTTTCTGTCACAACTGTATAGTTTCTAACTCTACAAATTATTTCCTATTATATTAGTCCTGTCTCACCTTATTCTGTTTCAATTTGAAATTTCTAATTTATACAGCGTATACCAACGCTGTCCGGGAAAAAAAATCAAATTTCTCCTGAAATTGTATATTCTAAAGATCAAAAAATTCTACTGATTAATAATATATATAAAACATGTTCAACAAATGCTTATGTTCACATAAAATTTATCCTATTCTTCTTGTATTCAATTATCATCGCACTTCCATAATTCAATCATAAATATATTTCATAATATAATTTTGAGGATGTTACATAATACTCTACCTGATTCTTGGGAAAATCTCCGTGTTACTTTGACTAGTTCCGCTCCTGGTGGTATTGTTACCATGGATTTTGTAAAAACTGCTATTTTGAATGAAGAAGTCAGACAACATACTCAGCAAGCATCCTCTTCACAGGCAGAGGTTTTGGTCATGAAAATAGGGGGAGAAGCACATACAGGGATCAAGAAGGAGGTCACAGAGGTAAAAGCAAGCGCAGAAGCAAATCAAGGTCTGAGCAGAAAACTTACAAGTGCAGTTATTGTGGTAAAAATGGTCATCTTCAAAAGTTTTGTTATAAGCTGAAAAATGATAACAAAGGCAAGCAAGAAAAGAGAAATGATGAGAATGGTGATAGTGTTGTCACTGCTAGTGCAGGAGATCTTGTGATTGTTTATGATGAGAACTTGATCAGTGTTTCTTGTGATGATTCTAGTTGGATTGTTGACAGTTGTTCTAGTTTTCATGTCACTTCTAGGATGGATTTTTTCTCATCTTATACTCTAGGTGATTTTGGTGTGTTGAAGATGGGTAATAGTGATACATCAAAGGTGATTGGCATTGGTACTGTTTGTTTGGAAACCAGCATAGGAACAAAGTTGATTTTGAAGAATGTCAGGCACGCACCAGACATCCATTTGCATCTGATATCTACTAGTGTTCTAGATGATGATGGTTATTTTAATACCTTTGGTGGTGGAAAGTGGAAGCTCACTAAGGGTTCCTTGATTGTTGCACGAGGTAAAAAGTTTTCAAGTTTGTATTGGATGAAAGCTTCTGTTTTAGTTGATGCTATAAATGTTGTTGACTGTGATAGTTTGTCAGATTTACGGCACAAGAGACTGAGTCACATTAGTGAGAAGGGATTGAATTGTTTGGCCAAGAAGAATCTTCTTACAGGTTTGAAATGTGCAAGATTAGAAAAATGTGTTCATTGTTTGGTTGGGAAACAAAATAGGGTTTCTTTTAAAAGCCATCAGAGGTACTTGAGTTGGTGCATTCAGATCTTTGTGGTCCTATGAGGACTAAGACTTTCAGTGGTGGACTGTATTTTGTTACTTTTATCGATGACCATTTGAGAAAGCTTTGGGTTTATGTCTTGAAGACTAAGGACCAAGTGCTTGGTGTTTTTAAACAGTTTCAGGTTTTGGTTGAGAGAGAAACATGAAAGAAACTAAAATGTGTTCGCATTGATAACGATGACCATTTTTATGGACCTTTTGATGAATATTGCAGGCAGATGGGTATTCGACACCAGAAGACTCCCCCCAAGACTGCTCGACTCAATGCCTTGGCAGAAAGGATGAATAGGACATTGATGGAGAGAGTCAAATGTTTACTTTCTGAAGCAAAGTTACCAGCTTCTTCTGGGGTGAGGCTTTATGTACTATTGCACATGTTATTAACTTGTCTCCTGTTGTTGCTTTACATGCTGATGTTCCTAACAGAGTGTGGTATAGGAAGGATGTTTCCTATGACCATCTTCATGTTTTTGGCTGTAAAGCATTTGTGCATGTGCCAAAAGATGAGAGGTCCAAGTTAGATGTCAAGACAAAGGAATGTATCTTCATTGGTTATGGCCATGATGAATTTGGCTATAGATTTTATGATCCGGTTGGAAGGAAGCTTGTTAGAAGCTGTAATGTTGTTTTTATGGAAGATCAAACCATTGAAGATATTGGGAAGGCAGAGAAATCAGAGTCTCCGAGTACTGATGATTTAGTTGATTTTGATCCAGTTCATGATACAGATACGCTTGATGTAGCAGATTTTGACAATTATAATGATGCCCTTACTCATATTCCAGATGATCCAGTTGAGAATATTGATAATGATGATGCTGGTAATTCTGTTGAATCTGATGTTCCTTTCAGAAGGTCTTCTAGACAACACTTGCCTTCTACTCGTTATTTATCTGATGAATATGTGCTCCTCACTGACGGGGGAGAACCTGAGTACTATGAAGAGGCTATGGAAAATGAATACAGGAAAGAATGGATTGCAACAATGGAGGATGAGATGAAGTCTTTGCATGATAATCATACTTTTGAGTTGGTCAAGTTGCCTAAGGACATGAAAGCATTGCAAAATCGATGGATTTATAGATTAAAGACTGGAGAAAACAATTCTACTCCACGATACAAAGTGAGATTAGTTGTCAAAGTTATCGTCAGAAAAAGGGTATTGATTTTGATGAAGTTTTCTCTCCTGTTGTTAAAATGTCTTCCATCCGAGTTGTTTTTGGTTTGGCAGCCAATCTTGACTTAGAGGTTGAGCAAATGGATGTGAAAACTGCTTTCCTTCATGGTGATTTGGAGGAAGAAATTTACATGGAGCAACCTGAAGGTTTTGTGGTGAAAGGTAAAGAGAATTATGTCTGTAAGTTGAAGAAAAGTTTGTATAGGTTGAAACATGCCCCATGGCAGTGGTACAAGAAGTTTGAGTCTGTTATGATCCTACAGGGATTCAAGAAGACTACATCAGATCATTGTGTTTTTGTGCAGAAATTCTCTGATAGTGATTTTATCATTTTACTGCTATATGTTGATGACATGTTGATTGTTGGTCATAATTTGTCTAGAATTAACAGGTTGGAAAAGGAGCTTAGCAAGTCTTTTGTGATGAAAGACTTGGGACCAGCAAGACATATTCTTGGCATGCATATTACTTGTGATCGAGAAGCCAAGAAGTTGTGGTTGTCACAAGAGAAGTACATTGAAAAAGTACTTCAACGTTTTCGTATGGATAAAGCTAAAGTGGTAAGTACACCTCTAGCTTCACACTTTAGGCTTAACACTAGACAAGCGCCTTCTAGTGATAAAGAAAAAGAAGACATGCAATTTGTTTCCTATGCATCTGCAGTAGGAAGTTTGATGTATGCAATGGTTTGCACTAGGCCTGATATAGCCCATGCAGTTGGTGTTGTCAGTCGTTTTCTTTCCAATTCTGGTATTGAGCATTGGAAAGCTATGAAGTGGATGTTGAGATATCTCTGTGGTACTTCTAATTTGAAACTGTGTTTTGGAATTGGGAAGCCTATTCTTTGTGGTTACACTGATTCTGACATGGCAGGGGATATTGATTCTAGAAAATCTACTTCTGGTTATTTGATTACTTTTGCAGGGGGAGATGTGGCTTGGCACTAAGTTGCAAAAATGTGTTGCATTGTCTACAACTGAGGCTGCTTTCATTGTTATTACTGAGGCATGTGAAGAGTTTATTTGGATGAAAAAGTTTGTGCAGTAACTTGGTTTTGAGCAGTAGAGGTATATTTTATTTTGTGATAGTCTGAGTGCTATTCACCTTGGCAAGAATCCTACTTTCCATGGTAGATCTAAACATATTGATGTGTGATATCATTGGATACATGATGTTTTAAATTCTAAGTTACTGGAACTTGAACAGATTCATACAGATGATAATGGTTCTGACATGATGACAAAGACACTACCAAAGTGGAAGTTTGAAGCTTGTCAATTTATTTGCAGGTTTGGCATTTGCCTCCACTTAAGTCATAGGGGGAGTTTGTTAATGGGCCTCTCAAGTGGGCCTATTACTTTAATAAATAAATAAAAAGAAGAAAAAAGCTATACGGAAAAGGCGCTGCACTTTAGCTGTATTTTCAATTCTTCATCTTCTGCCAGCGCCGTCACATACGAGAAGAGAAAAATTTGCTCATATTGTGGTATTGGTTGGATACTCATTTGTGCTTTGTTTTGGATGAAATTTCAGCCATTTG
Source organism: Glycine tomentella (assembly GCA_007407185.1). Taxonomy (NCBI): domain Eukaryota; kingdom Viridiplantae; phylum Streptophyta; class Magnoliopsida; order Fabales; family Fabaceae; genus Glycine; species Glycine tomentella. Next base: position 7,865 of record PYAF01000707.1, on the reverse strand, counting down.
TTCCTAATATTGTGGGCTTTTATTTGGTATACTCAGAACTTTATTTCTCTCATATTTTGGCAGAAGATATTTTGTTGTGGGTCTCTATTTGGATATTGCTACATTGTTGATTTCCACTATTTTAAGAGTCACTAGGCATTTATTTGTGAGGTTCTGTTATAGAAACTCTTTGTTGTACTCTTTGATATTTTAAATAGTGGATATTTTTCTGGACTTGGTCCTGTGGTTTTTGGCCCTCACATTCCATGTTAAAATTGCTGGTGTTTTTCTTGCTGTTATCTCTTTATTTTTTTGCACCCTTGGATTTTTGGATTGTTTTATACTACACTTCTCACAGATTCTCTCAAGCGGGAAAGGTTTTATTTACCACTGTGTAATTTTTCCGCTATGCATACGTGTCTTTCCCAATAGGGGGTCGCATGCCCAAAGAGGAAGGGAGAAGTGGGGGGTCGTGCGTGGAGGGGGAGGGGGAGAGCCGCGGAGGAGGGGATGAGGGAAGTGCACAACAACCATAGAGGAAGAAGAAAAAAGAAGAAATAACTGTCACATGAACAGAGAAGAAAAGAAGGAGAAAAAAGGAAAGAAAGTAACGTGTGAAGGAAAGGAAAAAGAGAAAAAAGAAAGAAGAAGAAGTAGAAAGAAAAAAAGAGAAGCAACATGTGGAGAAAAAATCTTGTAATCATAGTGTACGCAGTGACCGTTGTCACTTAAAAAATGCTTGTACAGTACACAAATGGTGCAAAAACTTTATTGTTACACATATAAACATCCTATAAATTGGTTCATTACAAGCAGAATTTGTACATACAATTTTCAATCTCATTCTTCATTTGTCAATCTCTATTCTCCAATCTCAATCTGAGTTAAATTTTATTTGTGTGAAATGGATCCAAATCAATTTGATTGACAAACTTATATAATTTTTTTATCACATGTCTCCTTCAACCCAAAATTCAGAAAATCATCATCTTTTTCCCTCCTCCTTTTCTACCACCACCAAATTATTTTATGTCAAACACTGAAACCCCTTCCACCGTAAATTCTAAAAGTTCTCAAACATTTCCTTCAATTCCACCAAACAATCCTACCATGATTTCAAATGATGAAGTTGGTTCACAATTTTCACAAGTTTCTGCCCAAATTGGACTAGAAGAGACCGTCTTTGAAGAAATAAAAGGGTTTTCTACAAAGAGGAAGCCTCGAGTCGCCTTTGCAATTGAAGAAGATATGCACCTCATTAGTTCATGACTCAACATCTCAACCGATCCAATTGTTGGTATTGGACAAGGAAAAGAAGCATTTTGGTTTAGAGTCACGAAAAATTATAACAAATTTGGAGGTGAACTCCACGAAATATCGATGAATAAACTGAAATCACGATGATAAAAAATTAATCTGGGCGTGCAAAAATTCAATGGTCATTATAAGCAAGTAGTATCATTGAAGAAAAGTGGTTGCATGGATAACGATGTCATGTTTCATGCATATGTCATCTAGAATGAAGACGAAGGAAGTGATTTTTGTTTGGAACATGCTTGGCAACTTTTGAAAGATAAATTGAAATGGTTAGGTCAGTTTCCTGAAAATTACTCTAAAAGGACGAAGATTTACACATCTGTTGCATATTCATCGTTACCTAATCCAAAAACACCAGTCGAAGATGTTGAAGCTGACACACCTTCTCCAATTGTCCATCCAATGGGGAAAAAGGCAACCAAAAGGAAGAGCAAGGGAAAAGGAGTAGGAACATCTACCAATATTGTGGACTTGACTGGTGTAGAGGAAGCAATGAGGGGAAAAAATGTTCTCAACGCCAAACTAGCAGTCCTAAGGGAGAAAGAATTGGAAAAGAAATATTACGATTCTAATGAAGGACACATCTACAATGTTCGAAACTCAACTCAAAGACCATCAAGCCTTTTGTAAAATAATTAGGCATAAACTAGGAATCTAGTATTAATTTGCTAGGTAGTTTTAATTTGTTGTAACCGCCTTTTAATTTGTATTTTTAGGAATCATGTTTGACTTGTCTTTTTTTTTTTTTAATTTGTTCAATTTTTTTATTTGTGAAGCTTAGCTGTTATAAAACTAGCCGTTGTATAAATAGACATTATGAAACTAGTCATTACAAAACTAACCGTTATAAAACTAGTCGTTGCATAATTTGCTATTTAATTGTTCAATTCTCATTCATTGTTGTACGCCTCCTTCAAACAATATTCTTTTTTCACTTGTTTATGCAATCAATCATTCATACAATTGATCGAAATAATAACTTCGACAAAATTTGGAAACAAATTGTTTATGAAACACTTGACGACGATAGTGATAAAAAATTATGCACAACTTGCATGACATGCAACAACAGACAACACATAAGGCCTAGAAGAGTCATTAATCGCAATCCTGAAGAAGAACATCTACAATTGATGAATGACTACTTCTCAGAAAATTCAATATACATAGAGACTCAATTCCGACGTAGGTTCAGAATGCGGCGACAATTGTTCGATCGAATGGTCAACACTTTTAGTAATCACGATGAGTATTTACAAATGAAACATGATGTTGTTGGTAGAATGGGTCTCTCACCATTGCAGAAGTGCACTACAACTATTCGTATACTGACATACGGATCAACTACTAATTATGTGGATGAGTACGTTAGAATTGGCAAATGCAGTGCAACTGAATGCTTAAATTTTTTTTGTAAAGGGTGTAAATGAGATATTTGGACAAGAGTATTTGAGAAGACCCAATAACAATCACATAATCCACCTACTACAAATTGGAGATGCACGAGGGTTTCCATGTATGTTAGGTTCTATTGATTCCATGCATTGGGAGGGGAAAAATTGTCCAGTTGCATGACAAGGTGAATTTCGTAGAGGTGAATCATGATCACTTTCTCCATTTCAAACACTCGCATTCATCTCCGATCAATTATGCACTACACTCCTCCTTTTACTTTTGCAGGTGACTTTCCTATTCTTGCTTAGAGAAAAAACTACACGATTGCTACTAAGTTCATGAAAGATCTCGCAAGCCTTGTTGTTATTAGTCTCTATGCATTCTCTAGGTATACATATTACATATGTTATTCTAATTAATTTATAATTAAGTCAAGTTATCCCTTGCAATTGATATAACATTACTTTTTCTTGTTGTGTGATGTTTATAATTTTCTATGGTAAGCACTGGGTATGCCACCTTAGAAACAAATCCACCTATTGTGTAGGGGGGCAATTGTCCCCACTAAGTTTTTTTTTTTTACTTATATATGTGTAATAAAAAATAGGTATTTTCCTATAAGATATTTTCTAAAAATATAAGAAATAAAAAAGAAAGAATAAATTAATATTAACTTTACTACTATAAGATGCTATTGAGCTAAGCCAAGAGGACATGAATAAGCTGAAGTATGGTTCTATCCTTGGGATTTATTCGATTTGGAATCTTTGTGTGACTCATGTTGATCCCATGAGTTGGAATATCCTTACAGTAAATGTAATCCTAATGCATCGTCGACAATCTCATCTTAGTGAGAGTGTGTTGTCGAATTTTCCATGTTGTGAAAATATGGCAATTGCATGTTTTTTTGGACTTCTTTCAAAAGTGTATTATTGGTAACACATGCATATAGAGTCTTAAGTAGAATCTGCATCATAATGCTGAAAATAATATGAATACTTCTAAACAACCAGGAGGGGGTGAATTGGTTGAACCTTGGTAATTTAAAATTTTCAAATAAGAGTTTTCCACAGGATCTTTATCACTTTAAAATTGTTTTCAAATCAACCAATCTTATATTCAATCAAATTTCTCTGTCCAGAAAATCAATAGACAATTGAAATCTTTTCTGTGCAAGTAGTTTGAATCAAAGACCAAAGCAATAAGAGATGATGAGAATAGAATAAAGATCAGCCACAATTTTATACTGGTTCACTTCAAACACTATGAAGCTACATCCAGTTCTTCTACTCAACACTAGAATGGAGTTCTACTATTGCAAATAATATTCTTACAAGATATTACAAGCCTCTCTTTATCAACCCTAGATAAAGTTCAGAGATCTAAAACACTATTAGACCCTTAGAGACCAATCCCACTGAGAATACTACTCAGCAACCTCTAGAGAAACCCTATCTCTAGTTATCATGCAAGAAACCCATTTACAATTAGCCAATCTTTACAGAAATTGAATAACTATGATACAACTACAAAGTTTAAGAATAGAAGTCACCTGATGATCCAATGAATGATGCACATATGAATGATTAATCAGGTTGTATGTTGAAAACAGATTCAGAACATTACTTCCTTAAAACTTTGTAAAGAACCTTCTTGCTTTTTCTTCAATTTAACAAGTCATGAAAGTATTGTGAAAGCAAGAACCTTATGAACCCAGAGAATCACTAAAGAGTGTTTGAAAAGCCTTTGAATGCTCAGTAATACGAATTGGTCAAGTTAGAAAAACAGCTGAGCCAAATGTCTATTTATAACAAACTTTTATAACCATTGGTAATCAATTAAATACGTTCCTGTAATCGATTATTCTACTTATATAATCGATTAAATCAAGCTTGTAATCGATTAATGTGTTCATAAAAATTCTGGGTATGGTTTTCAATCAAAATAATCAATTATTACGATGAGTAATCGATTACACCAGAAGAATGTTCAATAATGAAAGCACAGTGTAATCGATTACATCCTTTGGTAATCAATTAAACCAGGAAGATATATAAAATGAGTTGTATTATGTAATCGATTACAATCTCTGGTAATCGATTAAGCCAGAAAGTTTCCAATCTAATGAATGTATTAGGTAATCAATTACGACCTTTGGTAATCGATTATGACAGAAAGATGATTCTTTGTTTTACCTGATGTAATCGATTACAGTTCATTGGTAATCGATTACAATGTTCATCAAGGTAATTCAAAAAGTGAATCAAGTGAAAATAATCGATTAACCCGACATGTAATCGATTACAATGTTCTTGAAAGGTTTTCCAGAAAATACAAAGATCAAAATAATCGATTGCTTTATTGAAATAATCGATTATACCAAAAAGAAACTTATTTTTTCAAAACCTTATAATTTGATTTAAAAACTTATGCAATTTTATCAAAGCCTTGTGAACTCTTTCTCATAACCACATGGATTCAATAAATGATATGAATGCAATGCACTTGGATCACCAGAAATGCTTTCTTCCTTTTACATTCAATCACAAATTAATCTTCAAGGCTTCATGGCATGTTGAAAG
>PYAF01000706.1:24404-37575 GCA_007407185.1 Glycine tomentella | reverse complement strand
TAATCGATTACAACAAACAAATTCATCATCTTATAGCCTTCTTCATGGATTTTCAAGAGATTTATCTTGGACTGAATATGATCTTGAAGTATTTGAGCCCTAGCCCTTGTCATTGGTCCTTTAATCACCAAAGGAAGTTCTTCCATGGGTAGTTCCAAGCCTTCCTCATCTTGACTTGGTTTGAGGATTGCATCACTAAGTCCAAGCTTTCGGAGGCTGAGAAGGAAGCAGCCGAGCTGCGGGATGTGCTGTCCTCGGCGGCCGAGGATTCCTTCAACAATGCCGTCGCCCAAATCCAATGTCTCAATGCCGGGGTTACTCTGAACACTGAGGGGCTGCACTTTCAATCTTTTGTCCAAGATGGTGCGGTCGTCCCTTACTTTGATCAAGAGGATTCCGTTGTCGAGGCCGAGGATCTTCCCGAGGTAGGGGTTGAAGGGAACTTGGCTCCTGCTGGCGGTGCTTAAAGGGTCGGCATGCCGGTTTTAATATGTAATTTTATTTATCTTTATTTTGAACAATTTCTCTGTTCTTAAACAATTTATACTTTGGCAAATATATTTATTTACCATATTGTTCTTAGTTAGAACTTTTTAGTATGCGCATTTAATATTCATTTGGCTCCAATGGCCAAGTATGATATCGACCGACTTACGTAACGTTTCTCGGTTTTTTGCTCATTCCAAGTTATCGTTGGTGTATCACGGCCACTTTGGACCGTGCCAACCTGATCAGGGTTGGAAACACCTCGGATCCGCATGGAACGGTATAAATATTGCTCAAAGAGCCTTAGTCAATATACGACTTGCAAATATCGAAATATTATTATCAACTTGCGATTTGTTTATTCATAAATATCAACTTTATTCGTTTCTATGATTCTGATGAAAGAGATTACATGAAGTGGGGGTGTCTAAGCCGTTGGCCGCCACTTTTCTCAATTAATGGAAAACACATAAAAACATAATCAACTATAATATGTATTCAGCTTGTCGGCATTCCATGTACGCTTGATTGCCTTCTTATCCAATGTTTCTAACATGTATGCCCCATGGCCGAGATTCTGAGCAACTCGGTATGGCGCTTCCCAGTTAGCCGCCAGCTTTCCATCCTAAGCATTCTTATTGCCGATGTCTGCTCTCCTTAAGACCAAATCACCTTTTTCGAAGGATCTCGGTCTGATCTTCCTGTTGAATCTCCTGGCCACCAACTGCTTTGCGGCCACATCTTGGATATGTGCTTGAGCTCGGGTTTCATCTATCAACTCCAGCTCGGTGATCAAGGCCGCATTGTTAACTTCCTCTCCTCCTTTGAGCATCATTATTCTCCTCCAGGAGGGCTGTCCGATCTCAACCGGAATCATTGCCTCGCACCCGTAAGTCATTCTGAATGGGGTTTCCTGAGTAAATGTTTGAACAGTGGTTCTATGTACCCATAAAACATAGTACAGCTGTTCCACCCAGCTGCCTCCGGCGTCATGCATTCTTTTTCTGAGTCCCTCCAAGATAACCTTATTGGCAGCCTCAGCCTGGCCGTTAGATTGTGGATGCTCCACGGAAGCGAAATGGTGCTTGACATGGAAGCTAGCCATCATTTCTTTGAACTTCTTATCCGTGAACTGAGTCCCGTTATCTGTGACGATTTCAGCCGGGATCCCGAATCTGGAGATGATGTTCCTCTCAAAAAATTTCTGCTTCTATCTATTTAGTGAAATAATCAACAGCTACAATGAGCCATTTCAGCTGACCCTCGGCAGCTTTGAAAGGTCCCAACAGGTCCATCCCCCATTTGTAGAAAGGCCAGGGAGAGGTGATAGTTGTCAACTCGGACGGGGGAGACCATATTATTTTGGCGTACTTCTGGCAACTCTCGCATTTCTTCACATGATCCTGGGCATTTGCTTTCATAGTCGGCCAAAAGTAATCGGCCCGGATAGCCTTCAGCGCCAATGCCTTCGCCCCTATATGTTGGCCGTTGATGCCTTCATGGATCTCGGCCAATATAGAATCTGCCTGGTCTGGACCAACACAAAGCAACATGGGGGAGTGTGGTCCTTTGTGGTACAGCTCACCTTCTAGAGTGGTATATAAAACAGCATCTCGGATCAGCTTCTTGGCCTCAGCCTCGTCGTCTGGGATTATCCCCTGCTCTAGATATCTGATTATGGGTTGCCTCCAGTCGGTCCCAGTCGAAATCAACATGATACAAGTGGGATAAGCCAGCTCCTGCTGGACGACCATTCTGTGGTTGCCCACGCCCTTGGTGTTTGCTAGTTTTGACAAAATATCGGCCCTTATGTTTTCTTCTCAGGGAATATGGAAGATGATGACTTCATCAAACTCGGCAATGATTTCCTTGACTCTGGCCAAGTATTTGATCAACAAAGGACCCTTGGCCTGGTATCTACCTTCAATCTGGGCCGCAACAAGCTGGGAATCTGTGAAAACTCTTACCTTCTGAGCTCCTTGCTCTCTGGCCGAGGCCAGTCTGGCTATCAAGGCCTCATACTCGGCCTGATTATTCGACGTCGAAAAATTGAGCCGCAGAGATTGTTCAACTGATATTCCCTGTGGGCTCTCTACTATAATTCCTGCTTCACTTCCCTTTGTATTAGATGATCCGTCCACGAAGAGGGTCCAGACTTCTTCATTGGCCGAGGTTGAAGGGGTGAGCTCAACCAAGAAGTCGGCCAAAGCCTGAGACTTGATAGCATGTCGGGCTTCATATTTCAAATCAAACTCGGACAATTGTATCGCCCAATTCATCATTCTTCCCGCCAAGTCAGGTTTGTGAAGAACCTGCCGAATAGGCTGGTTAGTTCGTACTATGATAGCATGGCCCTGAAAATATGGACGCAATCTCTTGGCTACCACTAAGAGTGCAAAAGCCACCTTCTCCAACTTCTGATACCTCAACTCCGAGCACTTCAATGCTCGGCTTATGAAATACACAGGTAGCTGAATCTTGCCGGTCTCCCTAACCAACACGGCACTCACCACCTCCTCGCCCACAGACAATACAAAATAAGTGTCTCACCAGGTTCCGATTTAGACAACACCGGCGGTGAGGAATGACACTTCTTGATTTCCTGAAAGGCAGCCTCACATTCTGGGCTCCATCCAACTCGGGCTTCCTTCTTTAGCAACTGGAAAAAGGGGAGGGCTTTTTCTACTAATTTGGGAAGGAATCTTGTCAATGCCGCCAGCCTGCCAGTCAACTGCTGGACTTCCTTCTTAGTTGTTGGGAACTTCATATTCAGGACTGCTACACACTTGTCCGGGTTAACTTCAATTCCTCTATGGGTCAACATAAAGCCCAGGAATTTCCCCGTCGTTACCCCAAAAGCACATTTGAGTGGGTTTAGCTGGATATTGTTTTCTCTCAACTTGCTAAAAGTCTCCTGCAGATCTCGGATATGATCCCCTGCTGAATCGGTCTTAACGATCATGTCATCAATATACACCTCTATATTTCGGCCGATCTGCTGGGCAAAAACTTTGTTCATCATGCGCTGATAAGTGGCATCAGCATTCTTCAAGCCAAAAGGCATCACCTTATAACAGTAATTCGCCTCCCCTCCCCTGAAGGCCGTCTTCTCCCGATCTCCCAGATGCATTGGGATTTGATTGTACCCAGAGTATGCATCCATGAAAGACAACAACTTGAACCCGGAAGAGTTGTCCACTAGCTGGTCTATGCTCGGCATTGGATGAGAATCTTTAGGACAAACTTTATTGACATCAGTATAATCAACACACACTCGCCACTTGCCGATGGGCTTTTTAACCATCACCACATTAGACAGCCATGTAGTGTATTGGATTTCTTGTATAAATCCAGCATCTAATAGTTCCCAGATATGTTTCTCCAATGCTTGCTTCCGATCAGGGCCGAGATTTCTTTTCTTCTGAGCCACTGGTTTTGCGCCGGGGTACATGGACAATCTATGGCAACAAAATGCAGGATTTATCCCAGGGATTTCTGAAGCTTTCCAGGCAAAGACACCTTGGTTATCTCCGAGGCATTTTATCAACTTGGCCCGTGCAACTGGATCGGCTATCATCCCAATCTTTGTGACTTGGGTAGCGTCTGGGCCGATCTGAATGTCCATGAGCTCGTCTGCTGGTTCGGGCCTCCATTCCTCCTTCTTCTCTCGTACATCAAGTTCCACCAGGTTGATGGGCTTCACCTGTTTTCTGTCCGATCTCTTGGACTCCTCTCAGCCTTCCTGGCAACTCGGAACTGATGAAGGGCCAGAGCCACTTTCCTTTACAGCATTGAAATAACACTGGCGGGACTCCCTTTGATCTCCGCAAATAGTGATTACTTTGCTATTACTTGCTATAAGCTTCATCTTCTGGTGCTTGGTGGACATCAAAATATCCCACTTATGAAGTGTGGGCCTTCCGAGAATCACATTGCATGGGGAAGGAAACTCCCTTACCACGAACTTAACTTTCTCTGACCGGAAACCCTCTTTTGTTCCCAACGTAAGTCGCAACTCAATGGAACCTCTGAGTGCAGTATTCTCACCATTGAAACATGACAGCACTGTTTGACATGGCTTCAAGTCTTTTTCATCCAGGTTCATCTTTTTGAATGCCGCCCAGGATATAATGTCGGCACAACAGCCATTATCAACGAATATCTTTTTAACTCGGCAATTGGCTATGGTCCCAGTTATGACCAAGCCGTCCTCATGTCCAGGTATTACATCGGCCAAATCTGCTTTGGTGAAATATAGAAAGGGTGGCTCAACCTTTTCACTGGTGTTTTTGAACCTGGGTTATTCCCTAACCGTCAAAACTTCCCTGAGGTATTTGTGGCGTTGATTGGTCGTGTCACCTCCTCCTCCCATAGCACCAGTAATGACATTGCACTCGAACTCTGGCTCTGGAAACTTCTCGTCCTCCGTCTTCTTCCTCTTCTCATCTCGGCCTTTCTGGTCATCATTGGGATTTCCCTTGCGCTTCCCCTGCTGCCCCTGAGTTTTGATCACGTATCGTCTCAACTTTCTTTCCCGGATGAATTTTTCCATAGCATCCCTTAAGTCCCAGCATTGGTCGGTAGTGTGCCCTGGACCATTGTGAAATTCGCAAAAGTGAGAATGGTCAAGGCCGGTCTTCTTAAACACGGGCCAAGGTCGATCTACTTTTTTTATCTCGGTTAACGCCACTTCCCTCCATACTTGCGCTCAGGAAGTGTTCAGGGGAGTATACTTGTCATACTTGGTCTCATATCGTCCTGGCCTGTGGCCGATCTTCGGGTTTCTACTAGGGGCATATTCCCCATGTGTGGCCGATGTCTCGGTGGTGAACCCTTTTTCTTGGGAGCAGTGTTAACAATCTCCATCTGTTCTAACTCCAGGTATTTTTTTTATCGGACCCTGAACTCTAGCAAAGTTTTAACCGGGTCCTTATAGATAGATTTTGCCAGCCGAGATGATCCATTGAGTCCGGCCGATAGCAAATGGACATGCACCTTTTCTTCCAAGCCCTGCACCTGCAGGGCGGCCTCCTTGAATCCGTCCAAATAGCTCTGCAATGTCTCCCCTGGATGCTGGCGGATTTTGCCTAGAACGGACTCGGACTTGGGCTGTTTCTTTCTCGTTGCAAAATTGAGCAAAAATCTCTGGCCGAAGTCTTCAAAATTGCGGATGGACCGGGGTGGTAACAAGTGAAACCATGTTTGGGCTGCCCCGGTCAAGGTAGTAACGAATATCCGGGAGATTATTGGCTCGTCAATCCCCCGAACACACATCTGCATGTCGAATTTGTCTATGTGCACCTGCGGGTCCTGACTCCCATCATACTTTGACAGGAAAGATCCATCAAAATCCTCCAGAAACTGGGCAGTAACGATCTCGTCCACAAACGAATTATTGTTGTGTTGTCCATGCCTGTACTTTCTCCTGTAGACCTCGGTACCTCCTCCCGGCTGATAAGCCGAGCTCCGTAATGCATCCTACGGGCTTCTCCTGAGCGCAACTGGGTGAGGGATCTCGGCTCTGGTCAACACGTGATGTGGTTCCGGATCATGTATGTCCTCGGACAGGGTTGTCGAGCCGGGGTGCGGGATTTCCATATGGCCTAGGCGTTGCTCCATTCTTCGTAGTCGGTCCTGCTCGTCCAATGTCCATTATGCATAACGTTCATCTAATTGTGCCATCATATGATTCATATCCTCTTGCCGCTGAAGGGCATGTCGTCTCTCGAGCCGTTCAATCCGAGATAGAATGGATTGCAATGCGTTGCTGGTGAAGCGCTGCATGGATTCTTGGTCTACCTCGGTTGGTGTGGGCAGCAGGTTCTCAGCAGGTGCGGGGGGCGGGTTGTTCTGCGCTCGTGATGATGCCATATCCGTTAGTGCGTCCTCCACCCGGATCGATCGTGACCTACCGGCCTCGGGTGGGCCTTCAAGCTGGTGTTTTCTCGTGTTTACCATGGTGGGAATCGACGTTTAACGTTCCCACAGACGGCGCCAATGTTCCGTTCTTCAAAAATGGATATCCAGCAGTAATGCCAGAAATCAATATATGATCCAACTCTCTCTCTCTCTGAAGATGCTTATGAAGATTTAAACACCTCCAGGAAGAAGATCACAGCACAGTAAACCACAAATTGGATGTGGGGTGTGTGCACTGTGAGAATGGAAAAGAGAGAGTAACAGTATGTGTGTGTACCTTGCACCTTTGGTGTGAATGGCTATTTATGCTTACTGACCTGTGGGAAAATAAGGAAACTTTGCCAATTCTTGATCACGATCTTCCAAAAGATGAACAAATATTCTGGATATTTGATGAAGAAATAATCCTCCAAGTCTTTCTTGATTCTGTATTTATTTAGGACCCAATCTCCTCTAATCTTACCGTTAATAACCTGATATCCACCGTATTGGGCTCTTTGGCCTTCGGCCCAATGTAAAATGTCCGTAACAATTTCAACACATTCTTTTTAAAACATTATTATTGAATGTATTTCATGTGGATATGGGTATCATTAAAAAATCACACTCTGTTGTTACACATAAAACTAGATTGAAATTCAAATTTAATTCATTAAAATTAATTATTCTTTTACTCGTTTATATTAAGGACTAATTTTGGTTTATATTAAGGACTACACTCAAGTCATCATAAAACAAATCATGTCCAAATAATGCTTACAATTTAATATATATACTAAAATTATATATGCTCTATGATATAAGAGATAAGAATTAGAGCTTGTACATGGACATTCTATCTGTGACTTCAGAATTTCAAACCAGAGGCTCTGTGCCTGGATAACCTTCTTTGCTTTTCCCTACATGTTATAAAATATATTTTGTAAAAACAAAGCACTAATAATTAACAAGTAAAAGCACTTCAAGAAAGACCAACAATATTTGCATGTGAAGATCGAACTTACTTCTCTTTCATATCGATGATAAAGCTCCTCAAATTTCTCGCCCCAACAATCTGTCAAACCTGGTGCTTCATTGGGACAAAACAAATACCATTGGCCATTGCTCTGAACTCTTTCAATAAATAGATTAGGCACCCAAAGAGCGTAAAAAAGATCTTGAGCATAATGCTCTTCCTACATCAATACATGGTGATAAGAATTAATAATGCTAAAATAACTCATTGATGACAGTCAACGTACATTGTTACCAAACCATTAAGCTCAGCCAATCATACCTTTCCATGATTTTTCCTTAAATCCAAGAATTCAAACATATCAGCATGCCATGGCTCCAACAAGTACACAACAAATGCACCTAAAAGAAGAGCATAATCGTACATACAGGTAAGAAAAAGAAACTTACAAGGAGCCATGCAACATAGGAATTGCTTATAAATAACCTAACTTTCCTCTTGCCGATCAACATAGCGGGCAGTATCATTGAACACACGCAACATTGTAACAATGACATTGGACGTCCTATGAATATAACTGCTTGTAGCATGAATGTCATGAATATAATTGCCTACTTGGAAAATTCATTATTACAAGCTCTGCCACTATGAAACACCAACCTTTTCTTCAGCCCCACGGTCTTTTGGTCATGCCTCATCGGTCGATCATTTCCAATGGCTTTCCAGAACCCTTTGCTGGTAGCCCTATTCATCCTCCCACCATTCCCATATTTCTTGTCCAGTGCACTGAAAAAATACCACTCCTGGTCCCTAGTCTTCAACCTTGACTTATCTACACAAACATCCACAGGAGTAAAAAAAACATCATTAAAAGAAAAACCCAGAAAACCCATTAAGGTAAAGAACTTGAAAACCCAACAAATAAAACAGCCCCAAGAAATAAAATAGCAAAGATTTCAAATGTAATAAGAGAATGGTGGAAATAAATTGGAAATAGTGGGAGTGACCTGCTAGGTCCTAGGTGTAACGCCCCGTATGCATCTGATTCATTAACATTCAATTATGGTCATTAAGCGCAGCAATTAATTAAAGCTGATTAAGTCGAAAGAAAATAACAAAATGACATCATCATACGTCAATAACAATACCATATTTACATTATATATGGAAACACTCGTAATATACCCCTAGAGGACCAATTCAGCCGTATATATATATATATATATATATATATATATATATATGTTAGCAAATATATCTCAACAAAGGCTATACAAAACCCGAAGGTATCAAATACCCAGTCCTCTCTCAATAGCCATCAATATCTCTCACAACAGACAAGATATACACAATGTATGTCAACATATATTTATATATATACATCATCAAAACAAACACTGTGGCCATACAAAAGAATAGGCACTCTATGCCATGATCTCACAAATCACATCCTCACACGAGGGTACAAAACATACAACGTTTGTACATCACAATCCATACAGGATCCAAACATATGTGTACACGTACATCTTCCCTCGCAGGGGTACAAAATACATCATATAAATATAAAGCAGTGAGCCACAGTGCTTTCAAAGTACTGCCCAAGCAGCTATATCATGGCTGTCCCTATTGGGGCCTCCGCCCTGGGACCCATCATCTCTGTCAAAACAGTGCTCTGTTATCCAATCCTTGTACTGTGGTCTCCACTGTTAGATATAGGGGGAGCAACAAGAAGAATGAAGCTTTTGACTTAGAAGAATGTTTTGAGCTTTTCACATGCCTTGAAGATTAAAATCCAAATTGAAGTGTATGAGAAGCAAATCTGTTGATCCTTGCATTTGCATGCATATAATCATTTACTTGCTTAAGTGTTTTTATCAAAGAATCAAAGGTATTTCGAAAAAGATCTAAACAGGTAATGTTTTTGGAAAATGTAATTTCACTGTTTTAATCGATTACCCATAAGATTGCTTCACTGCCTTAATTGATTACCAAATATTGTAATCGATTACACAAGAGGCTTAGATATAAAACTTCACTGCTTTAATCGATTACAACTCAGTTTAATCGATTATCTTGTTCGTTGTGAAACCCAGAATTCAACCTTGAACACTTTAATCGATTAAGTGGTAATTTAATCGATTACATGGCTCATTTTAATCGATTATTAGGCGCGTGTAGTCGATTACAGGCTGTTACAAAACTCTGTTATAAATAGAAAGAAGGTTTGGCCCTTGAAACTTAACTTGAATACTTCGAAATTTCTGAATACACACAAGCTTTCACAAAGTTCTAAAGTGATTTTCTGGGTTTACTTACTTCTTGTCCAACTCTTTAATCCAAATGGGTATTGTATAATTTCTTGGGCAAGATATTTCAAAAGAGTAATGGAGAGCATGTTCTGAAAATCTGTTTCTGCATTCAACCTTGTTTGGTAACTCATATGCATTCATATTCATTGGATCATCAGGTTGTTTCTCTCCTTAATCTTTGAGTGTAATTTTGTTTTTGTAATTTCTATTATTTGATGCTATTGTAAAGGATTCTTTGAAGCTTGTTCTAGAGTAGTGTTCTCTAGGGAAGAACAGAGTAGTGTTATCTTGTTCTTGATCTTTAGGAGTCTAATAGGATTTTAGATTTCTATTCTTTATCTCGGGTTGATATAGAGAGATTGTTGTAAAGCTTGTAAGAACATAATTTTGTAATAGTAGAACTCTAATCTAGTGTTGATTAGAAGAAACTAGATGCAGCTTCTCTTGAGAAGTGAACCAGTATAAATTGCTTGTATTGATTTTCTTATTTCCATCTCTTCAAGTAATCTTGTTAATTTGTTCTTGGTGTTTTTGTCAGTACTCAACAAGTTCTATTTTGAACTATTGATTCTTGTGCTGAGCAATTTGATTGATTAAAAGCATTCTTGGTTTAAAAAAAGTGATTAAGATCCTTTAACTTGATTGATTTTATAAATAATTTTAAAAGACCAAGTTTAAACCAATTCACCCCCTGTCTTGGTTATTGTGGGTATTCCTATTGTTTTCAATTGGTATCAAGAGCAGGTTCTTGAATGTTATTCAAGATCACTATGTTTCTTTAAAAAGAAAATGAATATGACACAAATTACCTTCAAGGAGGGTGCCTCCCTCAATCGTCCTCCGATGTTTGAAGGAGAGCATTTCAATTTTTGGAAAAATAGAATGAAAATCTTTATTCAATCAAATGACCCAGGTGCTTGGAATGCAATAGAGAAAGGTCCTGTGATTCCTATAAAAACTCTTGGTAATGATATGATTCCCAAAGAATGGGACAAAATGATAGATGCTGAAAAGAGAGTGGTTCAATATGATTTTAAAGCTAAGAATATGATTACTTCTGCACTTTCCTTTGATGAATTCTTTAGAACTGTTAGGTGCAAAAGTGCAAAAGAGATGTGGGAAATGTTGGAGATCACTCATGAAGGTACAAATGAAGTAAGAAGATCAAGGAAGCATGCCTTAATATATGAGTATGAAATGTTCAAGATGAATCCCATAGAAAACATATCTCAACTTCAAACAAGATTCACTCACATAGCAAATCATCTTCTCGATCTTGGAAAGACTTTTGATGTTGAAGAATTGAATATCAAAATCTCGAAGTGTCTCACAAGACCATGACAACCAAAGGTGACAGCAATCAAAGAATCAAAAGATCTATCCAAAATGTTCATGGCTGCACTATTTGGTAAGCTTCTTGAGTATGAACTAGAAATGTCACAACTAACCAATGCTGAAGATGCAGAAAAGAAACATAAAAGTATAGCCTTGAAAGCTGCATCCTCAAAGGTTGAAAAAGTGGAAGACTCAAGTGAAGAAGATAAAGAGGACAACATGAACTTGATTGTCAAAAAGTTCAACAAGTTCTTGAGGAGAAACAAGAACAGAAAGTTCACGAAGAACAACAACAACAACAACAAAAGGAGTGACAACAACTTCACTTGCTTTGAAAGTGTAACACCCCAAAATTTTCATAGCTATGGCCAAAGTATTAATTATTCTTGCATAATTATTAGGTCATGAAAGATTTGATGATCTATATTTAAATTATTAGGGTGAAATATCAATTAGAAACGTTACAGAAATGTTTGAGAAAAATGACCATATTGCCCTTTATCATAAGTAAGAAATGACAGAAATGCCCTTGAGGTCAAAATGATGAGAATGCCCTTTGATATTTTAAAAATTACAAAAATGCCCTTCAGACCAGAGATGATCATATATTCTTAAGAATTCTGTAAGAACCTGATAAAAATACAGTATACTCCTAGATAACGAATTATCAACATAGTTGGTGACAAGAAACCCTAAACTAGAATTTCTAGGAATTTTGGTAGATATTTTTTTGAAAGTGTAACACCCCAAAATTTTCATAGCTATGGCCAAAGTATTAATTATTCTTGCATAATTATTAGGTCATGAAAGATTTGATGATCTATATTTAAATTATTAGGGTGAAATATCAATTAGAAACGTTACAGAAATGTTAGAGAAAAATGACCATATTGCCCTTTATCGTAAGTAAGAAATGACAGAAATGCCCTTGAGGTCAAAATGATGAGAATGCCCTTTGATATTTTGAAAATTACAAAAATGCCCTTCAGACCAGAGATGATCATATATTCTTAAGAATTTTGTAAGAACCTGATAAAAATACAGTATACTCCTAGATAACGAATTATCAACATAGTTGGTGACAAGAAACCCTAAACTAGAATTTCTAGGAATTTTGGTAGATATTTTGAAAAGAGCTCAATCTAGACTACCTCAGGCATCAGAAAACCACAAGAAAAGGATAGACACAATCTATAGAATTTTCTCTTAATTATACGAGAAATAGATCTTTCTAATAAGCTAGTTTAGTAATTTTAAAGGCAAAATGGACCAGTTAGAATTAGGAGAAAGCCATAACATCCTAAATATGTTACTAAGATTGAAGTTAACCGCTAAATAATTTGAGAATTATATTGTTTTTGAGAAGGAAAATTTAAAATTAGGCTTTACTAAAGGTTAGAAACAATTTTATTCAAAGATACATAATAAGTAAAGAAAAGCACAAAATCTCCCTAAATTAAGCTACTCCACGTGAAGAAAAAGGAAATTGGTGAAGCTTGCTTTCCAAGCCAAGCTATGGCCGTGTGATATCAAGAGGAATGGAGAAGTCTTGAGAAAAATTCAAGATAAAGGACACTTGGATGGTGGAAAAGCTAGGATACATGCCATTGGTCCATTTGTAAAGTAAGGTAATAATGAACTAAGAAGATTTTTTGAAGCAAACTTCCTCTTGTCTCCTTTGAACACGTGGATAGCTCTAGACATTATTTCAGCAATCCCAACGGTCAAAAGTTAGATACTTAGGATAGTAGTGTACCTTTAAAATTTTAAAGAAATCCAATAATTAACGAATCCAGAATTAGTATTTTACTAAAACGGATTTTGAGATAAACTCAAGAAAGGAAGAAAAGCACAAAATCTCCTAAAGCTTAGCTCCTCTACGTATAGAAAGGAGAATTAATGAAGATTTTTTTCCTAAAAGCCCACCAATCCACGTGCAAAATAGGAAGAGAGGAGAATGATGAAGAACTTTCAAGAATAGGGCCACTTGTATGGATAGAAATCAATAGCCATTAAGATGTATCCATGTGGAAAGCAAGGTCATAATGACCTAAGGAGATTTTTGTAGCAAAACCCTATATAAAGGATGAAGTGGACCGAAAAACATCAAGCCTTTCAAGTGAAGTATACGTGCAACATCTTCTTACATTTCTTTCATCTTTCA
>PYAF01000705.1:336620-357022 GCA_007407185.1 Glycine tomentella | reverse complement strand
TATGCATAAAATAAATCAAAATTCTATAAATTCCAAAATTGAACAGGAACACATAAACATATAAGATACAAATAAAACAACAAAATATCAAATAGTTTCATGTGGCTTAGTGGTTGATGTGAGTATCATTTAAGCGAAACTCATGGATTCAAACCCCCACCAACACTAAAAGCTTTCTTTTTATTTATTTATTACTGTTCATCATCTTCAACCTTGAGCTGGGTCACTTTGACCCAATTGCAACCCACGGACCCGAATTAAAAATCCAATGATTTGTCAGCCTTTTTCAACATCGAAATCCATGTTTTAATTTACATAAACTTTAGAAACTCAATTTCCATATGATTCCAAAGCTTCTTAATAATTAAAACATTCAAATAAAATACTCATATTTTAATAAAATAATATTTCACAAATATGAGTGTTAAACAAAGCAAGGCAGAGGCAATAAATAGGCTCTGATACCAAATGTAAGAAAACTAAATAATCCAATCATGCATAAACAACATAAGCAATTAGATTAAGTGCAGAAAATTTAAGATCATAAATACCTTCCGCCATTGCTCACGGTTTTGAGTCTTTGGATTGCACTGAAGATCTCTCTTGAGTCTTCTAAACTCTGATTCTAAAGCACTAGATGGTGTATATGCTGATGTATATAGAATGAGTTCAGGGACCCAAAAAGGCTGTAGACACACTTATTTATAGACCCCTTGCCATCAAAGGGTCAGTTACGATGTGCTAAAAGAAGAGACGTTAATATTGCAACAAAAAAATAGGGGATGTGAGTAGTGGTTAGTTTTCTGAATTATTATTGACCACTATTAGATTGGTTACAAATATTTTATAATTTCAAAATAACAACCAACAGATACAATATAGTATACGTAATATTCTGTCATTATACAGATATACTTTTCTCAAGTACCAGCACATAGGATGTAAGACCATGCATTCTTTTGAATAAATATTTGGTTTGTTTGTTTTTTTTTTTTTACCCGTTTCCATGTAACCATTTTTTTATAAAAGAAAACGTATACCACAATAAATTGGTTTAACCATTTATGACATTGAGAATTATAGGAAAAGAACTACCACTTATTAAAAGATTTGTCATTATTATTGCTAATCACATTCGAATAAATTAGATATTCACATTTTATCGATCTCAACCAAAAGTGTATTTTTTTTTTCTTGATTGAAAGTTCCTTTAATTTTGAAAAAGTGTAATTGGGTCCAGAGACAAACTCTAGCCGGCTCATTCATTTTTTTTCCTGAATAGCTCATTCATATATCAATCAAGGAGATAAGATTTCATTTCGTATTAAAAAGAAAGAAAAGAAACTGATAAAAAGGAATAAAACTTAGAAGAGAAAGTGTCACACTAAAACCCTGAAAAGAACCACGAGGAGCACAGGGACAAAAACTTATGTGGCTGTGAATGGTGGTGTGAGAAAACCGCAGCTGTTTTCCTCCTACCTCCCCGACACAAAGTGGTATTCTTAAAGCAGTTTTTGGTATGGTTTGGATCTTCCTTTGTTTCATAAGATTCAGCTTTGACAGCCCACAATATCTTATTTGGAATTCTGGACTTCCACCAAAACCACCAATCTTTCTCCATCTCCCACGTTTGTCTGCTAGTGCCTTTTTGTTTGTTAGTCATCTCAGCAGTCTTAAACAGTAGTGGATTGGGTCCAAAAGGCCACGAGCCATCTTAGATTCTATAATCTATATGCATTCCCTTCCTTTTATATTATTTACTATTTTATATAATAATCTATGCTTTTTTTTAAAAAAATATATTCTAAATCATGATAATAAAATAGTCATTTTTTAAAATATTTTTATTAAAAAAAGTAAAATGTAATCATAACGTTTTAAAATATTTAAATGCTTTTTTGTTTTCTAAAATGATAAATATGTAAAAATAAATTTAAAAGGTTAATTAAAAATATACTATATATAACATAAATAAAATGATAAAACTTTTTTTCTTTTTACGTAGAAGGTGCGTTGGTCCTCGTCTAGCTTCGTTGTTGATAATGATTTTGCTAAGTAGCTGGCTGCGGATCGGACATTACCATTACCATGTGCAGGTGAGAGAGGGTGGTTCTTGGTACCTGTTGTCACTTGTCACCCTGCTTCTTTTTCCAACAAAATGTTGGAGCCTTTGAGGTGATGGCTTGTAAGGTAACAAAACAATACGTGCTAATAATAACGGATGGGGAAAAGAGTGCAAAGCGTTGTTGGCTAACATTAAGTTAAGAAAAAAAAAGTGTTTTTAATGTAAAATACTTCTCTTAATCATATAATTAAGAGTATATGCTTGGATTGAAGTTAGAATTCTTACACTGCGTTTCAATGTAAATTCAACAAATAAAAATAAAATAAAATAGAAAGTTTTAATTCTTTAACAAAATTAGTTTAATTTATCTCCAAAGTACTTATTTAATTACTTGAAAATCAAACACGGACTAACATGTTGAAATTCATATTACAATATTATTTAAGGATTTGTTACAATTAGTTTACTAAAAATATTAGTTAAGAAATAAATAATTATACCCTATGAGAATGCATAAGATGACAACATATGCTAATAAACTTGTGGAGAGAACACGCGTTAGATTGCTTCAAAGCAAATGTTTAGAGAGGTAAAAAAAACTTTAGTATCATTAAGTTTCCTACTAGTATTTATAAATTAGTCTTTTAGCCAATTCACATAATGGTAGAGAAATGTCTCAAATATCTTAATTATAGGATTAAAAAATTAATTAAAAATCACATTAGATCGATCTATATTAAAAAAAACATATTAATAGAACAATGTTAAAAATATTTTTAATAAAAAGTATATTCTAAAAAAAATTAAGAGCGTTAATTATATTTATTATTTTTGAACACGCATGGCATAGTATTAAAATAAATTCGACATAACATTTTTTATAAAGTATCAAATGTGATGTAATAATAAGTTACATGATTATGGGGAAATAAAAATTGTTTTTACTCCCGAAACCGCAAATACGTGAGAATTTATCTTAATAAAGTGCTAGAAAAAGTACGTAGTTTCTAGGTCGATCACGAGTCATTTCCTGCGCAAGAAAACGAGGAGCAGCAAACCCCACCAGATATATTCACCCTTAATTGTGGTCTATCTTTCTTCTTTGCATGATAAAGCTATGTAGATAGATCGGATTGACCTCTTTCGTGTTAAGGGGTCCCTTTACTTTACTCTTAATTTTCCTTTGCTTAGTCTTCATTTCCGTAGCATTTAGTATAATGTATTCCCTCTGTTCTCGTTTATACACACAAAAATTAAAACTATTTTACACTTATGAAAAAAATTAATAATTTTATTAAATTATGTTAATCCTAGTAAAAAAAAAATAACCTTTTTTTTAACACTGCACTTCATCCTAATTAAACATTCATAATTAATAAAGAAAGTTTATGCCTAATATTAAATTTCAATATAAATAATATGCTCGTCTATTTAAATGTAAACTTATTTGACTCATTCCATTTAATTTGTTAGTTATACAAGTGGGGGTCTATGGTTAATGGGCTAACTCACGGAACAACAATATTTTCTTGAAATATTGTTTTTATTGTTTAATATATATATATATTTTTTTTAATGTGAATTGTTGTTTAATAGTACTATATGTTTCGTCAGTCTTAGACTATCGTTTTTGTTTTTTTGAAGCTTTTCAACCTTTTTTTTTATTTTAAAAAATTGTATAAGTATTTTTGTACTATTATTCAATCCGCGGACCAGTTTATTAGAGCCCACAGGTTAATTAAATATGTTGCATGTATGCGACCACGCAAAAGAGACTCATTTAATTTAACATGTTAGTTTAATTAGTGCAATAGTTCTTATATATATCCACCTATACGGCTATACCCTCCACCATTGCTGGGACAAAAAGACTTTTAAACTACCACATTATCTTGCAGTAGTTGGCCACGTACATCTCCACTTTGAGCTTGTAAAGACTATAGAAGCCTATAAAAAAAAACTAGAAATAAAATTATCTAATGAAAATATTAAATTGTATAATAATTGGTGTAATTTATGGCAATTTAAATTAATCCCTCCTTGCTTAATTATTATACAGAATCCTAGATCATAAATCTAATAATCATAAAATTTATAGAAATAAATGAACAAAAATATAAAAAGCATTATAAGTCGCGTTCATAACCCTAAATAACCTGCAGTAAAAAAATAACCCTAAATAACCTGCAGTAAAAAATAACCCTAAATAACTATTGTATAAATTCTTCCAAACATTTCAAACCATGACCGTTTTGCTGTTTGTCGTCTTGCTCATGTATAGAGAGTTCATTGATATAACTTTTTGGTTATATATGAGCCAACAACAATGCATGGGGGCAGACTAATGTTGAAATGTGAAGAAACTGGATTGTTCATTGCTTTTTTCCACACTAAACGAAGATATTGTTGATGGACAACTGAGAGCGACAACTGAGTGCGACAACTAATTAATTAATTTATATTATATTTTTTAATTTTTATATTTATACTACTGAGAATATGATATGTAAATGAAGTTACTGCTTTATATGTTAAACATGGACCAGGATTCTCTGCACATGAATTTCAATTAATAATTTAACATATATTAAATTATAAAGTGAAATGTAAAAAAAACTTCTACACGATTATTAAATTAGAAATTGCATGACTATACAGCTCCTTTTAAACTACTGGTGATCCTCTTCTGTTAAACATATATGCATTTTTTTTTCTCTCTTTTTCAGAAAGGATGATCAATTTTTTTCCTTTCAAATTCATATTTGTATCACAAATTAACTAATTTTTTTATATGTTTAAATTTAATATTTAAAAAAGTTGCTTTAAGTAATTAGATTTTATGTAAGTTATTGAATAAATTTATTCCTTAAGTAATAGTAATAAGTAATTGTTTACGTCTTTCAAATGTAAAATTAATTAATTCAAATATTTTTCAGTAAATATACAGTTTTATATAGTACTTTTCATTAATTGACCTTTCTTCCACATTTCCGATGATTTCTTCAATTGAAGGGTTATTTATTGCTGAATGTCTTTTTTTTTTTTTGTCTGTTTCTTTTACAGCAATTTTGTTAAACTCTTAAACTGTCCAATTGGTATAACACATAAAAATAAATGCATGCAATTGAAGAAATGAGCATCTTACCAAATGAAAACTTTTATAAGTTAGACAAATTTTCTCTTGAAAATTTGACATTCTTAACTCAATTCTTAACAACTCTCACGTCAATGGAATGGTTCTGACAAATTTCTTAACAACATCATCGGTTATTAGTAATTAGCAAATTTTAGAATAGGTTAAATTAGTCTAGGTCCTCATTTTTTTAATTAGATCTCCATACTTTTTTTTAATTGGGTTCATATATTAATTTTAAATTTATAATCAGATCTATGTTAATTTGGCATAAAAAATTTGTTAGAATTGATGAAATTTTTCATCATATACATACACACGTAAGTGTGAACTCTAAACCAATACATTTGAGCTGATTACAAATGTTCGAATTCTAAATCACAAACTGTTACAAAGATGATTAAGGAGGTACGAGTAACATTACAAATAAATTAATGATTAATCATGCATTATGGGGCGAGGTTATTGTTTAAGAGATACGAAATCCATATTTTAGGGTTGGATTACTGTTTAAGAGATAATGAATGAGTTGCGAATGAAAAATAGGGGATATTGAGGCGTGTCAGATAAAGAAAATTAAATGATTCCATGTATAAAGTAACACCATTTAGACTAACAAGAAATGTGATGGAATATTCTGTCAAGTTTAACATATCTCTCATCACAAATTAACATAGAAACCCAATTACAAATTTAAAATTAATATAAGAACTTAATTAAAAAAAATATAACAACCCAATTAAAAAATTTGTAATAATACGATGACCTATAGTCTAATCTAACCTTTAGAATATTTTGATTTTTTTTATATTTGCTTTTGATTTTTTATCTGTGATGGACGACTATCCTTAAGTTGGGATAGCATGGATAGTGTTGTATGTATAGATGAATTAAACCGAGAGAATTTTGTTACGTCAACTTGCTGATATTACATACCCAATTAATTATTTATACAAATATTTTAGTTTGTGTCAAACAAGTAATCCACCAATATTGGAACTCAAGTTTTATAATTTTATGGACGAGGAAATTAAAATTGTTTACTACCAGATGCATAATATTGTAATTTAGCAAATATCTGTTGAGATTCTCATAAAGACCGATCATATATGGTCTTCTTACATATATTGCCCTACCTATTAATTAGTTTTGATCACTTAAATTCACCAAAAACCCAGTGCTTGTGAGTTGTGATCTTCCACGGGGTCAGCCCCATGCAAATTGAGGGGCTATGTGCTGGGTGGTCACACTACATTGTAATCTAACCTTTTGTCTTTTATGAGATATAGAGAAAGAAATTTAATTTATTTAATTTTCAAGACACTTGACCGTGTTGCACCAACCTTAATGATGATGAAAAGATATATATTAATTATAAAACTAAAATTCGTAATACAAAAACTAATGCAGACAATCCTTCTATACGTGCACATAATTAAAAAAAAAAATCAAAATCTGGAGATGAGTTAGTTAGGTTTTTCCACATACCCACTTCAAGAGAAACTGAATATATATGTTTCTATTTTCGCAAATAGAAATATAGTATTAAAGAAAATCACTAAACGAGATTTGTCAT
Source organism: Glycine tomentella (assembly GCA_007407185.1). Taxonomy (NCBI): domain Eukaryota; kingdom Viridiplantae; phylum Streptophyta; class Magnoliopsida; order Fabales; family Fabaceae; genus Glycine; species Glycine tomentella. The sequence continues at coordinate 350,248 of PYAF01000705.1, read as the reverse complement.
TAAGCTTATTTTATTTTAGTATTTGGAAGAAAAAAAATATCCCACGTATCCTCTCTTAGAGGGAATTTCAACTGTACTATAACACGATTTGCAAAAACTAGTTAATTTAAAACCTTCCCTCCAAATTGGGTTATATATATCCAACAATTCAATTTTGTCTTTTTCGATACTAGAAAAACATCTTGGTTTGAGCTAGCATATTGATCGGACTAATACTTCGAATTAGTCAAATTTGTGGGGGGAGCTTGGAGAAAAAACAAAATCCAGAAAAATCAGAAGATTTTATAGATCAAAGATCCAATTCTCTAGGTTAGAAATGAAATAAAAACATGTTATAGATTACGTAATCCAACTTGCGTGTTTCGTGGACTAAAATTCTAGCCGCAAACTTGTGATTAATTATAGGTAAGTTATTAAATTATACGGTATTAAAATGGTTTATAGGTAATTCAGCTAGCTAGCTTTATATTTCAAATTACAGTTGTGCATAAGACACAGTTATTAGCTGTCCGAGTTAACTTCAACATTGTCAACTTATCAGCCATGTTCCAAATTACATTTGATAAAAGTTCATTGACCAGAAACGTATAGCTCAGTGATGAAAAGTATCATGTTCCAAATTGTACAACTCATTTTTGCTAGAAAGAAAATAAGTATCTTTATATGATTGTCCAGTTCCATCATTTTCAAATTTAGAAACACTAAAGACAAAACCAAATCAAAGCTAAACTAGACCAGAATAAACTTATAAACCAATATGTTGTATTTGTTCTGATTTGCTCTTGTCTTGAGGATATATAGTATTAAAGTATTTTGGCTACTGTTTGTGGGGAGTACTGAGAGGGTCAGTTAACTTGTTATCAATCGTCAAATACGAGTGAGATTTTGCCATACATCATTCGTGTTTTGAATAATCTTTAATGATGGGATTTTAATTGTTTAATAAAAATGAATATGCAGGAAAAAAAGACTATTAATTTTTATATTAAAAGTAATATAATACTGGCATAAATACCTGAACTCAAGTAGTACATTGCCCTATTAGAATTTATTATGTTCTTAACCCGTGGTACTTGAATTCAGCTATTTTAGACTGTAAAGTTGGACACATTTAATAACAAATATAATTTTTCTTGTATAGAAATAAAGTGATAAAAATTGTCGTAGGAAAAGCTCGAGATATCCTGTCAAACTGCTATTCTGCCACGTTGATGTCCACTTCTGCCATCTAATGGGGGTGGAAGCACAAAACAAATACAAGTCAAAAAGGAAAAGAAAAGAAAAACAATAGGTATACGAACAAAGAGGTAAATATCTACCGAAAGCATCATGTGGTAACAAAACATACAGTGGAATCTAATCAACCATATACAACACAAAATAATCAATTAAGAAAAACATATATTATTATAAATAACAATCAAATCAAATTGATGAGTGCACATTTGTTGATTCATCTCCATAGATAACTTTTCAACAAATGAGTAGCAAGATCAGGAATTCGTACTCTACCGACCTTCGGAATGCAAACTAATATTCACAAGTATGTGTCAATACTATACAACACTAATGATGAATATGTTGTAATAATTCGTCAGAAATGTTAGTGCATAGATTGCCTTGACCATGACCCAAAATTGTGACACTTTACCCTCAGACGGAATCGCATGAACTAATTAAACTCCCTCAAGGACTTATTGTGATGTGCTACAAAAGTTGCATCTCATCATATTATATGCACCCCAAGTTCAACAACAATGATATGATTACAATAAATTTAATTAGAGTTCATTTCACTTCATAAAATAACAGGGTGGCGCCTTTACACTCTAAAAAAGTTAATTTGAAATATAAAATTACAGAATTTACCTTATCAAAATGTAAATGGGATACAAGAAGTTAGAGTCATTTACTTGATTCATTCTCCGGTCAAACCCCTATTTTACTTTTTTGCAACTCATCACTTCCCTGTGATTCCAGACAGCCCAATGGCAGGCCCAAATAAGATGAATACTGTAGATCACTGTCGACATGCCTCCGCTATTTATGGCAGTTTCTTCCTTCACTTCCCTTTTTGCTTCCTGCACCTCCAAAAAGGACCTGAACAGACACAAATACCCCTGCCTCTCCCAAGCAAGTCCCACCTCCACCCAATACTACCGTCAAACCAAACACCGCTGTCGCAACCACCTACCACCATCGTCGTCAACCCTTAAGTTGAAAAGGAAAGCGAGGTACAAAACTTGATCCTATTCTGGAAAAATCTTTCTAGAATACACTATTTTTTATGTTTCTAGAAAAACCTTTTTGGAATATACTTTTCCTTTTTACATTTATGAAAAAGTATTTCTGAAAGTATATTTTTATACTTTCATAAATGATGTTATGAAAGTCAGTTTTTATACTTCTAGAAAGATCATTACAGTATACACTAGTTTTCTTTACTCTTTCAAAAAGGCCTTTTTATAAGTATAAAAATTAACTTTTGGAGTTACCTTTTTGAAAGTATAAAAATATAATTTTAAAAACACCTTTTCGGAATGCACTATTTTTTTCCCCTTTTGGAAAGGCCTTTTCAAAAATACATTTTTATATTTCTGAAAAAGACTGTTTTGGAAAGATGACCGGAAAAATTAAATGTTTAGCCAATACTCAAAGATCATGGGGCTAAAAGAGAAACAAAGCGTTCCCACTCACCGCAGATAACGACTTCATTGGATGGGAGCGTGTCGATGGAGGGGGTTGGTGCAGGGGTGCCATTCTAGTGAGGAGTAGTTCTGTACATTCAAGTCTTTTGGGAGGTGCAGGAAGTAAAAGCAGCTATTTATCAGTATTTTCCTCTTTTTCAACATCAATTCATCCAACCATGATCAAATACTAATTCGATCCATGGCTTCCACTCCCACCAATCGAATACAAACAGAGTAAATTCCAACTCCAGAACAGTACCCTGCATTTCATGCGCATGAAAGCCAAGGACTGCAACATGATTAGTTCTAGGTAGCAAGCATTTGACGTTCCTAGCTAGGAGCCCTGCTAATATAATACCTTGGGATTGGTCACTTCTTATTCTAAACGCATTAATTATCACATCAAGTATACAAAGCCAAAGGAAATTCTGACATGAAGCATGATAAAACTTTAATATGCTGACTCGAAAGATCATCATCCCAAATAAGTAAATCAGGAACATCCCTCACCCTCATGCTGAATAAATGTTTTTTCTTCATTCCTTTGTCTCATATTATGTGGTAGAGGAGAATATATAAATATGGGAAAAGCTCCTTTTACCATCCTGAAGTACATCCCTAATTTGAAAATTCAAGTCATGGATTTGAACATTCTTAAAATTCTAATTCGTGTGCTGCTATAGCATAAAGTAATCTAAGCAACATAAAGTAAATGAAAAAAAAAAATACTTAAAGCAACATAAAGTAAACTTTCTATTTTCACAACAAACACACAAGTGCATTTTTTTTTTTTTTTTTTACCTTTTTGGCAGGTCCGCTTTACCGTTTCAACCCGTTATTTTTTTATATCAGTCTATGTTATATGTTTTTTGTCCATTAATGATAATTATTAATTTTATTAGTGGAGAATTTGGATCAATAATCTTTCTTTTTTTTAAGCATCAAATTAATCTTATTAATTTCAAAACTAATGTTAGTTATACATATAGTGGAATATAAACTAATAAAAGTAAGTTAGACAAATATATTTTTAATATATCTCCCGACCAAAAAAAGTGACTCCTCCAAAATTCACGGGTTAAAAAATTACAACTAAAAGCCGGGTAATTGTTGGTCAAATTATGCTTTTCATCCTTTATCTTTGCCGAAAAGGTGGGAAACAAAATGTGTGTGAGGAGTGATGAGAAATCCGGCACGTGCGAAGGATAAGCAGCCAACGAAATCAACGAAAGCAGCCATAGCCAATAGTTAGAATAATTATGAAAATCTATTTTCTTTATTTCTCTTATTACGCCAACGCCATGCTCATTACTCGTAACCCTGTTTTGTTGAATTCCACTTTTGTCCCCACTCTCATTTCAGATTCAGAACAACGTTGCGCATCTCCGCGCTCTCTTTGCTTCTCTTCTCGCACGGGTACTCCTCTCTTCCTGCTATTCTATTTTTTCATGCCATTCTCTAAAAAAACTGATTAATTCTGAATTTTGAATTTTGGAGTATTCAATCTACTGAAGAACTTTTCGTTTCTGATTACTTACAATTAACGTCTCAGTTTCTACGTTCTTTAGTAACGATTGACGCGCATTCAATTTTTTTTCATGAACAATAATAATAAATTAAATTTTGTAATTGTCTTTGGGAAAGATCATGGTATGTTCAATGAAGCTTGGAGCATAATCTATGAGAATGTATAACCTTTCTGTGTGTCTTTATGCAATCTTTTAATGTACAAATACTTATAAGCAATCTTTTCTTTTTATGGAGCTATTATTGCCTTGTTCAAGATGACAAGATTGGAAGCTTTCCGATTCTTTCCTTTTAAACTGATTAACGGAGATAATTTGTTTCTGTAATTAGTCTTTTTTTTATCTTCCAAAGCACCAAAAGACAGGGCTGGTTCAGTGATAAGTTCATTAGTCACATTTTCTTATTGGTTTTTCCTTAATGTCACGCAGACATGGATACTGCTGCAGGTCAAACTCTTTACCCATTACACCGTTGCAAAACTCTTCACCTGGTTTGTGGCAACTTTATACTTCATGCAGACTTTTGTTAATCTCCTTACCGTGTGAAAAGTTATATTTTCCCATGTAATAAATTTATTTTCATTGTGAGAAATGAAGTCCCAAAGTTTAACTCAATGGAGATATGTTACAGTGACCAATATTACCTACTGATCTCTTTCCGACTGTAATTACAAGATAAAATTTAAAATATATTGTTATGTTCAAGAACAAGAAAAATAGCAATTGTTTAAAATTTAGTTCATGTGAGCCAGATTTCATTAACTATATATGTTAGATAAACACAGGGGTTCCTTGCTTGTGTGTTGTGTTCTGGCTCTGAGAAGATCATTTATTTACGTTCAACTGTATTAAGGTCTTATCTTATATACAGGTAAGACATGCCCAAGGATTTCACAATGTAGAAGGTGAGAAGAACTTTGAAGCGTACAAGTCCTATGATCTTTTTGATGCAAACCTGACCCCTCTCGGCTGGAAACAGGTATTTGCTAATCAAAACGATCTCTGTCATTTAGGACAGATATTGGGTTATGCGGAATCTTGAGGTGTTTACCGTTATCAAAGCAAAAGAAAGTTTCAGACTTTATGTAGAGATTGATATTGGTGTTAACTGTTATGCTTTAGCATTGTTATAATTTGTTTCTCATCAGAGAAACATGTGTTAGTTATCATCATTCTAGTTAGTTTTTTCACTCATTCATCCTTAGCAATATTATTTTTAACTTCATGGTGGAATATTTGTGGCTCTATGACAGGTTGATAATCTGAGAGAACATGTTAAGGCCAGTGGTCTTTCCAAAAGAATTGAACTAGTTATTGTTTCCCCCTTGTTAAGGTATAACTTCATTGTAATTTACTGATTTAGAATTCTCCCCAAGACTTTTACTAGTATCATTTTGTCAAGATTTGTTACTCCTTTTATTGTTTCCTGTTTAAGATTGTTTCTGACCAAGGCCTTAAAGGTTTCTTGAAATTTGAAATATTACCACATAGGTTAATAGAAATACTTATAGATGATGTGAGTAGAATGAAGACATGATATGATGTGAGGATGCATGAGAACTCCTTTACAAATTAGTCTATATCTCTCTAGTTGCTTCAAGTTACTAAGATAAGATTTACCTTTTCAAAAAAACTAAGATTTAGACTTGAATAACCATATATATAATAATAGAAGATGAATATGATTTTTTGAAACTACAATGTTTTACTAATTGTCCAGGGATGATGCAATTGTCAAGTTTCTACTAAAACATATTTTATAACTCTTGACCAAAATCCTACAGAGCACAAATGTATTCAGAGAATGTCCATGCCCACATTACTTTTTGAATTATATAGTGTCCGTTAATCTATTTTATGTATATATATATATATATGTGTATATCTCTCAGTTTGTTATGTGTCTAACATCTCATTATTTTAATGCCTTTCAAATATTATTTTAGTTTCAAATATGAGGACACTATGCTTTTCAATAAATGGTTTCGAATTTCTTTTTTATTCTGAAAAGCAAGGAATACTGGAAACATTTGTGAGCGGGTTTTTCTAGTTTTATATTTAATATGTGGGTTATTTGTGATAAATATTGATCTTGATTTGGAGTTTGTCCTTATAGTATCCAATAGAAATTATTTAAATGTAGTTTTGTAGAGCTGTACTGTTATTTGCACTAAACATATTATTAAGCAAACAAGATTGTTTGTCTAGTTTCAGGGATATGTTCAAATTACTAATTATTGCATTTCAGGACTATGCAAACAGCGGTTGGAGTCTTTGGTGGGGAACCATATACTGATGGGATTAATGTACCTCCCCTGATGAATGACAATGTGGGAGATAGTGCTCGCCCTGCAATTTCCTGTCTAAATGCCCCACCATTTATAGCAGTAGAGCTTTGCCGAGAACATTTGGTATGCAATATTGCAATGCAACGGTGATGAAGTTTTATAGCTTTGAAGTTAGGACGATTGAATCGATTAATTACTTTTCTGTTTGGATTTGACAGTACAAGCCAAAGGAGTGATTGATGTAATTGCAATCATTCCTTTGCTTTCTTTCTAGCATTCTGTTAGGAAATATAGATGAATTACTACTGAAGTTACATGCTGGCAGTTTATGTTAGCATTTCAGAGCTTGCTTCTGCTTGTATAGGGAAGTGATGTCGGGTCATGTTGCCAATTTGCTGTTTGTTTCTTCATTGAATCAAATACAAACAATATCAAATTCTTGAGGAACCCGTAGTATGGTCATACTTGGCATTCCCGATTTTGGCCCTTTTTTTTTGTTCCGTGATTCAATTGGCTTTAAATTCCCTTTGTTTAGTCTTTAACTAGTCTTCCGATTCTTGTTAAATAGTCTAGAGTTTGTTGATTCACTATAGGATGAGGACATGGGAAGTGTGTTGGCTGTTGACTCCTTTGTATTGATTTATTCTTCTTTTTTTGTCGTTGAACAATTGGTGCAGAGGTTGCTGGTTTTCAGCTTTTACATGGCGTGTGGTCTTATAGCTATTAGCCAATGACTAGATTAGATTAGGTTATGAGCATAAAAAAGTTTCAAGTTTGAGCACATAGTATTTATTTTTACCCCCTTTCTGGTTGTTTTTAATGCCGCTTGACATTTGATTTCAACAAGTTTTTGGTAATTTTTTTATTTCGGGTAATTCAGGGGGTGCATCCTTGTGATAAGAGAAGAAACATCACTGACTACCGAAATATGTTTCCAGCTATTGATTTTTCATTGGTATGTGATCTCTTTTGACCCGCATGTATGGGCTAGCTCTACCACAATTTGTTCTGATCCATAGTTGCTAGAATGTAATTCATGTTTGATTCAATGGGATTCATGCGTGGTGTAAATTGTGTTTAGATAGAAAATGATGAGGACATTTTGTGGAAACCTGACATTAGAGAGAAGAATGAAGAAGTTGCTGCCAGGGGACTGAAATTTTTGGAATGGTGAGTGTGATTAAATAAATTTTGTTTTATATCAACAGAGTATTCATGTTCAGCAATAATTCAACAATAAGAATCTTATTGAAGAAAAGTAGGGAGAGACAGGGACAAAGAGGCTTGATTGTTCTGAATTTAAATGTTCATATTATTAGGATTGAGGTTTAAACTGAATTTTTTTTAATTGGCTGGAGTATGTTGACATTTTGCACTTTACTATGATAATGTCAAGACATTCATTCAGACAATGCACGTGGTTGCCCAATTTGAGTTTTGTCTTCCTAGTGTGCTTTTGTTGCATGGCATCTGAAGCACATGCATGCATTATTTCGTAATGATTTATGGCTTCAGATTTTAAGAGGTTTATAACTCACAAGGAAAATATGGGTTCATGCCTTTAACCAAACCTTTCCTTTATTGGTCCAGGTTGTGGACACGTAAAGAAAAGGAAATAGCTGTCGTTACCCACAGCGGTTTTCTGTTTCATTCTCTAAGTGCTTTTGGAAATGATTGTCATCCAAACGTGAAGAATGAAATCTGCACACAGTAAGTATTCCTCTGGAAGTATTGCCATTTCTTTTATATTAACAACACCATTCAGGTTTTGAGATATATGGATCAATTTGAATCCTTTAAGGAAAAACAGGAATTATAGGGGTTCAATTTTGATGCAATCGCTGTTTTGAAAAGTTTTAAATTGGTTAGACAATGTATGAATGTCAAATTCATTAAATGACATGACAACTCATTATTGGTTCATATTAGTGTAAAACTTTTTCTTTGTTGACACTACATTAAAATTAAAAAGTTCAACATAAAAAAGAAAAAGATCATATGATTTGTTCTACTATAATTCAGGTCCTCCACATATGCGTTTTTTTCTTCTGCATTTATTTTTTAAGTTTAATTCTCTGAATTATGGAGTTTATTTGGTAATAATCTCACTTCCTTCTAAAAAAAATTGCATGAAAAATAAAGTGTAAGCGAAGAGAAATGAGAAATTTACTTGAGGGATATTCCTTCTCATCTCAACATAGTCTAAATGTTTTAACCTTTAGGATTTATTTGGTGTTCCCCTAAAATTGAAGGTGAAAAACAGTTTATAATAAAATTTGTATAAATAACCAATTTTAAGAGAATATATAACTTTTTAGCAAATTGTTCTATGCAAGCCTTACTTGTATCCAACTTTCAAAGTGCTAATTAGTTCATGTTGGTTTCTTTGTTTATACAGCTTTGCTAACTGTGAGCTACGTTCAATGGTTATCATTGACAGAGGGTGAGCATTTTATTTGCGCAAAAACTTACACTTAGATTTCTACAGAAAATTCACCTCTGAATTTCATTTTTTTTTTTTTTTTGTAGTATGATTGGTTCAGATGAGTCCCATACCAACTATCCTGGCAAAGTTCCATATGGCCTTGACCTTCCTAGTGACGTTGCTGACCAGAAGCATCCAGAGAATGGGCAGGCAAACTGATAGTGGAATTTTCTTCATTTTTATGATTTCCTAATTACATTTATGATACCAACAGTGATTACTTTTAAGCATTAATTAAATGGACATCAATTTCATGTGTGAACTGTGGACATTACGTTATTTTTTATTCACTGTTATTGGCTTTGTGTAGCTATTAAATAAATTTCTCGATAAACATATACAGGAACAAAAAAAAAAAACAATTAAATAAACTTTTCTTATAAATTAAAATTCTTTTTGGATAGGTTTAATTACACAATACACATTTTATCACTGAACTTTGATAATTTTTCACAAATTTACCACCAAATTTTTATTTTTGTGAATTTTACCAGGCTAATCTTCTGTTTAATGTCTAACTGAAGAATGATGCGCCGTGAATGAGTTGGTGCCTGGCTGCCACGTCGCGAATTTTTACTGATAATGATTTTGTTCCAATTTCAGACGCATATTTCCAGGTTTATTTTCAACATAACAATTGCAAGTTAAAAAACTCTAAAAATGTCATAATTATATAATAACTTAAACATCATACTACATATGATTCGTGCCTCAATATTACACAACAAATGTCTCAAATATAGCCTAACGAAAAAACCCGGAGAAGATGTTTTGAAAAATGGACTGGTTTAAATATTAATCTAATAATTTTCAGTTTTTTAAATTATATTTTTCATTGTTTTATTATTTTTTTTGGATTATTTTTTTTTATGAAACAAAATAATTTTAATTTTATAATTATATTAATTCCAACATGGCAGTCAGGCTCCAACTCATTCACGGTATCATTCTTCGGTTAGACATTAAACTGAAGATTAGGATAATGGTAAAATTTACAAAAATTAAATAATTAGATGATAAAATTAGTGAAAATAAAAGTTCAATTGTAAAATTCGCGCGAATCACCAAAGTTCAATGGGTATACGGTGGGTCTGTTATGTATCGTTCTATCTCTAGCTCATTCGTATTTTTGTAATAAATTTTAACACATCTTGTGTCAAGTTTGGTATTTCATAATTTAAGTGTTTTTTGCCTTTTAAAAAAAGGTATATGAAAATGTTTTTATACATAAGTTAATTTTAGTTATGAGAGAATTTTTTTAGTTTTAATTTTAATTTTTTGGAAAAAAATTTGCTTTTAGTACCTATATTTTCATGAAATTTTGTTTTTAGTTATTGAAATTTTATATCATTCAATTTAGTTTATATATTTTACAAAAAAATTATTTTTAATCTCTTCTCACATAATACATTTTATTTTTTTTAAAAAAAAGATTAGTATATTAATTCTAAACACATCGAACTATAAGTTTCAAAGAATTAATTTTATCTTCATTTTATCATCATTATTCAGCCGTTGTTACAAATTTATTCTAATATCTTATTTTATTTTTTTTGAACTTTATTTTCATGATTTCGCACTATAAATAACAATGAAATATATTTATCATATAAAAAGACATCAACATCTTATGTAAAAAAGGACTAAAAATAAGTTTTTTTTTTTTTTTTGTAAAATACAAAGACTAAATTGAATGATATAAAATTATGAAAACCAAAAACAAGGTTTCATAAGGATTAAAAACATTTTTTCTTAATTTTTATTAATGTTTATGAGAAGAAAAAAACATCCAAAAAGGTTATAGTAACCTCTGAAACTAAAATCTCGTTTTCAGTCACGTGTCTGTTAGGGGCTGAAAAATCAAACAATCTGATTTTAAAGTGTATAAACACATTTTAAACGACTACAAACATATTTCACCCTAATTAAAATGTATAACCAAATTAATTGTAACCGTTTCTTATTAGAAAGTGTAAAATTTGAATTTCTAACTTTCTTTTAGTTGATTCCAGATGAAGAGCATCAAAAGGCTATTAGGGGCCTAGATGTTGCTGATTTTTAATTTTTTTTCCATATCTGCCCCGGTATAATTTTGAAGTATAAAATGTTGGCAGCTATGCATGCAGTTTTGTTAACCAAGAGAATATGTCCCTGGAGGAGAGGAAATCCTTGTATAAAACCCTCAACCCTTCAGGGCGAATAGCACAAAACCAACTAACACAGACAATAGAAGGATGAGACCAGCAGCGACAACGTTTATGCGACCTGGCTTCACAGTTTTACTACTTTGACTCTCGCTTCCGCCATCACGTTTGCTCTTGTCTTCCATGAGGTGAATTTCTGAATAGGATGGCACTACCACGTCCCAGAAAGATTTAGTTTTGAAAGATATCTCTTCTTTCTCTGGCTCCAAAATTGTAGAGACATCAGCTGGAGCTTTCATGGATAATAACTCCATACTATGATCTTTTAAAACCTAAGAAATGAAAATCACAAGTCAGATAGTAAGTACTAAAAAAAAAAAAAAAAAAAAAATATAAGTTCATTGTAACAGTGACAAGCTTGTAGAGGCTACAACAAGAAAGTGGTTCTAGAGAATGAAAACAGTTAATGTAGATAAATTGGCCATGGTAAACAATGACACTATCATAATTGTGCTGCTCTATTCCTCATTGCTTTTGGTTTTCATGAGTGCCCAACAACATCATCATCATATTACTTTGCTTTTAACAGAGGCCAGGCAGCCGCTTCTGCAATTAAGTTGGCATTTGAGAATAAAAATCATGTAATGTAATTCATGTCCCTCTATTCATGTGCATACTTAAATACATGCATATGCTTTGTTTGCAAATCACCAGGTACAGGGTTGACTAGGTAGTTGTTCAAAGGCTCTGGATAATATTATTTTTGGACATCCCAAAATCAATAAATTATTTATCTCGTCAAGACAAGAATGTCCCTTTATATACATGTGGAAGTATCAGTTCAAAATTTTAGACAAAGAACCTTTTTTCAGCAACAATACAGGTAATGCAAAATGACCCAACACAGGAGTAGTTGGTCTTCAAACCAAATCAGACATGGAAATAAATTTAGACACGACAAGAAACAATATCTACTATTTCCCTATGGAACAAACCTCAACAGTTTCAGAAGGCTGCAAATAATCACATACATACACCCCTGCTAACCATGGTGCAAAGACTCTTCTAGGAAATGGAAGGCTGCATCCTTTTCTGTCAAAAAACAAATGATAAATTTAACTAATCAAACACACCAAAGCATTGGAAGCCAAAATAACAAAATGTATCAATATAACTTAAATAATATATGTGTTGACATGATTGTCACTTTTAGATTTTTATGGTGGCATAACTCTAGAATGTCAGTTTTCAGATTATACACACATTTGGGAGATGGATTTACTCTCTATGCATGTATGTATATCTATGTGGCAATGTGGCATTAAGTCCCTAGGGAAAGTGCTTCGTCCCAGGTTCAAATCCCAGCCAGGCCAGTTTGCCACTGCTCAATCTACCCTCCCTCTCTCCACACTAGGCCATGGACCTCTTTGTAACCAAAAAGAAAAGAAAACAATAGGGCACATACTGTAACATTACAAACTAGCAATGAAATCAATTGAACCTTGACATCAGGATCACAAAAATGACAAAAAACAAGGAAATCATTGTGAAATAACAACCTGCCTAAATGGTTAATCAGATCTCCCTGTGAACTGCAGGAACTAAGGCTGCATATATCTACCCTCCCCAAACCCCACTAGGCGGAAGACTCATGCACAGGATCACCGCTTTAGCTGCAGTTGTTTGAAACAACCCAACGATAGGTGATAAATCCCACAGCCTCATTGCACAAACTTAAAGAGAGAATTCCAGTGAGTAAGAATTCAGGTAATATGTATATAAAACGCAATAACCTAGTAAATTTCTGATAGCATTACATCAGGAACAAGCATAAGAAAAACTGAAGTATATCAATGAGCAATATACCATTGTTACAAGTTACCTACCTCAATAAGTGCAACACTAGTTGGGGAACAGGCTTTTCAGCCGATATTTCATTGCTTACTTGGCTTCCAACATCATGATTGTTACCAGAGTCAACATCTACCTCATCACAGATTATATCCAATCTACTTTGCAGACTCGTAATGATATCTCCCTACATACAGAATTGTGATCCACAACAATATAAGACAAAATCAGGAAGAGGGGAAAGTCAGTGATGTTATCAATTTGTTCTATAATAAACTCATAAGTAGGGGTATCATCAACTAGTCATATTTCAGAACAGATATTTCCAAACAAATGTCAATCTTAACTCTTAAGACATCCCTTGAATAAAAGGACGAAAGTTTCATCACAAAATCATGAATAGAATAAATATAGATAGTTATTAGTCACCTTTATATCAGTGACAGCTTGTGAAATTGGCTCTTTTGAATTCAGATATGCAAAAGAACATATCAAGCCACTAAATGAAAGAATACCAACAACATCTCCTTGGCTGCATGCTTTACAAAAAAAAAAAAAATCTGTTAATGTTAGAAAATAAAGTTTTAAAACAACAGGAAAATTAAGAATAACAATAATAACCAGAATATTTATACAAAATAAGG
>PYAF01000705.1:314962-336520 GCA_007407185.1 Glycine tomentella | reverse complement strand
GTTTTAAAACAACAGGAAAATTAAGAATAACAATAATAACCAGAATATTTATACAAAATAAGGCTGTAGGCAAGCATACCTTCAATAGAACTATCGTTCAGAAATGAAAGAAGCAATTCAACTTCATGCACACCATCTGATGAATATGACTCACTCTCAACAACCTAAATTCATAGAGAAGAAATAAATTTCTTATAAAATAATGATAACACAAAGGAATATCTTACAAATTGTAATAAAAAATAGTTTGGGGAGAAATAAACCCAAACCATGGATAAAAGGAGTGACTCTTAATATTATACTATATCAGGGGAAAACAGATGCTCTTACCTAAAGCACAAACCTGTGTAACGTACTACAATTTTAAGGTATCGCTTAACCTAAATGTATGCTCTAGATAGCATGTTAAGTGGGCATAAATTTGGTAATGTGACCATTTTTAGATCATATGTCACTTTAGTACATCTCTACACAATTACCAAACAGCATAGAACCGCAAACTATAGCAGTAAGCAACATGAAATTCATATTAAATACGTTTTATAGATCATATCCAGTTGCTTGCACTTGGAAATTACGGTAATCAATAAGCTACACGATATTCTCTAATAGACAGAAATTACTATTTGAAAATTCAGTTTGCACAACTGAAGCTCCAACTATGTCCCTTTTTAAGACAGCAGTACTCAACAGGATCAATACAAATGATTTTAAGTAACCAGATAGATGTATGGCATGTTCTTCAAGTTCAAATATAACAATGCATTTAACTTAAGCTGTCCAGAAAATGATCACATTTGGATTAGGTTCTTTGGTGTGTTTGGTGATTCTTATGTGTGCCTCCCCAGAGCTTGTCTACTTGTGTCAGTATGAAGTAAAATGTGCTGTTATCAATGAAGCCTGTCAAGTAAATAAGGTCGTGCTTGTGCATATAGAGTATACTCTATCATTCCACTGGTTGGTTTTCTAATAATCTATTAACATTTAAATTTTAACCACTGAGTCAGTCATAGAAAATCAGAAAATCTCCAACAAATTGCAATCTTGTAACAGCTTATGTTTAAATGATTCTAAACATCAAACTTTAGTTTACAGATTGCACTGATGAAGCACTTGCCAATTAATATATCAACTCAAGCATTGCAGTCATTTTCTGGTTACACTCTATGACTACCTTTGGCCCTTATTGACATAATTTGTTCTAGATACCACAGATTTAGTAACAAACTGTAAAAAAAGTTAGTCAACAATCAATTGCTAGATCCTGCTCCATAACCAAATAATGAAGCATGAGTGTACTTGCCTGTGGTGTGATCTAATTATAAAAGCTTCCACCCAGCTTCACTATCAACAATCTTGCAGAATATAGTTTCAGTATTCATCAAGGAATTTTTAAGAGACCAATGTCCAATTTAAACAAACTCTAATGACAAAACTATCTTGGCCAATGTAATATTCAGGGCAGAAAACCACTGTATCACAATGAAAACATTATCGTGGGAAGTAAACACAGAACAACCAGGGAATTAACAATTCTGCTACTTACAAAACTGAAATTTTTTCTATAATTGGGGAATGAAATTGCTACTTACTTCTGACTAAAATTTACTAAAGATAAAACAGCAACTAGAAACTAGGAAGTAAAAAGCCAAAAAGAAAAGCAGGGAGTAAGTAATTACCAATTTACCATCAATCAAAGCCTTTGCACCTGCAAGCTCTTTGGCATGAATAGATATTGCATGACGAAGAACATCACTCAATGTCTGGAACTTCAATGCACTGTCGCGTAATATGGGTAACCTTGCAAGACATAGCACCGTATCCAAAACTCAAATTACCAACAGCTTCAGACTTCAATCTTTCATCAATATAACAAATTAGTGGGAATGTTACCTCAGGTTAAAGTTGTGCATGCACTTGAACGTTTGAAGGGAAGTTAAGACCTTCCCCATCTTAAAGTCACAAGGCCGCAAACTACTTGATGTAATATTCGAAGACAGTGAGCAGTTTCTACAATTCCACCTGCGCTAATAGCAACATCATGAGTATCACATCACATAAAAAAAGAGTTAATTTATATGCATTGGATTTACACTGTCAAATGCATACATTATTTATTTAGTCGATAAAAAAAGATCGAAAAATTATTAGGGTTCAGGTCTTACCTCCTCGGGCTATAAGAAATGTGAAGAAGCAGCCTCTCATCCCAATCACCCTCCAAAACCGCCGCTGCCTCAGCAACATCCTTCACGGTCTGAAACACAGAACATACATAGTTAAAGACCAAGTAAAATACGGTGAAGTGGGTAGATATAACGTGGGTTGGATTGTTAAGGAAAAAGGGAAGCCGGAAAAGGTTGCGAGTTCGATGCCCTCCGCTAACAAAACTAACATTCTAATTGTCGATAAAAAAAAAAATACACACACACACACACACACACACACACACACACAGTGAATTGGTAAGTAAGCAATTGTTGACACACCTGGCAAAGCATTATGGTTGAATTCTTGAATGCGGCATCGCTAACCCAAACGTAAAGGCCGACGACCTTGATGCCGCCGACGAGCATTCTAGAAACCTGGCGGGCATGTTCGGCGACCCAATCCTTGTCGATGAACAAGGAAGAGGAATCGGCGGGCTTGGATTTGGTGCCCTTCTTCTTGTCGGGCTCGGTAAGGGCGCAGGCGGGCTCGCCGGAGTCGTTGTGAGGGGTGGGAATCAGGTCGAAGAGGAAGGCCCGGCCCAAGGAGGAGCTGAACTTGCCGATTAGAAGACCCACCTGAAAGTGGAATGGAATTGGGAGTGTTAGTTAGTTATTTGGGGGAGAGTGAGTGTGTGTGGGAGAGATGACATTGGAGTGAGTGAGTGCCTCGGATGGAACTGCGTATTGGCTGAGACGACCCTCCGCTAATTTGAGTCGCGTTTCTTCTCCGATCACGGCTTTCGCCATCGCTGATCACTCAATGGCTTTCCTCAGTCCCTGGTCAACATAAATCCGAACCCAATAAACACCGGATCTATCCTTATTCTGTCTTGAACTCTGTCAAGCCTAACCAAATATATTTTAATAACTATATATATATATATATATATATTGTTAATTATTCAAGAGATAAATTTTTTTTGATGAATTATCTAATTATTGAAACTATACTAATGAAGAAAAAAGAAACAAATTTAACAATAAATTTGTAAATAAGGCAAAAGTTAATGGATTATTTTAAATTTAATTGTACATTTAAAAAGAGAATATCAAATTATATTGATATAATTTTAATAATTATTATATAATTCTATAACTTTCAATTAAATAGTATTTTTTTAAAACTCATTTAGATCAAATGTTCATTTGGTTCATATCAGTGTTTTTTGAAAATTGTATTGACCTGGCCGGTCAGACCATGGACCGGGTCGAGTCTCATAGTGGATCGGCCACACTATCAACCTGATGCGATCAGGGTGGATTCATGGTTCAACCGTCGACGAATCGGACCGGGTCACTATTTTAAAAAAATGTCTTCCGCCTCTGCTCTCCGAGTAGTCTTCCACCTCCACGCTCCAAGCACTCGCTGTACCTACGATTTCGTGGGGAAGGGGGGTGGGGTTCTGGTCTGTTCACGGTGGTGGGGGGAGGACCGTCTGTCCACGGCGCGGAGGGGGGAAGGTTTGTTTGTTCACGGGTGTGGGTGTGGGGTTGGGGTTGGGGGGTGGGCCGGAGGTATGGAGGTATGGAGGTGTTGGCCAAATCTGCAGGGTAAAAGAGGGGGGGTGCTGCAACGAGGGAGGGGTGGGTGTTGGACGGACGAAGAGTTTTGGGTGGGGGGTTGCAGCAAACAAAGGATTTTTTATTTTTGGTGGTGGTTTTGTTTTTTGGGGGGGCTCTTGCATGACACTTCCAAGTTTCAAGTTCTCCAGTAAATAATAATGAAATTATTTTTTAAATGATTTATTTTTTTCTTTAAATAAAGTGTTTAAATATTAAATTAAATGACTATGTTTTTCAGTCTGAAATTATTTTTTTCTTTGAGTGTAAATATAAGTTATTTGATAAAAATGGGTTATTAAGTGAGAATTAACATTCTATAATTTTTCATTCATGATTTTGTTTCTTGAATTTAAATTTATTTAGTTTATATTTATGATCTTTGTTAGTTGTTTGTTTGAACTTGAGCAATAATATTTTTTTATATTTTGATATTTAATTATCTATGTTATGATTTGTGTTGCATTTTTTAAATATTTTAAGACAAATATAAAATTTTATATTTTTTAATTAAAAATCGGGTTATGCGAGTCAATTAGTAACTCAGTGACCGAGTATCCTAACCGAGTCGGTCATCGGTTCGATTTTTAAAATTATGGTTAAAATTTACATATTATACCCATTTCAAAACATTTAAATTAACATATCATACACATTTCAAAATATACTAAAATATAGATGATTTGAATATTTTTTTATTGTTGTTGAATTTTGATAAAATTTAATATAAACGATTTTGATAAAATGTAAATATAATTCAATGTCAGATTAATAAAAATCATATTTTATACGAAGTTATAAAAATTTTGTACAATTTCTTCTCGTTTAAAATCATCGCTTTTAATTATTATTGTTCGTGACATATATTTTATAGTAACTCATTGAAAAAAATTGAACCAAATGTTGTTCCTATTGGCACTTTGGGTTGGTCCTCCCCCACACCCGCCTTCATGAAACTAAATGTTGACGGAAGTTGGAGGGAGAATATTGGGATTATAGGGATTGGAAGTGGTTTGAGAGATTGTGTTGGTCTGTTGGGTGTTGGGTTTTTCTCGATCTTTGGCCCAGGGAGAGGCTCTTCACGCAGAGCTCATAGCTACTAAGGTGGGTTTCAAGAACAACAAGGACACTCATTGGGACGCAGTTCATGCCCATGTAGATGTCATCAAGAACATTCAAATGTTGTTACAAATGGAGTAGAGCGATTTTTTCACTCCTGTCCCTCTTGAGATGAATGGGGCTGCATATTTATTGTTGATGGTTACTCCTTTAGATTTGTTGGAGAATGGGGATGGTCTATCAAGATAGTCACGACTTAAATTAGTTTCTGTCTTTTTTGTTTCTCTTGTACCCAAAATAAATTAAGCATAAATAATAATATAAAATTTAATATGACTACCTAATATCAAAATTATAAAAATTAATAGTAACATTAATTATATTGAGCAGTTACAAAATATATAAATAAATAAATTTTAATGTAGGTATAAAATAATATTTAATGTTATTATTATAGTATTTTTACTTTTATTTTTTTCCTATTATATTTTGATTTTGGAATATATTATTAACATATATAGGTGTTGAATTTCATAATAGATAATTTATATTATTATATATATTCATATTTTGAATATACTTATATTTTAATTATTAAAAAAGATATATTATATTTTATAAATACAATATTTAATTAAATTTTTATAAAAAAATACTACGCTAATACTTAAAAACATTAAGTGCTATATTATTATCTATGTAATAAATATCATTAGTGTTAGTAATTTAATTCTTTGCTAAATATAACTAGGATGATTAGATTTGACAAGATACAATGACTATTTTAATTTTAGTGTGTCATTAAAGATTAATGACATCTTTAATGATTGTTATTTAAGAATTATTTTTTTTTTGGATACTATTGCTTTTTATTTTTTATTTGGTTATCATAATTAAGGTTTTAAGCTTTTAGTGATATCCCAAAAGCTGAGTCTTCTAGACTAGTTATGAGACTAATCATTAATTGAGACTTGATCACACTTAATACTTCTCACCTCTCCCCAATAATATATTAAGTGAGAATCGAATCTAGATCATTTTAGTTAAACTTAGTTGTGTTGTCAATTGAGTTACATCCATAATTTTTTTTATCATTGAAGGAGATTTATGTAACATATTGGGTTGTTTAAAATTAACCTTTGATTGTTTTTATAAGTAATGTTTATGATTAAAATATATTTTATTGTCATTTAAGGAGAATCATTTTATATGTTGCTTAAAATTATACTATTAGAACAAAATGTGTCTGTATTGTTTAATTATTGTGTGACATGATGTGAACCAATTAATAGGAGATAAAAACTTAAAATTAATTGCTTAAATATCATCCAATAGACATACTTTTAAAATTTAAATATTTATGCCAAAATCTTAAAATAGAAGGAAGAGAGTCTTAAAGTTCATACCTATAATTATAATTATATCTGATGAAGTGATTGTGTAAATTTTTTTTACATGCCTATTAATTTTTTTAAGAAAATATCATTTTCTCATATTTAGGATTTAAAAAATGACTTGGTTGAGGTCCAAACAAAACAACTCACTCCAAGTCTCCAACTCAAGTTGCAATTCCTACTTGAGTGCGTGTGACGTCACTTGCAAGAAAGAATAAAATTATGTGAACTAAGCCGAAAAACTAGGTTTAATGCCGGTAACTAGACATAATAATTGGACGAGGTGGGGGCAATCACCTACATCCGTGTCAGCGGAAATTGTTCCCTCATCAACATCCATTTGTCAATTCATTCGTTTTCCTTCATCCGCACCACACACGATCCTCTTGCTTTTCCTTCACAAGTCCACCATGCTTTCTCCCTCTCCAATCCAGCTCCACAACAGTAATAAACAAATTCAATTAAAATATAATTTCAAATCCTTTTTCCTTTCTTTTTCTCTTCCCTCACTCACTCACTCACTCGGATTTCCGCTGAGAAAAATCTTTGGTTTGGTAATTTGATTCCCAAACGACTTCCCTTTGTGTTCTTTCTCGCGTTTTACAACCAACCAATCACCCTCCCTCCCTTCCTTCCTAGCTGTCAAACTCTCTTTTTGTTTCTATTTTCTTTCGTTTAATTTTCAAAGAATGATGTTGTTGTTGTCGTCGTCGTCTTTTCGTTTTTCTATTTCCCTGCCAAGAAGGCACTTAATAATAAACTAATAATAAACTAATAAATTAAAACCCGAAAAGTGCAAAGCTTGTGATTAGCGTTTGAATCGTGACATGCTTTTGGGGTTGGGGAGAAGTGTGCAATGCAGAAACTGAGATTGGCTTAGTGAGAGAAAAAGAGAGAGCGATGGTGGTGAGGAAAGTGGGGAAGTACGAGATTGGGAGGACGATTGGGGAGGGAACCTTTGCGAAGGTGAAATTCGCTCAGAACACAGAAACTGGTGAGAGCGTGGCCATGAAGGTGCTCGACCGTAGCACCATCATCAAGCACAAGATGGTCGACCAGGTAGCAAGCACTCTTAATTAACTTTCCTAACAAGCTTAATTTTCTTTCACTGTAACAAGTTTCGTGATTGCTGCGTTTCTAATTTAACTTTTCTATTATGCAGATCAAGAGGGAGATTTCCATCATGAAGCTAGTTAGGCATCCTTATGTTGTTCGCCTTCACGAGGCATGTTATAATTGCTTTCTATTTTTTGTAATTGAAGGCACGTTTGGCTTCTTTTCTAAGTTGTCATCCAATTTCGAATCATGATTTTCAGTGAAGTATGTAATATGCTGCTATGTTAAGTAGGGGTTTATAAGTGTTTTTGGGAAGTACAGGCAAAACCAGAATTATAGAATTTCTTTTTTATTTTGATTGTTTGGACTTTTGGAGTGAGGGACAGTTCTGGAAATCATATTTTGATATTTGAGAATCTTCATTGATTAAATGAAAAAAGGTTTTAAAAGAAGAGCCATGCCGACTCAATATTTGCTCTGAGAAGTAATTATTAATGTTTCTCTTGTTAGCTTGCCACTCACAAAGTCACAAACACTTGTTTCTGTTGTGTAACGTTATTTTCTTCAGGTTCTTGCAAGCCGTACCAAGATTTATATCATATTGGAATTCATCACGGGTGGTGAATTGTTTGATAAAATTGTGAGTAGCTCAAGATGGAACTTTTTTTTTTTTTTTTTTTTTTTGTAGATTTTACTGTGGCTTTTATTAATCCCCATTCGAGATATTGGAAATGTTTGATGGTAAATAATATGATTGTGCAGATACACCATGGCCGTCTTAGTGAAGCTGACTCTAGAAGATATTTCCAGCAGCTTATTGACGGTGTAGATTATTGCCACAGTAAGGGAGTTTATCACAGAGATTTAAAGGTTTGCATTGCGTGAGATCTGAAAAGTTGTCTATTATCCTTTTCGTGGTTTCTTCTAATTTTCCTTTTTGCCTTGTGCAGCCTGAAAATCTTTTACTTGATTCACTAGGAAATATAAAGATTTCCGATTTTGGTTTGAGTGCATTTCCTGAGCAGGTGAGCTTGTTGCCAAATCGCTTTTATATATGACTTTGACTCATGTTAGATATAATATTACCAAACTGCTTCAAACTTTTGAATATTCTCATAGGGGGTGAGTATCCTTCGGACAACTTGTGGGACTCCAAACTATGTGGCTCCTGAGGTAAATACAAGCCTGGCTTGTTGTTTAGTTAAAATTTCAGTAATTCAGCTTATGTCAAATGTAAATACTAACTATTCTTATACTGGCATCTGCATTCTGCATTTGATTTTGTGGCCTTAGGTACTCACTCATAAGGGTTACAACGGTGCTGTGGCAGATGTTTGGTCCTGTGGGGTTATCCTCTATGTCCTACTAGCTGGATATCTTCCTTTTGATGAGCTTGATCTAACCACCTTATATAGTAAGGCATGAATTTAAACATGTCAAATATATAGTTTACTGTAGAACAGATTGTAATGCAAATCAAAATATTTATCTGTTAGGCAAGAGGAATCATCTACTGTAGCTAAGTCGTGACAGTTAGGTTGTTGAGAATTAGTTAGGCTAGTGTACAATAGGAACAATAAGATGAGAAGGAGTGACAGTTAGGTTGTTGAGAATTAGTTAGACTCTGTCAGCTATCAACTACATTGTTGGGAGTTAGTTAGATTCTGCAAACTGTCAACAAATGGGAGGTTAGTTAGTTGTTTTGAATAAATAGCATCTTTCTGGAGAAGGGGGAGAATGGATTGTATTGAGAGAACCTGAGAAGTGTCTCAGTGTTGTAAGGGAAGAGAGTGCTCTTCCTGCTGTAAAGAGTGAAAGAACTATCAATAACAGTGATCCCTTTATTTCTGCGTGTACTGTTCTGTGTTGGTTCTTGTGTGCATCTGTTCTACTTCTAGTTGCAGTTAGTAAAGTGGAGAAGATTCCTAACATTATTTTGCATCTATTGAAATACATCAATTATTATTTTTGAGCCATTTAACATGATAATAAGTAGTAAACAATTTGCTATTATGGGGTCAATTTATCTATTAGCTTTATGTGGTGAAGAAGTATCCAAAGCAGCACAATGACCCTGAATTTTGATTGAGAATTGGAAATGAGATTTTTCACCATTAGTCTCTTGCATCTCTTAATAGGTGCTGGCTGTGGTTCTGATAAGCTGCAAGTTCTTCTGATTAACACTCTTCTATTCTGTATTCAAAGGCTCAAGAAATATAGCGTTATCTAATGGTTGCTAGTCTAGAATGTTTTCATCAAAATGGAATTCGGATTGTCGTTGGTGCTGATGTTTTTTCTGTGTTTTTTTTCTTTCTTTAGATTGAGAGAGCAGAGTTTTCATGCCCTCCTTGGTTTCCAGTGGGAGCAAAAATGTTGATACATAGAATTTTGGACCCAAATCCTGAAATTGTAAGTGTTTGCATTGCACAACAAGAGTTGTGAAACACAGCCTTTCACTGCCAATTTAAAATTAATCTTCTAAGGCCACAGAAGTAGAAAATGAGTTGAGTCTTTGATGATACGTTATTATGTTGTGATACAACGGCATCTAAAAAACCTAAGATTGTGATGCTATATAGTTCTCATGCATGAGTGTGAACTATATTATTTTACCCCTTTAAAAGTGAATGGAATTGGTAGAAAAAATTATGTTTGTATTGAAGGCACTTAATATTCAGTTGTGGCATGTTATGATCTATTATTTTTCTCCATTTGGCTATCAAAACAAAATATTTTGAGTTTCTTTTGCTGACAGTTGTTGATACACACCGCTAACTTCTTTATTTAGACTAATTTAATATGTCAAATGGATGACCTACTGTAAAAGTTTGTATTTCATACAGCAATGGTTGGACAGTTTAGTACCCATAACATATCCACTATAGAAGGAGCCATTTAGGTTGGACATGCATAGCCCACTTTACTTTGTGCTGAAATTTAATTTAATTATGAAGAGTGAGTGTGGCAAATACCAACTTAAATGCTTAAAGTTTTATGAAGAGTTCATTAATGATTTTAAATCTCTATCAAGATTATTAGATAAATTGGAAAAAAAAATATAGAACTTCTATTAATGTGGAAAGACTAATCTTAATGAAACTTAAGGTTAAACTCAATACTGATCCTTAATACTTGAGTTATTTATAAAATGTTCATGACTGTGATTGCACCTAGTTGGTGTGGGGCACATTTTTTTCCTCTCTATTTCATCCTTCAAAACTTAAATTAAACTTGTGTTTCATCCTATAGTTCATGATCATTATTTCTAGTACTGACACTGCATGTATGGATGAACATGCTCTATTCATATTTGAAGTTCAGGGATTTCTTCCATGGTATTGGACCTTGTTTTTGTAATTTTGTTTGTGTAATGTACTAATACCACTTTACTGATGGATTTAAATCTTACTTCTCAATCCTGATTCTTGGAATTCTTTCTGATAAGTCTCTTTCCCTTGTTGTTTGTTATTGTGCATGTACATTTCAGCGTATAACAATTGAGCAGATAAGAAATGACGAATGGTTTCAGAGGAGTTATGTTCCTGTCAGTCTTCTCGAGTATGAAGATGTAAATCTTGATGATGTAAATGCTGCTTTTGATGATGCTGAGGTATGCTGTGTTTGTAATTTATTTTATTTATTTATTTTTCCATTTACGCTAATCTAACTTCATTTTCCAGTCTACCTATTAAATATCATATTTTTAGAATGAATCTGACTTAGACTGGACAACACTGTTTTTGAATTATTTGTTATCATCATTTAAGGACTTTATTCTTTTTTTGGATTATTCTTTCTAGCTTAGAATAGGATTATCTAATTAGAGTTTTGGTTATATTACATTTTTGACATTTTTTATAATTGTATGAACTTGATATTTCCTTTCTTTGGAGAGTATTTGAAACATGAGTTGGAAGAGCACTCTAGGTTTGTTTATCAGGAGAGTAACTTGCCAGGAGAAGCACTTTTTCTTCCTGTTCTACATCAGAATCATATATAATGAGTACTGTGTCTACCTCTCCACAATTTTGTTTAATAAAAAGACATATCTAAGAACCATAAACAATGAGAATATTAGTAATAGTTATTTTGAATTATCTTATTCCTGGAAAACCATTCCATTATTGGCATGGCATCATTGAACCTCTAGTGCACTGAAGAAAGCAACAAGGATTAAAAGTGGGATTTTCTGTTAAGAATGCTGAATGTAATGCAAAATGCAAATAGTACCCGTGTTGTCATTTTTTACATTTGGTGCCCCTTCTCTTCAGTTAAAGAGGCTGACTTACTGATTATTTTGTTGCTGAAGGAACCGAGGGCTCATCAACAATGTGATAACGATGACATGGGTCCTCTAATGCTTAATGCATTTGACTTGATAATTTTGTCTCAAGGCTTAAATCTTGCAGCAATCTTTGATCGCGGGCAGGTATTTCATTGTTACATTGTGTTGTCAAGAGGCTTAGTAATCACAACTCTAAAAGGTCAAATAACATTAACAGCCCATGTACTATCCAGAAGGAACTTTACAGAACTATATATGTAATCGTTTCCATGTACAGGGGTCCTGTGATGTAAAATATATCATTGATCCTCCTATTTTCTGTCATTTAAGGGTCTGAAACTCTTAAATATTTTCCATATTTTGGGGTAAGATATCTGATTTGTCTGTCTCATCCTTGCAGGACTCTGTGAAGTACCAAACCCGCTTTATCTCTCAAAAACCAGCAAAGGTGGTTTTATCAAGTATGGAAGTTGTGGCACAATCAATGGGATTTAAGACGCATATTCGCAACTACAAGGTTGGTAGCCGTAGTTGATAATGCATAGTTGATAGATTACTCTGCTTTCGTTACTCTGGAGTCTTTTGCATCACCATTTTGTCCATTTACATTCTCATACAATTTTCCAATCTTTAGCATCTGATGTCATTATTTACATGAGATGAAGCCTACCAAAGTTGGTCGTCATCTGAAGTGATATTTATATGAATTTTCAGATGAGGGTAGAGGGTATTTCAGCAAATAAAACATCCTATTTCTCTGTCATCCTGGAAGTAAGTTTCTATCTCTCTAGTAGAATATCAATAGCCCCTTAACATTTTGGCTAAATGAATAATTCTTGTCTATCTGTTCCAAGATTTTTGAAGTGGCTCCTACATTTTATATGGTGGACATTCAGAAAGCAGCTGGAGATACTGGTGAATACCTCAAGGTAAGTTTTTGAAATCCTCAGTTGTGCCCTGGCGATTGCTTACATTTAATTTATGACAAAATATACACTCCATAATGTTGCAGTTTTACAAGAACTTTTGTAGCAATCTTGAGGATATAATCTGGAAACCGCCTCATGAAGCAAGCAAATCCAGGATCTCCAAGACCAAAAGCAAAAGACGATAGTTTCATCATTCGTGATAAGGCTGTTTTGATTTTTGAGTTTTTGATGGAAAAGAAAAAAGAGAAGAAAAAAACAAAAATTAATATGGAACACATTCTTTAATTTAAAGAGGGGTTGACATATAGACCCATCACCCACCATATCGAGGTTAAATTATAAATGCGGTTTGCCAGGCTTTTTTTTTTTTTAAACAGCAATACTGTTTTTTCTACTTTTAATTCTCCAATTACCACACTTGAAACTTGAAAGATTGTTTCCCAAAATTTACTAGTAATTTTCTAGGCACTGGGAAATCGATTTCTCCCTTCTCACTTTCCAATGAGATTTTTTCTTTTGAATTGTGTCAAGGAGGTTGCTAACTCCAAAGTCCAAACCAACTTTTGAATAAAAATGTTAACAAATGATAAGTATAAAATCAAAAACACTAATTTTTTTGTTTAGGGACTAATATTTGCGAAAAGTTTAGTGATCAAAACTATGTTGATCCGAAAATAATATTTATTTTCCTTGATCTCTTTTGCTCTTTACCTTTTATAATTTTTTATATTTTCAATAGCCAATCTTGAATACCACATCATTGGTTCATAATTAATCATTATACCCTTTTTTTAAAGGAAGTACATCCATTTTGCTTTTCAAAAATGTCTTTTCAAAAATACATATACCTATTTTAGAAATATATTTTTTAAACTATGGTTCATAATTCTAGAGATATATTTCTAAAATAGGTATATATTTTTTAATAAAATATCACTTAATAATTAAAATGGTAGATGAAAAAAAAAGTTCATAAACATTTATCTTATATCCACGTTTGTTAATATTATCTTCATCTTATCTTTATTATTCTTTAAATCTCAATTTTAAACTATCATACCTCAACCAAAGTACTTAAGAGTCGTTGTGGCTTGAATCATTGACATGGACTTGGATTGGAAAATATATTAATGGGTAATTCGAGGAGTATGGGTGTACTTAGGAAAAATGGGGTGTAAATAGCAAGAGTCTTTTTCTTTTTATTGATTTTTATCATTAATATTTTTTATGTACAATTATGGCAACAAATATAGAAATTAATGCATCTATCCCAATCTTTTCATTACTAGGCCGGCCCTAGTGCGTTATTTTCATCATTAATATTAAATATTATTACAGCATTAATAGTTACTAGTTTGTAAAAAAATGCGTAATGGGAAACTATATTCAAATTAACTAATTGTGGATTATGTGTTTGAATACGAATGTATAAAGACCAAACGAGGAAGAGTAAATATTATAATTATTCTAAATACGAGTATTAATTTTTTAAATTGATTTTTAATTATGTATGAAAACGTGTATTATAACTCACACTCGATCTTCTTAAAAAATAAACTCACTTGATATTTCCAATAAATGCAACATCTTTTATATTCTTTTATCAACAAAGAAAAATAATTATATATATAATATAGGCACTAGAATTTATATATGCTATGGCAAAACTGAAACTTCAAAAATTTACATAAACACAGAAATAAATTAATGAAATATCACGCTGAGCTAAATTAACATTAAAAAAAAAATGAACAAACAAAAAAGTAAGCTACAATTTAGCTCTAAGTTGAACATGGTCATTCAGTAAAGCATACGTTTCAACTTTCAAGGAGATTCATTCGTACTTCGTAGTGAATAAAGACTTAACGAGAAAGTGGATTTTCAAAATTTGCAATAAATTAATTAGTATCCTTTTTATTCTCTCTAATTAGTAAACAATACTATCTACTCGTATATGTTTTAGAGGGAAAAGTGAAGGAGAAAAAAAATTAAAATCAAAATCGAAGAAAAAATATAAAAGAGGTAAAATTAAAAATTGTTATTGGACTTTGTTACATTGTATCAAAAACCTAAAATATAAAATTTTAAAATTGTGTTACCATGAGTTTGTTCAATTTGCAAAGTTACGATATAACAATGAAAGCATTGGCTGAATCCCTCTTTGTGTAAATGTCGTTGCATGATAATAGTATAATCTTCCCATAAAGTACAACAAAAAATATTGAACCTATAAAGGAAATTGTCATTTTTATAAGAAATGTGTTAGTATAAATAATTGTAAAAAATTATTTTAAATTAAAATAATAAGTGTATTAAAAATATATTATAAATTTTGAAACGGTTCAAATATCTGAACAATAGTTATTAGGTAAGAAAATGAACTTGTATTTATCATCTACAGACTTGAGCTTTAGGTCATTTTTAGACACCAACATATTTTGAATCAAGTAAACTTTTTCTTCTTCAAATACTTTTTTGAAAATTGTTTACATATTTTTTCTTGATAGATGCATGAACTGTATCACTCTACACATAAAATATATGTTAGTCGAATTTAAATTAATATTGCATTAAAAATACAATATTAAAATTTAAGATAATCTTTTCATGCAAAAGAAACAATTCAATACTACTTGTATCATTTGAATTCTTGGTAATATCTAAAGATGTATTACACGAACTTTCAAAGTTCAATCAATTCTTTTAGTAAATAAATTTGATGAGTGTAATTTTTGATGACATGACTCTAACAAAAATCTTTCGACATAAATTAAGAAAAGAAATACAGCAAAAGATATAAAAATATAAAACAAAGAATTTTTAAAGTATAAAAACCTCAAATTTTAAAAAAGTTAATAAAACACAAATCCCTCTCTATATATAAAAAAATAAGTTATTAAATTAATAATTGTTTACTGTTAATAAATTTATTTTCCATAATATATATATATATATATATATATATATATAATTAGATAGTTACATATAACTCCTCAAGTTTTTTTCTTCTCCGTTTTTAATGACAAATTTAAAACAGAAGTGAAACTTTTAATGACAATGAACATGAAGATGTTAACGGTTATTCTATTCTTTTAATAAACCTTATAACATAGAATTTGTGATTTTGTTTGTTGAATATAATATCTCATTTATTAACATAATTCTTGCACGATACTATGGAATTTTGTTGAGATATTTTCAATTACTTTCATTTTGGCTTTATTGAAGATTTTTTTTTCTTCGAGACGTTCGGTTTAGAAGATGAAAATAAAAATAGAAGATCTTTTTATAAATAAAATAAAGAATAAATGAACGTGAATTCCATATGAATAGTATAATTTTTTTCTCTTTTTTCTTTCATCTTATCCTAAATCAAACACAGATTCATTAAAATCACCGGGATAAACGATTTGCATAAGTATACTATTATTTAATTGTCTGTATTTGTATAAATGGATTCCTTGATCCATCGTCTGGGTTTGAATTCAGGAGATCCATGCATGTGTGGAAATGTTAATATATGGTTTGTTCAAAAATTTAGAAGAACCTAAACGTTTTGATCAAATTTTATATACTGTTTTTTATTTTGCAAGGATAGGGTTGGATTTTGTTTTAGGTCATGAGCATTTTATTTGGGACTAAGCTGGCTTTTTTATTTCATAAAAAATGTACCATGAGAATTGAAATTTTTGGGACTACGACCCCAAAATAGGTAACATGCATTAGGGGCCACGACTTTTGTTGTCAATTCGTTTATTTTATATACAATAAACGCATTATTGATTCAATGAATGTATACCCCTCTAATTATATTTATCATCACTGTTTACTATTTTAATTGTAATTTTTAGTAATGTGCCTGATTTGGCATGCATTTAATGTTAAATAAAAATATTCTTTCTTCTATTGGTATTAAAATAAGAGAAATGTCTCATTATAGGACTATTTTTAAATCTTGTTACATTCCCATTCATTGATTCATTACACATTTTTACCAAATATTGATATTTATTTATTAAAAATAAAGAGTATATTTGGGGGAGGGATAATGCATAATGTGAAATTTTTGTGTTCATTTTTTTATAAATATTCCCAAGTTTTGATGGGACTTTACTTTACCTTTATGTGTGTGTCGTGGCCCCTAATGTGCGAGGTTAAAGTATGGAAGAATAAAAATGTTTGGGATTTAATTAATGGTGAAATGTGGTTATTTTGATTTCTGAGAATTGAGATATTTAGAAAACAATTTTGTTATTTCGTAGTTTAAAAATAATATTTAATTTTTCAACCCTTTTTAAGTTCTTTAAAGTGGAATATTAATAAAAAATGGAAAACAA
The DNA here is from genome assembly GCA_007407185.1 of Glycine tomentella. Classification (NCBI taxonomy): domain Eukaryota; kingdom Viridiplantae; phylum Streptophyta; class Magnoliopsida; order Fabales; family Fabaceae; genus Glycine; species Glycine tomentella. Next base: position 319,693 of record PYAF01000705.1, on the reverse strand, counting down.
TTTTGGGAAGAACAAAAAAAGTTTACTTCCCTTCCTCGATCAAATTGTTTAAAAAAAAAAGTTTTATTAAACAATTTTTTTTCATTTGATCTGTATCCTTTTCAATAAATATCCTTTAATGAATTTACCCATTGATTATTCTTACATTTTAATTTGGAATGAAATATGAAAGTGAAACTGTTCCTCTTTTGAATGTGAACATTATTATATTTGACAGGGCCTTGCATGGAAAGGAAAAGGAACGTAGGCGCATGTCAAAAGAAACATTCTTTCTGATCGCACTTACTTGCAGCTTCGTGTGGTACGTGGTCCCTGACCACCGTTGCTGCATTCCTTGGCAACCCACTTGTTTCTCCTTTCTTTGCAACAGCAAACGTGTTGGTGGGCTACATCTTATTGATCTACCTCATCATACCTGTCTCATATTGGGGACTTAATATCTACAATGCCAAGAACTTCCCCATATACTCTTCTAGTCTATTCTTTGCCAATGGCACCAAGTACAATGTGACAGCCATTGTAAATGAAAAGTTTGAGATAGATATGCTGGCATACGAGAAACAAGGTCGAGTCAACTTGAGTGCGTTCTTTGCTATAAGTTATGGCATTGGTTTTGCTGCCATTGCCTCTTCCCTCACTCATGTGGCCATATTCAATGGGAGGTAATTAATTAATGGTTACTACTTAATTAAGATTAAGCAACTCATTTTTTGAAGTTCTCATACTATATTGTTGGGTTAAACAGGGAGATATATGAACAGTTCCGATCTTCACGATCTGAAAAAAAAAAACATTCACACTAGATTGATGAAGAAGTACAACTGTACAAGCGAATACCTAGTTGGTGGTTTCATGTGACGCTTTTGGTTTCTTTTGCACTTGCACTTTTACTGTGCATTGTCATGAAAGATCAGATACAAATGCCATGGTGGGGTCTCATCTTTGCAGCTGGAATTGCACTTACTTTTACTCTTCCCGTTAGCCTCATAGCGGCCACCACTAATCAGGTAGTATTTAAGAAACTACTAATTAAACCATCTTTACTTCTTTTTTTATCCTGAGTGGGACATTGCAATTCTGTTTTGATATTCTACTAACTGTCACATATATTGTTTTTATTATTTACTTCACCCCTTCCATGCATTTTCAGACTCCAGGTTTGAATATCACTACTGAGTACATCATGGGTGTGATTTTACCTGGCAAACCAATAGCAATTAACATTTGCTTCAAGACATATGGGTACATAAGTATGTCACAGGCTGTTTCCTTTCTATCTGATTTCAAGCTAGGACATTACGTGAAGATTCCGCCACGGTCCATGTTCATTGTTCAGGTATATACTTCTGCTAGTCATTTCAGTTTTTAAGCGAAGAAAAAGAAGAAGCAGGACAGGAAAATTAAGATTGTCTTGATAGAACATACACACCTAATTATGCAATCATGTTCACGAGCATATGCACGATAAATTCTTTTAATTAGATGCCACTTCTTACATCTATCAACAACTGGAGATTAAACTGTAATTCTGATTTACTTGATAGTGCTATCCTTAATTAATTATATAATACCACATTGTTACGAAAGAGTCTGAGTGTGATTAAATCCTGCGTAGTTATCTAACAACTGGGTAATTTAAAATTTTCATAATATGTTTTAGGTTGTAGGGACGCTGATAGCAGGAACCATGAACGTTGGTGTCGCATGGTGGTTGCTGGGTTCCGTTAAGAATATATGCAACCAAGATTTACTCCCCGCGGACAGTCCATGGACTTGTCCGGTTGACAAAGTTTTCTTTGATGCATCTGTGATCTGGGGTTTGGTTGGCCCAAAGAGAATTTTTGGTACTCTTTGGAATTACCCAAAACTCAATTGGTTCTTCTTAATAGGAGCATTGGGACCACTTGTTATATATATGGCTGCTCCAGAAAGCCTTTCCAAAACAACATTGGATATCATTAATTCACCTTCCTGTGCTTCTTGGAGCAACTGCGAGCATGCCACCAGCCAGCTCCGTGAACTTCAATGCATGGATTACTGTTGGCACAATCTTTAACTACTTCGTGTTCAAATATCGTAAGAATTGGTGGCAGCGGTACGATTATGTGCTAGCGGCAGCTATGGACGCTCACTACTACAAAAGGCGCATTCCACGACAGCGAAACGATGACGGTTTTCGAAAACCGTCTTCGAATGTGTGCGCGGTGGCATTTTTGTAATATAATCAACTTCGGCGACGACGGTTTTATGAAGACCGTCCTCGAAAGGGGCGTTCAAAGACGGTTAATTATATAACCGTCCTGGAATGGTTTGAAATTATTTAACCCAATCCCTCTGTGTATCTCTCTCGCACACTTTAATTTCTTTCTATTTCTTTTGCCTGCGAGAATGGCACGACCTGCGAATGAGAACCACTTTGGCATCATCCGCAACTACCGCTCCAAGATCGAGTGTCAATCTTCCTTTGTTTCTTTGCAACTGCATTCTCTTCCCCTTTCAAAGATTTAACCTTCTTTGCTCGCAGATATGCAAGGTTACTGATTCGTCAATGGTAGCTGTCGAAAAAATTCACATGGAAAGGGAATGAACAGGAAAATGCCCTCGTCTCGCGTGGGACGTAGCTCCTCCCTAAGCGTCTGAGGTAAGCTTTCTTCAATTCCCCAATTCATATTAAATTAGGGTTTCTTCTTTTCATCGTTTATTGTAGGCACAACGGGCTCTGCTGGTGCCTGGTGACAAAGGTTTTGAAAGAAAGCACATTTCGCCTATGAAAAGGGACGACAACGAAAGGGCCTTTATGTCTTCAATCTCGGTGAAAAAACCTCACTCCTGGATGTAATTTTTTTACGATTGCATTTTGTTTTTCATTTTTTATGTATATATTCATTAATTTCTCCATATTATATTCATCTTATTTTTTTTTAATTCTATTTATTTCAATAGTTTACATTACATAAATTTCAATGTCAGATTCGTTTGGGATGGCATGATGCTGGTACTTATTATAACAATATGCCACAGAGAGGTGGAGCTAATAGCTTAAGATTTGAAATAGTGCTGAAACATGGAGCCAATGCTGGTAAGGATTCATTAAATATTGATTATTTTCGAATTTTGCTTATGGAGTAATATTCGTTGATGAATTGTCATATCAGGACTTGTTTTTGGATTGCAACTTCTTCAGTCGATCAAATGAATTGCCCATCTAGTCCCAAGTCTCCAGAAATTTCTCCTTCTTCCATTTCTACTTGGTAATCCATCAGCCCCTCTTCCATTATTGGTTAATTCAGTAAAATTTTGGGAAATTATGATAATTTTTGATCTATTTGTGTTAATATTTTGCTTTGTTCTCTTGTTTTATGATGTGGGTATGGTGTAGGTAAACTTTTTATTCTTCCAGTTTATTGGTTTTCTATGCATATTCCTTCTTTTTAGTGTCTTCTTTAATCTAAGATTCAAAACAATACGTGAATAAGATTGCCTTTTTTTAATTATAGTTGGATCTACTGCTCTGCATATCCAGTTATTGCTGATTGTCTTAACTCCTTATAGTCATCATGTGTGCATATGGAATGCTAATATTTTTATGAGAATCAAGTATTATAAACATATATACTGGTTGTATATCTATCTTATTGTTAACTTACCCTGATTGAGTAATTGAAGCCTTGAAAGTAATGTAGTAGAGTATGCTATGTTTGTTATTCTGCTCTATATCAGAATTAATATTTTGCTTTTACCTCCTAGCCTTAAGGCTTGAATTGCTTGTTATGTTCTAATTTTATGTAGGAGCAACTCTACATATCTTTGGCCTTCTCTTTGGAAAATTGATTTCTAGTGGAAATATTGCAAACAAATTCATATACTGAAAGTTAAATGAATTTGCTTCTGAAGGACTTGGATGGGTGCAACAGTCCCTATTTTTTTTTTTTTTACCATTTTCCTTGCATTATACTTTTAATTTCTTTTCCTACATTTTCTACCCACTAGGTACTCATTCTTTTAATTTTAGATATAACGATGGGACAACATGAAATGAAATTGTAGTGCTGTGAATATCAGAGCTATCTTGTCTGCTAAGATGCACAAAACTGCAAGGTACAACTATACCAATATCCTTCACTAGTTCTTTACACAGCTCAAAATGTTGGTAATGCTACTTACGTCTGCCAATATCCTTTCCCCAAGTTTAATTTAATGATCACATGCCAGTTGTTATGATTAACATACTCCTTCAGCTTGAAAAGGGCCAAGAAAAAAATAATTTAGTATTTAATACTATTAACAAAATATTTATATAAATATATGGATAAATATATTTTTCTAATATATCATGATACAATTTCGTTATTTAATTAGCATTTTAAAACAATAGCTTGTAAAAAAATAAAAAAATAAAAAAAAATTGTAATTTAAAACATTAAGTATAAAAATAATAATAATAGCAGTTTATCTCAATTTATATTTTAAAAAATTATAATGAATTATTTTAAAATAAGACTTGATCCTGTGAGTTGGATAAACAAATTTTACATTATCTAACTCAAATAACAAGATAAAATATAAATAATTTTGTCTTCTGCTTTATCAGATCTGATTTAATTCAAAATCATTCTATTACATTTTTATTGGTTTCTGAATAGTGCTATAACTATGAGCTAGCCTCAAAATCATTCTAAGTGACTTCATCTTCTTTGTCAGTTATGCTTTCAACAGAAATGGGAAATGATG
>PYAF01000705.1:295807-309969 GCA_007407185.1 Glycine tomentella | reverse complement strand
ATTACATGATTCTGGTTGCTCAGGCAAGTGATCACTAATGAGTGTCAGATGCTGAATTCCATTTTCATTTGAGTGGCACTGCTGTTGGTGCCATGCCAGTTTATGTATTTAGGGAAAAACTACGCAATGTTGGCAAATTTGCCATTCAAAATTGTTGTTGTAAAATTCTGTCATGTAATTATAATACAATTTTTTGCTGGTAACTATTTGATTGATCTTGTGGTTGACAATTACATTGGTGACTTTGTATATTGCTATGTTGAATATAATAAATTGCATTTATAATATTGATATGTTGTATTTACTTTTTTAACAGGTGCATAAAAGAAAAGGTTACGTAAAAAAAAAAAAAACATAGAAGAAACAAAGACGGTTTTTCTAGAAACTGTCTTTGTAAGTTCACCTACAAAGACGGTTTTTAGAAAAACCGTCTTCGTATCTACGTTTTAAAAAATAAAAAAAATAAATTTAGGAGAAACAAAGACGGTTTTTATAAGAACTGTCTTTGTAATATCACTTACAAAGACGATTTTTTCAAAAACCGTCTTCGTATCCACCTTTTAAATAAAAAAAAAATAAAAATAGCAGAAACAAAGACGGTTTTTCTAGAAACCGTCTTTGTAAGTTCACCTACAAAGACGGTTTTTGGAAAAACCGTCTTCGTATCTACCATTTAAATAAATAAAAAAATAAAAAAAGCAGAAACAAAGACGATTTTTCTAAAAACTGTCTTCGTAAGTTCCCCTACAAAGACGGTTTTTGGAAAAACCGTCTTCGTATCTACTTTTTAAAAAATAAAAAAAATAAAATTAGGAGAAACAAAGACGGTTTTTTCTAAAAACTGTCTTTGTAAGTTCACCTACAAAGACGGTTTTTGCAAAAACCGTCTTTGTATCTACTTTTTAAATAAATAAAAAAAATAAAATTAGGAGAAACAAAGACGGTTGTAGCAAAACCGTCTTTGTAACACCCCTTACAAAGACGATTTTTTCAAAAACCGTCTTCGTATGTCTTCGTAAAAAAAAAAAACAAGGATATGAAGACGGTTTTTAGAACCGTCGTCGAAAGGTCTAACTTACAACGACACGCGCATAAATGATGGTTCTAGAACCGTCGTCGTATGTGTTCTAGAACCGTCGTCGTTTGTTCCGATTGTAGTAGTGGCTGGATTGGCTTTTATGACGGTTCTTGTATACTTCGCAGTTAACGTGGAGGCAAAAGGCATTAATTGGTGGGGAAATGATGGTGACCAATAATGTAAGCTTGCCAAATGTCCTGTGTTTTGATTTCCATTTCGACATCATATATTTTCTGGTTAGTTAAGAATTAAGATGGTGGGTGGGGGTGGAAATGTACAGGGAATAATATTTCTGCAAATACAAGTTGAATTAGATTGTTTTAAGCGCTTTAATTTGTTGGACCTTTATGTTGTGGTTGTGTGCAACTTCTCCTGAACAGATCGTTGTTTTTTTTTTTTTTTTTGGACAGAATTGAATTTCGTTCTATTTCATCATCACTATCATTTAGAATTGTCAATGTTTTAGTTGCTAGATAACCGCGAGATATTGGGAGTTCCGACATACTAGTATTTTATTAGTATCAAGCTTTCAAGAATTATAAACCTTTTATTTCCGTTTCGTGATAGGATGACTCAAAAGTCACAACTAGAGGGATCAAAGTTATGGAGGGATTAGTGAAAAACTGTTGCCATATATTATCTTAGACAAATTTTAAAGCATTTTACAATCTTTTATTAGAACTGCTATAATATGAATTGAATAAAATATACAAATATATCAAATATTTTTTTTCTTCTTTTATCGCTTTCCAATACAAACATGTGGATATACGAATTATGAGGCAATTCAGTCTACTGAGTCGTCTATATATAATGACCCATATTTAAATGACTCGAATTGGACTAACTTATTAAACTAAATAAAATCTCTTTTTATATGGTCTGATCCGACCTACTTAATTAGTTTACAAGTTAGCTAGCTGGTCTGTGGATTAAATAATAAATAATTTAAAGGTATTAGTTTAAAAATTCAAAATAATTCCAAAACGTTAAAATAACAAAAATGACAAAAACTATAAAATGACTCTAAAATTAACAAAAACATAACAATTTAACATTAAATGTTTTTTTAAGGAATTTAACATTAAATGTTAAACAATAATTCGTATTCCAAATAATAAAATATTAAATGAGAAAAAATAATTTATATTAAAAACACAATTGATCTATAGATTGGTTCAATATATAACCCGTGAATCGCAACCCGTATAACTCGCAGAGTAAATAAATTGGACAAAATAAATTCACGTTTAAATGAACCAGTAAATTATCTAACCTGAACTAGTTCATTTAACATATTACTTGCATTTTTTTATGCGAAAAACAAAAGCTATGCAGAATAGCTTATGCTTGGACGTCGAAAGTAGACGCGCGCGTATGGTTTGATTGGACGCATTATCAAATTTGCTGTTAGGAATTAAGCACAACCCTAAATACTAGTTTATTAGATGAGAGAGCCTCAAGATTTAATGCATATTATTGGTCAAAATCAATTAGAGGGTGTTGTTTTCTACGATAGTTTTACTTATGTTTTTATAATACATATTTCAAGAATATTTTCTAAAATCAAAGGAAAGAACTTTCCTTGATCAAAACGTTTTCCAATATTCTATACCAATCGATGGTAGAAATTGTTTTAAATAATTGAAAGATTACTTCATTAGATTCTGTTGGAACAGGGGAATGTCCTAGAGCAAGTCAAGTAGTGCCCATTACCGATAATCATTACCGAGAATCAAAGTTAGGAATTGTTTCACTAACTTGTAAGTAAATATTGCCAATACTAAGTTAACAACAAGAGCTTTAAGATATTATTTTCTCTATTAGTGTACAAACTGATTATACTAGGTGCTGTGCAGATTAATTATTGCCCTCTGTAATACTTATTTGCTGCATCAAACATAAGTAATAATTTATATTTTATACAATCAACATCACTAGAAGGTAAAGTAAAGTGAGGCAAGAAATATATGAATGTTTTTTTTTTGTTTGTACATATATATTAGCTGACCTTAAACGTTGAACCTTATCATTGCTTGAGCAATTTATGTGAGGAAGGTGCTGCATATCTAGCAGAGAACCCGCGTTGTAAAGATTCTTCATCATCCTCTACCCATCCCTCGTCAAAGTTTTGAGCATAACTTAAAGGGTCATAGTTAAAACCACCAATGGGTTTATAAGTGCTTGTTCTCTTCGCCCATGGAAGCTTCAACTTGAGACGCCCCCAACATGAAAGCCACCCTCCGTTTGTTATGCTTCTAGGAGATGAACTTTTTCCCATGACTTCGAGATAGCTTCATTCATGGAACGAAACTTTAGTCTAGCTTTTAGTGTTTGTGCCTGGTGGGGGTGTTATCTTAATTCTCAATTTAGTTGCTAAGGATTTTAAGTGTGTGGTAGAGAATAATATATAACTTAAGAAAAAACCCTTTTTGGGTTGGTAGTAGATAACATGTATGGAAGAATCTATTTTTGTCCTTTTTATATTGACTGTGTGCAGATGTGAAGAGAATCTCAGAATATAAATGGTTCATTTAGATTTTCATTCTCATAGTAAAACCGAGTGTGGGGGGGACAATTTGCTTGCTCATGAATCTGAAAGTATAAAGAACATTATTAGTGGAAACGTTTCACTCTCTTTGTCTAATCAATATTCAATAGCCCTAGGTTAATAACTTAGTGGAGAATAATAATTCCCATCACAATATGTGTTCTCAAGGTTTTATGCTACCTAGTCATAAAGTAAAAGGAAGTTGTCACACTACAATATATTTAAATGGAACTTAAAAGGATATTAATTGATATTTTTAGTACTTATTGATCAAATATAGAACCGCAATTGAGTGCAGTTCATGGAGACATTCCGGCTATAAATTAACCAAGAGTGTGATCATATGAATTCATGATTATGGATAGTGAATATTTCAATGTTGGGTATAGGGGTTGAAATAATCTCAGTCGGACAAGTAAGAGACTTATTTATTTTCATCATGGCCGGTGGGGCAAATTATTGGAGGCTTTGATTTTTGAAAGCGAATATTCGTACGAGACAGAACTTATCCCTTATTAGGATGTTTGGATTACTATTTTTAAATTATGGCCTGAGTGCTTGATTTTATGGAGGAACAATTGTTTTCACTTCTACTCCAATCATGCTTTGAAATATAAAATTATGTTTTTCTTTTTTTCAAGCAAAGAGATTACAAGTGTTCCATAATTTACTTAGTTAAATATTAATTTCGATTGCGATATATGAATATAGTTAATTTTTAAAAAAAATTATACATAAAAATAACAAATCCCCAATTCTCTCATTAAATAAATTATTCATCCATATAAATGTACCGAAATCTTACACCAACATAATCAAATGTGATTTTAACAAACATTTTCTATAGATGAAATTTAATTTGCACTCTCCACTACTGATAAACCATACATAACTTATAAAACGGGTTTATGGAATTACAATACCTTTTATCTATTCCTATCATGAATCAAGTTTGGGATGGTTTTAAGGGAAATTTTATTTGCAACTCCTTTTTTCTTTTCACATCTTCCTTTATTTCGAAAATTAGTTATTAAAATATTTTTAAAAAAAAGTAGAGAATTTAAGAGAGAAAAAAGCGGAAGTTTAGTAAGGCCATCATTGTTCCACGCAGAGAGCTTTGCCAGAAATGAAATTTCAAGAGAAAGGTTCTGTTCCTGTATTCCCTAAATAGTAAATACCACCTAAGAAAACCATTTAAATATCTAAGATATCTTTGTTTAGATGTACAATCTTTTAGTATTTTTGGTATCTATGCTCCTAACAAAACGAGGAAGAGGACGACAGCATCCTAGGTATCATGATATTTTTTTTAGAATTTAGATTATTGGTTATATATGACGTGTTTGGTAAAATCGTGCAAGATTTCAATCATGGACGTCCGAGTCTCTTGTCAACACCGTCCAATATCATTATTTCAGTACAGGAGTTGTTTACTATGCAATGTAATCAAATCATGTCCCCATCAAATAAAAAAAAAATGTTGCATGGTGTTCATGTAACTAATCATGATATTATTTTTTTAAAAAAGAGAGGAAAAAAAATAAAAAAAGAAAGAAAAATGAAAGGAAAAGATTAGAAGGTAAGATAATTTTTGATTATTTAACAAAGGAGAAATTGAAAGGAAATAAACACAAAATTTTCTTTTCACTTATTTGGCTGCACAGAACGTAAAAGAAAAAAATGTGTATAAAATAATATAAGTACCCTAGATAAAAAGTAAGATGCGATATAAAAAAAAGAATATTTTAGATTTTTGATATAAAAAAAAAAAAAAACATCTTCCTCTTCTGTTCTTAAGAATGTTTAGGACATGTTCCGTCTTTTAACTTGACTCGCTCCAAAGAGGGTTTTAACGGGTTTGAATTTAAGTAATCTATATCTATATAAAAATTGTTCAGCGTGGTCATGTATCAATGAGACAGTTCTGCAATTTTCTTTCAAAATTTTACTATTCTCTCTCTCTCTCTCTCTCTCTCTCTCTCTCTCTCTCTCTCTCTCTCTATTTGTCTTTTCTATCACTTAAAAATCTGTACATTACACGGGACCCACTGCTAGTTAGATATAAATCTTATGCATTTTGAATACAGGTTAGGCTTATATTTCAAGTCATTCCAATATGATCAAATGTCATATTAGTTATTTAACTTTTTTTTTAAAACTTAATTAGTTTCTCAAAAGTATAGCATTGTCACTAAATTTATGTAAAAAATTAAAGCGATGGTAGAAAAGAACAAATTTAAGGATAATTTTGTAATTTTGAGAGATTATTTTGATAAAATCTTTAAAATACTTCATCGTTTTATTTTTAAAAGATAAAAAAAAGTATTTTTAAAAATCAACATCGTAATATCCTTTTTTGACAGAAACATAGAAATATCCTATTTCTCAAAAAAGAAAAACAATTAAAGGTTTATTTAATCCCCACGTGGAATGGCTCAATGTCAACATTTGGCAAAAAATGAGACCCACCAAGCATGTCTACTCAATGTATTATAACTTTAGAAAATAAAACTCTCATTCTCTTCACTTATATATAAGAGCTCTTTACTTTCTTAATTGAGTATTCTTAATATTTTCATCTTTATTTTATTTGAAAATACATTCGTGACATTATTCTTGTAATCAGCTAAAAATATTCTCTTAACCACTTCAAACTATATTCTCTTTATTTTTTTTAAAATATTTTTTATCTCTATTTTTAAATTAAATTTTAATAATTTTTTAAATATCAACAATTTCAAAATCTTATATCACAATTTAAATTATTCATATAAAATTAAAATATATTTTATATATTAAAACATTTATTTTTTATAAATTTTAATTGTAATATAATTTATATATTTAAAATATTTAATGTTTATTAATTTATGGAACGAGCTATAATACTAGTCAACAGTTATTTTACAGACAAACCTACACACCGTGACGCAAACCATTTCATCAACAGCTTGCGATCCTTACCACTTGATACTAGTGACTAAGACGTTATGCATAAAATAGAATTTTCTATCTAAAACAACTATACGAATATTACGCAAATTATAACTGTTGGTTCCCTAAAAAGAATCATAACCGAGGTTGTCATGTTTGATTTGATTACAAAGCAAAGCAACACATGGCACGACAATGTGCATATTAATCACTAGGTTTCGGATGGTACGAGTGGCAGTCTAGCTCCCGCACATTTACAAGGCCAGAGCCCTTCCTAACGCAAAATTAAACTGAAGTGCACGTTTGATTCTCTGCTGTAAGATTAAGTTTTAGGCAAAAGTCATTATACCAACGGATTAGGATTTTTGTTTTTTGTATTTATTACCAGCATTGTGTTTGCGTCCATTGCATGATACATAACACGGACCCAAATAAACATTTTCTGCTCCGATCCAATGAAACACTGGCATGTTGCTACACTAATATCTGCAGATAAACAAAAAGAAACACGCCACTAGTGCCTGGTTTAGAAGAGCAAACATGATGCAATGGTTTAGACTGGTTGGAGTGACTTAGAGAAATTAGAGCCAACGTTAAGGAGTTCACACTTCAGAAGCATCCTTGAAAGCCGTGAGGGTTTAGGTAATGAACATGTTTTGTGTTTGTGTGGGCGATATAAGTCCTCCCAAAGGTAGGGCAACAAAAGATCAGTCAAACATGGAAATGTCAGAATGGATTAGGAAGGAGAGAATGATTGATGAATAAATCACCAATGTTATGGGAAAGTTAGTCACACAAGTATCGGAAGACTTGTGAGTATAGGGGAAGTCCTATGGCAGCCTCAGACCAACCACATCACTATAATAATGCCATTACCAATCTTGTATGTTCAACAATCTTAAAACATTTTAGCCTCACTTGACACTCGTACTTCTCTTGTATCGGTGCAGTAAAGCTAAAATATGTTAGTGCTCCCTATCGTCAGCTTATGTCAATCAGGTGCTGATGTATCCGTTAAGTTGACATGTCAGCATATCACGTATGTTACCACATGTGCTCGAAGGATGATGGTGGGAGCAAATGCAAAAACCCTTGAAATTATAGGGAGCAAATGCAAAAACCCTGAAGTTATAGTGAGTAAATGCAAAACACTAACTCATCCTTCGAGTACATGTAGCAACATACGTGACACGGTGATGTGTCAACTTAATAGACACGTCAGCACCAAATTGATGGAGGCTAATGACAAGGATCTATGAAAAAAAAATTTCAAATATATCATAGAGCAAAAATGAAGGAAAAATTTATTAGGGAACAAATACAAAACTCGGGTACATATCACGGAGCACAAACATATTTTAACCGTGCTGTAATAAGAGAGAGAACTCAATCTGTTCCATCTTTTCGATTAATTCTGGTCCAAATTCCTAACATGAAACAATACAGCACCAATTATGTTGGCATGTATATATTTGGTAACAACAATACACTGATAAAAACCCAGACCCATTGATGAATCAAATTGCTTCATTTTACAACAGGCTATACTTATCATTTGCTGATAAAGAAATTGCTCCAAACAAAATAATAAGAGGTATAAGATTGATATTTTGAATCAACCATATCACAATCTGCAGCCAAGAAATTACCATCCCTGTAAAATATCTAGGAAGATGAGATTCAAAAACTGTCGCCATGGATGCCGAAAAAATGTGGAAAGCATGATTAGTCTATATTAACTCCCAAGCAGTATAAAATATAAATTATTAAATATAACCGTACTGAATTACAATGACCTCTTAACAAAATTGACACACATTTCAATAGCCCCTCTCCCTCCTCAACATAACAATCCAAAATCCAGAACAAGTAACTAAAGCGAGGGGTTTAACAAAATCTATGTGCTCAAAAATGTTACTCAGCCATCTAGGTGTATAAGGTAAAAAGGCATATTATCCTACATCTTGACTACTACCTGTTCAGCCGAACTTTTCTTCACAAATCCTCTGGAGCACAACTCATTCAACAACTCCAAAGCTTCCTCAGCTAATCCTTCATCAGCAATGCCTTCTATAAGAATGGTATATGTAGCTTCGGTAGGTTTGCATCCTTTTTCTACCATATAAGCCAGAAAATCAATTGCACGACTAGTCTGCTGAGCCTTACAAAGTCCCAACATGATTGCATTGTAAGTGACAGCACTGGGCTTAATACTTAATCCTTCCATGTCATGGAAAATTTTTATAGCCTCATCAACCTTTCCTTCACGCCCAAGTCCCCGAAGCAGTGTAGAGTATGTAATTATATCAGGTTTAAGACCCTTCCTGCGCATCTCTTCTAACAGTTCCACAGCATACTCGGTTTTTCCCACCTTTGTAAGACCATCAATAACTGTATTATAAGTAATTAAAACAGGAGAACATCCCTTGCTACTTAGTTGATTCAGTATTTCAACTGCAGCATCCACCTTCCCGTCTTTGCATAGTGCTGTAAGCAAAGTGTTATAGGTCACTATATCCGGGTAACAACCCCTTGACACCATTATTTCCAAATACTCAATTGCCCTATCCATCTTTTTCTCTTGACAAAACCCATGAAGCAATGGATTGTAACTCAAGGAATTTGGAACACAACCGTGCTTTGGCATTTTCTCCAAGACATCAATGGCTCTACCCAGTAACCGTTTCCGGCACAAAAAGTTAATCAAGATATTGAAAGTAACAACACTAGGGGAACAACCCTTCCGAAGCATATCAGCTAACAGCCTCTCAGCATCCATCCATCTCCCTGTGCTACACATGCTACGCAGAATAATATTATGAGTAATCACATTCGGTTGACAACCATTGGAAGGCATGCTATTCAAAAACTTAATTGCCTCATCCAACCGACCCTCCTTGCAAATACCATTGATAAGAACATTGTAAGTGACCACATCAGGTTTGCACCCTTTCTTCCTCATCTCATCCAATAGCTTCATCGCCTGACCAACGCCACTATCATTACAAGTTGCTTCAATTAAAATTGTGTAAGTAATCACATCGGGATAACACTCCCTCTGCAGCTGCCTGTCAAGAACCTCCATTGCCTCCTTCAGCTTCCCACTATCGCACAAACTACGCAGAATTGTGTTATAAGTAACAACATCCGGAGCAACACTCATTCGCTCCAAAACCTGCAAGGCTTTGTCTATCTCCCCTGATTTGCAATAACCACCAATCAAAACATTGTAAGTTATCACATCAGGAACAGCACCAGAATTCTCCAAAATCTCCATGATTCTTGTGGCCTTCTTAGTCTTTCCACTCCTGCAAAACCCGCGAATCAAACTGGTACATGCAATGACATCAGGGATATCTCCTTGGTAAATCATGCGCTCCAGAAACTTAAGCCCTTCCTCTAACTCTCCATTTCTAACCAACTTCCGGAGATGAATGTTACTCGCAAACTCCTCGAAGCTCCGGGAACCGTTCACCCCATTGGGCGAAGATTCCAGGCCTATGCCGTTCAAGTCCCCGTTTGGGGTGCTCACAATTTGTTGCAATCTACCGTTCAAACCAGAAGCTTCGGACTTGGAAACAGCAGAAAAGCGATTTTCTAAACGCTTTCTAGACCTAGTTGCCTTCAATTTTGTAAAATGATGACTAACACTACTATCAGGATATAGAAAGAAAGGACGAGAAACGGTGTTATCCGAAACCCTAGCTCTGGTTATGTGGAAGTGGTGAAATGAGCAAAACTGTTCGGGTGGTGCCACTAAATCCATTGCTTTCTCTAAACTTGCAACACTGAAAGCGTTGTGGTAGAAATATGAGAGATATGGTAGAAAAATAGAATTCAGTAAATGAGAATTGAGAAGGGGTTTTAGTTTACCTCTTAAGTTGAGAGGTTCGACGGAGAGAGTGAGAAGGCGCAGTGGCTTGCTGGTGTTTCTTTCAGGGGGTTTTGCGGGACGAGGAAACCAGGCTACTTATCCGATACCCGTTGGTTCTCGTTTGTACAAGACTGAGGTTTATGTTTTTGTCGTGTCAAAATTATGGGGCTGGACTGGGCTCTTTATCTTGAGGGCGTTACTATTGACACCCTTTATTGAATCAAGTTTCCGTTTTCATTCTATAATAATCTCAAGAGTTTGATTAATATAGTCCGCTATATTTGGTAAATAACTCTGTCCTTTCTATATTTTGGCAAGAGTTTGATTTTTGTTATATAAAAAGGATGATATGTAATATTAGTATTATTTTTTTTTATACTATCAATCAATTACGTATTTTAACAAAATTTGAGTCTTATTTTAATTATCTTAAAAATTCACAATATCATGAATTACAAAATTTAAGTCTTATTCTAATTATCTTAAAAATTCACACTACCATAAATTATCATTGGTTGATTGTGTAAGTTTTTTACATTGTCCGTCTATAATAATTAAACTTATACAAAAAATACTTTGTTAAGAAATATAAGTCTATTTGAATGATGTTTTATGTATTTTAAGTGATTGGTATTTGACAATTGATTGGAAATATTCTCATTATAAAAAAAGAATTATAAGATGACTATTGTATAATATCTTTTTTTTTTTTATCTTGTCTTAATACAAAACATCAGAATTTAGATCTTAGTGAATTTTCTTTCGCTAGATCATTTAAATTGTACTTTTTTTTTTGTCCAAAAAATGTACTTCAAAGCA
This sequence comes from Glycine tomentella, assembly GCA_007407185.1. Lineage (NCBI taxonomy): Eukaryota > Viridiplantae > Streptophyta > Magnoliopsida > Fabales > Fabaceae > Glycine > Glycine tomentella. The sequence continues at coordinate 298,713 of PYAF01000705.1, read as the reverse complement.
AAATATTAGCATTATCAAAAGTGACACAGAAGCCCAGACGGCCAAGTTGATTAAAACGGTAGGTTGTTGCTGGCTCCCTCGCCTTAATGGCGCGTAAGGTAAACGGCAGCTACTTTCTCAATTATCTATTTAAATGGCCCAAGCAAGGTCCCCAAAGTCGAAGTATCCCAAAATCAGAGTGGTTGGTTGGTTCAACTAGAGGAATTCTCCATTTTTGTATTTTCACCCAAATTTTCCATAAAACCTAACCCTCCTCTAGTTTCTCGCGCAATCCGAATCTCCATTTCTGTAATCTCTCTGCCTCATTTTTTTTTTTAAAATGATTACTATTTTTTGTATTCTTATTAGTTCTTATTTCTTTCATTAAGATCCGGTCCTAGGACGAGGTTGTCTTCGATTTTCTTGTTTATACGCCATGGCAGCCGTGTCCGATCAAGACACTAGCGTATGCACTCACTGGTAAACACTTCTCTCCCAATCCCAAATTATGATGGAATGATCTCGAATTATTTTATCTTTGGTGAACTGGGTCCAGTTATTCTCGTTCTTAAATCTTGATTTACTTCCCTTTGAGTTCTAAGCTGAAAATTTTGATTAATTGGCGTAATTTGTTTTGTGGGTAAATGCAATTTAACGTGTTTTAGAAGTCTTGATGGTGTTATTGAGTGGTTTGGATCAACATAGCTAGTTAGACTGTTATTGGAATCCGATTTGACTTGTAGAACTGTTTCACGATGAAGAAAACCATGCTGATGAGCATTTATTAATCTGTTTCCCCATATGTATCTGATTTTTTTTTCCAATTTGAGGTGATGTTTTGATCATATTGAATGCCTTGTCCTCAGGAAACTTGATCTTGATTATTTTTTTTTCCTGTTTTAGTGATCGGGCTATTCCTTCGGCAAATATTGATTTGCATTTTGCTCATTGCTCTCGAAACCTTGAAAGATGCAAAATTTGTGACGACATGATTCCGAAACTACTTGCTGAGGAACACTATTTAAACACACATGCCCCGGTATGGAAAGTCTGTTTTGGTTTTGACAACATATGAATTGAGAAGTTCACACTACCTGGCAATAAAGATAAACAAAATAAATACAAGAGATTGTGAGTTTATTTTCATGATTTTGGTGGGTGTAAAAGTGACGTCTTGATTTGGCTTTTATTTGAACCAAAATAAATTTGTTTGACAATTTTAGTTAGGGGTGGAAAATGATCCCTCAATCCATGTATCATCCAATCCAAGTCATCTATTTATGGCAATAGATCTAATGAGTTGGATTTTTTAGATGTATTCTAGAAATTTATAATGGTTATTGCTCTAACTCAGATATGTTAGACTCTTACTTCTTCAACCGAGTCACTGAGAGAATTGCCAAACTGAATGTTGAGATTGTTGTCCCATGAATCACTCAGCGCCTGTTACTGTCCTGGCAGATGTAACCCTATCTAGGCAGATAATATAGACTAAATGAACCTGCCAGCTCCAAAAACTGAAACTCAATTAACTGTCAACCTTCTATGCTCTTGTTATCCCCTATCTTTCTCTAAAAGTTGCCCTATGATGGGTCCTTATGCTAGAATTTTATCTTTTGCGTCTTGTTTTTCATATATTTAGTTATATTATGTTTTCCATCAGCTTTGTTCTTGAAACTTGTGTATATCAAAAATTGTTCAAATCAATAACTTTTGCCAAAAAAAATATTTAAAAATTTAATTAATAAGTACTTTATGATTTCTGGTTTTCAAATTTACATCTTAATAAAGGTTTAATTTTTTGGGTTACTTCATCAGTTTATGTTTTCTTTTTCCCCCATGCTTTCCAACTGAAAATTACTACATTGAACTGGACATTTACCAAAACAACCCAATAAGAACACAAGTCAGATATAAAAAGATTACTTATTTAATCAGCTCTTTCAATTTTCCTTTACTCAATAGTATGGCTTTAATTTTTCAGTAATCATGTATGGAACGGGGATCCAGTATTGTTACATGCGTATAATTTATTGAGCCAGTCCCTAGTTTTACTTTGTCCTGTATATAATATGAAGGTGCCTCTCATATCAAGAGCGTAGAAACTTGGAGTTTCAACTCCACTCGCTAAAGAAAATGGGCCCCTCTCCCCCTTCTCCCAAAGGCTGCCTAGCACACTATAACACAGTTCATGAAGTCAGATTTAAAATTCACTTTTGCAATGGTTATTCAAAAGAAAATGTCAATTTGTGCAGGTTGCCTGTTCGCTGTGCAGTGAAACTATGGAACGTGATATTTTAGGTATCCATAGAGATGAAAATTGTCCTAGAAGGATGGTCACCTGTGAGTTCTGTGAGCTTCCTTTGCCGGCAATTGATCTGGCTGAGCATCAGGTAGTTTATTATAAAGGACTTCTTGAATTAAGAAGGTTATATTAATCAGTGTGCTCTGGTACTAATTTCAGTTTGATTTTTAAACATTCAGGAAGTATGCGGGAATCGAACAGAACTTTGTCACCTTTGTAACAAATATGTTAGACTACGTGAACTATACAACCATGAAGATAGTTGCAATAGAACTCAAGACAATTCTGCAGGGTCTTCAAGGTATGAAATGTCATCATTTGATTGTATTACGTGTTTGAATTATATTATTTTGTACTTCAAAAAGCTTATAATCAAAAGCTCCCTGGGAAAGTTTTAGGAGAAAAAAAGTGATTATTTTTTAATGCAGATAATAGTTGTTATGAGGGTTAGGGATAGATGTCTTACTGTCTCATTAGTTTCTTCTAATTTTGTTTCATCTTGTGCAAGTCTTAAGTGCATTATTGTACTCTCTTGCCGAGTTGCTGTGGTGCCTGTTAGTTGAGCCTTAACGTTAAATAATTACATGTATGCACTAATCTTAAACTATTTAAAAAGTTGGGG
>PYAF01000705.1:267325-295707 GCA_007407185.1 Glycine tomentella | reverse complement strand
TTTTTTTTTTTTTTTTTTTTTTTTTTTTTTTTTTTTTTTATAATCTTTTCCTTAAAAGAAGTTCCTCCAATTAGCCTTTTGTAGAAGGCTCTTTTTTGTGACTTGCTTCATAAAAAGAAAGCTACTTTTAAGTTTTAGAGCTTCATGGAATTTGTGTTTGGCATAGCTTAGAAAAATTAGAACTCCGCATATGTGTGTTTGCATACATGGTCTGTCTTAAACCAAGATAAAGGAGGAGGGTTGACATCAGGTGTTGCGAACCGGCCGTATAAAAACAACTATATTTATGAGATGAACCATTATGATTTTTCGTTAGGACGTATCCTTCATAGCGACGCATTACATCAGGTCCCAGGTGTAGCGAAAAATGGGTTAGGACCCTTGCTACAAGACAAGGCGCTGCATCAGTCTCGAGATGTAGTGGTAAGTGAGCTTAGGGTCCTTGCATCAAGACAAGGCGTCATGTCATCACTCGGATTTGGTGACAAGTAGGTTAGGATCCCAACACGCAGATGGACAAGCGTGTCTGACAAACAGCGTCCAAGGGTTAAGGATGCAATTGGGAAGATGGAACATAGGAACCTTAATGGGTAGATTGAGGGAGTTAGCAGATTTTTTGCCAGAATTAAAATGAATATTGTTTGTTTGCAAGAAACTAAGTGGGTTGGAGAAAAGACCAAGGAAGTGGATGACACCGGTTTCAAGTTGTGGTATACAAATATAAATAAGAGTCGAAATGGTGTTGGAATTATGATCCATAGAATATTCAGAGATAAAGTTGTTGACATCAAAAGGAAAGACGACATGATTATGCTGATTAAGCTTGTAGTGAGTGATTTAATTTTAAATATCTTTAGTGCTATACACCCCATGTTGGACTGCAATCAAATGATAAAAACCAATTTTGGAAAGACTTAGATGAGGTTTTGAGAGGATACCACGAGAGGAGAAGATTTTCTTAGGAGGAGATCCAAATGGTCATGTTAGTAAAAACATTGGAGGTTTTGATAGAATTCATGGAGGTTTTGGCTATGGGACGAGAAATGAGATTGGAGAAGATATCTTGAATGTTGCACTAGCCTACGATTTGATGCCAGTGAACACTTTTTTCCGAAAAAGGTAGTCTCATCTTATCACTTTTCATAGTAGCCAAAATCGTAGTCTGATTTATGGCTAGAAAGGAAAATATAATTTTTTGTATCGACGACAAGGTCTACCCTGGAGAGTGTGTCGCTACGTAACATAATGATAGTTCTAGAGGTTCGGTTTAACAAAATACTTAATATGAGAAAGAGAATTCAAAATCCAAGGATAAGATGATGGAAGCTAAAAGAGGAAAAACAAATAGAGTTCAAAGAAAACATATTGCGTGAAAGACCGTGAGAGTCTGTTGGAGACATAAATGAAATGTGGAATGAGATGATTATGTGTATCCAAAATGTGGGAATGAAGGTATTGGGAGAAAACAAAAGAAAGATATTTCTAACAAATGAAACATGGTGGAATGGAAAGGTGCAAGAGGTAATTAAACTGAAGAATGAATGCTTTAGATTTTTGCATAAAAATCTCAATGTTGAGAACTTGTATAAGTTTTGATTAGCGAGAAAAATGCAAAAAAAATCAGTGTGGGAAGCTAGAGGCAAGATTTTCGCCGATTTGTATAAAAATCTTGGAAGTATGATAAAAAAGTGTATATACAAACTTGAAAAAATGAGTGATAAGAAGAGTAAAGATCTCACCCAAGCTAGATGCATCAAAGATGAAAATAAAAAAAATTTCGTAAGAGATGAAAATGTAAATGAAAGATGAATGAACTATTTTAACAAACTTTTTAATGGAGATGGTAATAAAAGTAAGGTGGAATTTGATGACGCTTATGATGATCTGAATAGAAGATTTGTGCGCAGAATTAATATACATGAAATTAAGGAAGCTTTAAAGAGGATGAAGAATAATAAAACTTTAGGACCCGATGGCATCTCTATTAAAGTGTGGAGAGACTTGGAGGATGTGACAATAAAATGGCTAATTAATCTTTTCAATAAGATTCTTTAAACAAATAAGATGTCTGATGCTTAGAGGAAAAATATGTTTGTGCTTATTTACATAAACAAAGGAGATATCTAGAATTGTTCTAACTATAGAGACATTAAGCTTATGAATCATATTATGAAGTTACGGGAAAAAGTTGTTGAACATCGCTTGAGAAAAGAAATCAAGGCTTTTGTAAATCAATTTGAATTTATGTAAGTAAGATGTATTATGGAAGTCATTTTCTTGATAAGACAATTACTGAAAAAGTATCGAGAAAAGAAAAAAGACTTGATGTTCATAGATCTTAAGAAAGCATACGATAGGGTCCCAAGAAAAATTTTATGGTGGACTCTTGAGAAGAATAAAGTATCATTAAAGTATGTAAACACAATCAAAGATATGTATGATGAGTTACCACATGTGTGAAAGCTTGTATTGAAACATCAAGTTATTTTCCTATCACGGTAGGTGTACACCAATGTTCAGCATTTAGTCTTTATTTTTTTGCCTTAGTGATGGATGAACTAATAAAAGATATTCAAGAGGAAGTGTCATAATGAATGTGTTTTCAGATGATATTGTGCTTACTTATGAGGGCAAAGACAGTGTTAATAGGAAACTTCAATTGTTAAAAAACACTTTGAAGTCTAAAGAATTCACATTAAATCGGAGCAAAACTGAATATATGAAGTGTGAGTTTTCGTTGGTAATAAATGGTGATCAAGACTCCCTGCATCTACTTGGTCAAGAGGTATCCAAGAAATATGTTTTTAGGTACTTGAGATCAATTGTGCAAAAAGGTGGAGAGATTGATAAGGATGTAAATCATAAAATCAGAGTCAGGTGGATGAAATGGCTGAGTGCATTTGGATTTTTGTGTGATCGTAAAATCCCCTTAAGTTAAAAGAAAAATTCTACAAAACAATTGTAAGATCTGTAATGTTATATAAAGCTGAATGTTGGCCAACATATAGACAAAATGAACATAAAATAGAGGTAGTAGAAATGAGAATGTTAAGGTGGATGTGTGGTTATACGAAGATAGATAAGATAAGAAATGAAGATATTCGACAAAATGTAACAGTAGTACCGGTGCGGTGAGTGAAAAGATGAGGAAATATAGATTCAGGTGGTTTGGGTATGTAATGAGATGACCCTTGAATGCTTCCATAAGATTAAAAGTTTGTTATCAAGAGTTCGGCACAAAAAGAGGTAGGACAGACCGAAACTTACCTTGGGAAAGATAGTTAAACAAGACTTAATGAAATGAGATATAGATTGGGGACGGTGTGTCTTAGGACGGAATGGAAAAAAGTTATTAGTTTGGTAGAGGGTTAAACCCGTTGTTATCCTTATGTTTCAGATGATCTCTTTTTAGTCTTTTTCCTCTTCATCTTTACCCTCTTTTTTTTCCCTTTCTTTTATTTTATCTTATTTCTCATTTTCCTTTTTTTTTTCTTTCACTTTTTTTTTTCGACCTGTTCGTATTTATCATTGGATTCTATCACCGATCCTAATTAGTTTGAATTAAAAGTGTTGTTGATGTTGATAACTTAGAAAAACTAGGCAAAACACAACCTAAGTAAATGAATGAAGTTTTGCTTGTTGTAATGCAGCTGAATTTTTTTGTGTGAATTATGATATTTTTTACTACTTGTGTATGTGGGATGTAACAATAACTTACAGCAACAGCCAACCTTATTTTTCTTTTTTTACTAAACCACCATTTTGGTCCTCTAAAGATATATGTGACATCAATGTGGCATTTTAAAGAATTGTAACACCAAATTAGTCCTCAGAGCACTAAAATGACAGTTTAATGAATTTATTTTTTATTTCTAAATAAAAGGGGAGGTGTGTCATTAGCCCTGTAAGGTCTTTAATGATATGCGTTTATTATTTCTCGCAATTTAATTATTTACTTTTGAGTGAAGGTACGTGAGGCCAGCGGAAAGAGATGAGGGTGCTCGAAGAAGGCCGCAGAATGATTTCTCAACAAAACGTCTTTTTTTCACAATAGCAATAACTGGCATTGCTGTTATCCTCGGATCTATTTTTTTTCAGAGGAAGACAGATCTCAGCAATGTGCAATAACAGAAGAGAGGATACATGTTAGTGTAAATTTGCTTGATCTGTATAATTTATTTGCACACAGAAAGTCGAATGAGATATACTTCACCTGCGCATAAAACACATCGCCATTGTCATTGAATTATTATTGTGGTCTTGTATTTGATGGTCAGAAGTACCGAGACATTAAAGAGTCATTCATCACAAATATTGCTATTTGTTGTTAATCTTCCAACTATCTAGGAACTGCAATATCGTTTTTCGATAATAATTGGGTTAAAATTTATTTGTTTAAGGTTTTATAGGACATTTAGGATTTGCGATTTCATCAAGCACTTGAACTAGCAAGGAGGACTCGCAATCTTGAGAATTTGATAAGTTTTAAGCTAAATTATAATTTTGGTCTTTCATAATTTTAAATTCCTAATTTTTATTTTCTTATTTTTAAATCAAGTTATTTAATTTCTTATTTTTCAAAATAAGTATTTTTTATTTTTGGTCAGTTGACCGTTAGTTTATTATTTAAAGTTAAATATTAACTTTAATATGATATATAATAAATTTGTTGATTTTTAAAATAATTATCTTAATTTTTTTATTAAATAAAATAAAAAATAAAAATGATCTTTGTGTAAGTTGAATTCATGATCTTATATTTAAAGATGATGTTATAAAAGACTAACACACTTGTTTTGTTTAGTTATTTTTATAAACACTAATTTATATATATTATAATTGTCATTGTAACGTTTTAGATAATATTTTTATTATTATTTAAAGTATTATCTAAAATGCTTTAAAAATTTAAAAAAAATAAACATAATTTATAAGGATTAAAAATAAAATAAAATAAAAAGAATTTTGTAAAGACTAAAAAAAATGTTAAATTATAATGAATAAATTATTTAAACCTTCTTTAAATTTAAACTTAATATATGTTAATATTAAAGTTAACAGAGCTCAAAAGTATTTTTACTTTTACAGCAACTCTGCATGCCATGGTACAATAGTAAATGAGAGATGCAGTTCACTACACAGACGATTTCATCCGAGTTGAAGATTTATAAATGAACTTAGTTTTTTTTATTATTATTTGAATTCATGGAAGGTTTGCTTATTTTTTCCTTCCCATCCCCACACATTTTATTTTATGCAACATCTTTTATAATATTTGTTATGGAAAATTATTTTGAAGTTTAATTTTCAAGACTTTAATTACAAAAGAATTAATAAATTTACCATACATTTCTACGTGTACTGGTTGGTTCTTGTGTGCATCTGTTCTACTCTAGTTGCAGTTAGTAAAGCGGAGAAGATTTCTAACACTTTTTCTCCCATACACGTACACAAGAGGGCTTAATTGGATTTGAAATGAATTATGAAATTACTTTTTAAAATTTTGTGCTGGCCTTATGGATTGTCTGTGAAGATTCGAGTAAACGATGCCAATGCAAGGAAACCCGTATTTACCAGTGGATTAATAGGAAGGGACAACTCCATTGCAAGACATGGAATTCAAGGAATCTATTAGCTGTACAATGTGAATATACCAGGTTCTATTCTTATTGACGGCACAAATACCATATACTTTTCGCAACCAAGATGCACCAGTTCCTTCCAGGGTATCATGTATGATTATATATATTCGTTTGGAAGGCCCACCTTGTGAAGAAATTTAAGTTAAACTTTGGGAATAAGTGCAATGTCATCATATCAGATTATATTTATCTGTGAGCACTGTATACGTTATATCTTCTCTTTTCTCTTTGCTTTTTCTGTAATTTTGTTGTTGCCATCGTTGTGTATGTATACGAACAAACATCAAATACTTTTACAAATGATAAAGTCATATTTATAGTTGATGCTTTTGTTAGACTAGTTCATCCATCTTTCATGTAACAGGCAGGTTGAACATTGGTTTTGTAAAACCGTTTTGAATAATGTGGGAGTTCATACCCTGGAACCTGAACCTCAGAAGCAGAAAAATAATAAATAAAACCTGATATGACATATCAAATTCTAATGACTTATTTTAGATTTTGCTGTATGACAATGACACTATATGAGTTCTTTGAGGATATAATGGTTTGAATATGGCCTTTATTCGGTGAGTCGCAAGAAGGTTCATATCATATGCCGTGTAAAAGCTTTATTTAATGCCAGGTAAACCTTCCGACCCAACAAAAGCTTGTCGAGAAGCTAGGTAGTGAGTATTTAAGCTAATGGTTTATATTAACAATTACTGGTAGTATTAATTTGACTTTGAGTTACATGGAGGCTAGTTCACCTTCCTAATCCAATCCAGCCTACTGAAATGTTAAGTGCAGGGTGCGAGTTCCTAAATACCTAGAATAAGAAACAACTTTTTCATGTTTAAAGAGCAACTTCCTGAATAAAAAATCAATTTTCTTTCATTTATAAAAATTAAAAAATAGAAAAATAAGGTGAATTAAAAACTAAAATTAATCGAATTTATTTCATTAATTAAAATCAATTTATACAGCATATTTTTTTATTAAAAAAAATCCCATTTAGTTCTACATAACTTGATTTTATTTCACGAGTAAAGTTTGATTTGTTTTACTTTCATAATTTAATAAAAAAAAAATCTTATAAATGTCTTTCAGATCTCTTAAGATTTAGTCAAAATTAATTAATTTTAATTCCTACATCTTAAAATTGATAATTTTAGACTTCATATTTAATGGGATAGATTTCATTTCTGGCCTTGTACTTTATTTTGACCTCACTATAAGGACCAAAATCATGATTCTTTAAAAAAAACGATTAAATTTAAGGGATTTAAAACATATTTTATCTTCTTATATTTGAATAAAATACAGTTTTAATATTGTTTGAAATCGTAAAGAAAATATTTGTCATAAATTAGATTTCATGTTTAATGACAAATAGAATAAAATTTAAATTGATTTACATTTATAAAGTTTCAACTTTTTCAAAACTAGGCTTTCCTGTTTTGTTTTGAAAAACTTTGACAAAACTGCGTGGTAAAGGGAGGATGCGGTTCAAAACTTCCAATCACCTAATAAGAATAAGAAAGGGAGGACACCAAAAACCATGAATAAAAGCTATATTTTAATCCTTATGTAATGTGATTGACTGTTTCTTCACTCGCACGCTGTTATCTAATACACCATGTACACCAAACTGCATGTGGCGACAAAGTAAAGAGATTTAAAAGAATGCTTTCTCTCTAGGTAAAGGAAGCTAATCCAATTCATTCATTTTAAGCCCTCAGACTATTCGTGTTCTGTTGGCAGATTGATGAGTAGTAGAACATAAGCACAAACTGTTTAGTTTTTCTCCAAACGCTGTGCTTAAAACCAGCCATTGGTACCATATATAAAGGAAGGCCATTCTTTCTTCTCATTATAAGATAAATTCTCAGCCATTCTATCAAACTACTCTGAATCTGTGAAATTTTTCATTGCGCACTTCTCTTGTTGTTCACTGCAAGTACCACCATGCCGTCACTGGGGGTGCAACTTACTATTCAAGATAATCATGTATTTAAAATCTTAATTATCCTTATGTTCTTCCTTCCATCTTAATAAATTTTCATAGTAGTCTGAAGTAGATTTTTGAAAGATTTTTTTTTAGATATGAGTCTTTGCTATGCTTTAAAAAAAAAATCATCAGCAGGAGTTTTGCTTCATTCGTATTTTCTAAAGTAATGAATATTCATGTGCAGGTGGTGATGGAGAATGGCATACTGAAAGTCACCTTATCAAATCCTGGGGGAATTGTGACTGGAATACGGTATAATGACATAGACAACTTGCTTGAAGTTTTGAATGACGAATCTAATAGAGGGTATATATATATATACTACTTTACAAAGTCGTATATTCACTTTCACAAATTAAGGAACTTCAATTTGTGTCTTCCCAATAATACAAAAATCTGTTTGCAAATTCATGTAGGTATTGGGATCTTGTTTGGAGCTCACCAACAAGTACAGGAACAAGTGGCACATTTGATGTGTATGTCTGTCTCGTTATCTTTCTTTATGCTTATTTGCATGATAATGAGCGCTATATGCCTTTATTTAAGTGGCTGTGTCCCCAACTTATATACTTTGCCATATCAGTTTTGCATATTTGAATTTTAATTAATTGAATTTTGATAAATGCTAACTAGGTTCACGAACTTAAAATATAATTTTTTTAATTGAGATGCATAAAAATATAAAATTGTATTGTGTATGATATTTTTTGTGTTTTCTTATAATTTTTATAATACATATTTTTTTTTTAATTTTTTAATAAGTGTCCTTATTAATTAGTATTTTAAGGATATTAGTTAACAAAATCTTTTAGAATAAATTACACTCACACCTCTTGTATTTTTTTTTAAAATTGCATATCATACACCTTTTTTACACATTAAAAAAAATTAATTGTTTAGTTCGCATTATACTCATACCCTTTTCCTCCTAAACATACTTTAATAATTTAAGAGATAATAAGCACATGCTGGTCATGACTTTTAATGAAAATTTATGTCCAAAATATTTCTATCTTCTTTTTTCAAAATCACATTTTAAATTTTACAAACTCTTCTCTTCTTCAACAACCCCTCTTCACTTACCACCACCACCTCTTCTCTCTCTCACAGTAACATCATCTCTTCCTCCTCATCGTTATCCCCTCCCACCAACACGGCATCCGAGTGCACCCACTCTCGCCAGAGCAACCACCACCACTTCCACTGTTGCCATCACTATATTCACCTCCATCAACTCCTCGTCTCCCGCCGTGACTTCAACCACCATCAATCTTTTAATTTTTTCTTTCTAGTATAACCTTATATTTTCAAGAAATTAAAGTCACATATATATGTACCCATTGTGATACGTGACTGCAGCATCAAGGGAACAACTTTCAAAGTTATGGTTGAAAATGAGGACCAAGTTGAGTTATCCTTCACCAGGAAGTGGGACGTTTCTCTCGAGGGCAAGTTGGTTCCTTTAAATATTGATAAAAGGTCATTAAATTACACCAACCATTCTCCAATACTATTATACATTGTTAAGATGGTGACACTAAAATGAAAATTCTAACTACATTAATTTAATTGTAATGTGTGATTATAGGTTCGTATTGCTTCGTGGTTCTTCCGGCTTCTACTCCTATGCAATTTATGAGCACTTGGAGGACTGGCCAGCTTTCAATCTTGACGAAACAAGAATTGCTTTCAAGCTTAGAAAAGACAAGTAATTATTATTTTTTATATGTTTTGTCCTTTTCATGCTTCTAGTATTGTTATTTCTTAGTCGCAAAGAATATAAACTCCAATATATGGGTGGTGGATAGGTTCCATTATATGGCGATGGCAGATAATAGACAAAGAAACATGCCTCTACCAGATGACCGATTACCACCTAAGGGCAAAGCCCTTGCCTACCCAGAGGCAGTTCTACTAGTCAATCCCATCGAACCAGAACTTAAAGGAGAGGTAAATTTAGGTTTAGATCGATAGTGTAATCCACTGTTTAATTCACTTGTTTATATGCCATTTTAAATGAAGGTCATCAAACGATCGAAAAATGAAAATGTATTTATTATGTGATTTGACGAGACTATCGTCAAATAAAAAGTGAAAATGCATTGTTAAAAGGATAATTTTATTTCTTCCAAAAAAAAAGAGAGGATAATTTTATTCTTATAACACTATTTTTTATTACGAGGGGAAATCATAAAAAAGTAGAAATGCAAGATAATGGTGTGTATAGTAAAATCAGAAAATAAACTAGTCGAAAGTTTAAAAGTTAAAAATTGAAAGTTGATATATTAGTTAATTCAATTAGAAATATTTGATGAGTTAACTATTAAAGTAAGTAACAAGTACAAACTAATATTAAAAAATATTTTTAATTAATTGTTTGGCTATAACTTATATATATATAAGTTACTAAAGGTATATATTACTTTAGAAAGATAATGAGACAGGGGTATTATTATTATTATTATCGATGGTGCGTAATTGTTTTGGGGGTAATGGTTAGGTGGATGACAAGTACCAATATTCATGCGACAACAAAGATAGCCAAGTTCATGGATGGATCTGCATGGATCCCGCAGTCGGATTCTGGCTAATTACACCCAGCAATGAGTTTAGATCTGGCGGACCCCTCAAACAAAACTTAACTTCCCATGTGGGGCCTACTACTCTTGCTGTAAGTACAACTCCCAACATAAAACACACTATTCTGCCACTAGTTACTTGTATTGCAAATTAATATACGATTGTTAATTATGATTTGGTTCTAATTTTAGAAACTTTGATCAGGTGTTTCTGAGTGCCCATTATAGCGGAGAGGATCTGGTGCCCAAGTGCAATGCTGGTGAGGCATGGAAGAAAGTATTTGGTCCTGTTTTCATTTATTTGAATTCTCCCTATGATGGAAGTGACCCCCTTAAGCTATGGGAAGACGCTAAACTGCAGGTTTAATGTTAATTTACTTTATATATCTTATATCTAAGTATATATTATATAGCTTGATTTTATAACATAGCTACCAAACTTACAGATGTTGGTGGAAGTTCAAAGCTGGCCTTACAATTTTCCTGAATCAGATAATTTTGCCAAGTGGGACGAGCGTGGTAATGTTAGTGGCAGGCTTTTGGTTAGAGAGAGGTGTGTTCTTGTCAAATTTATTTAAGAATATTATGTCTTTGATAATTTTTTTACGATCTATATTTTGAAAATTAATTATGAAGAGAACCACCTAAACCATGCTAGAGAAATTGACTGAATTAAGTGAATAATTGTAGCAATATAGGTGTAATGCAATAAGATGTTTTTATGTGTATTGTAGTAGCTTTATGCTCATTGAAAGCACACATGTAGTTTGTTTTAATATAATTAATTAATTCCATCTCTGCATATATAGGTATATAAACGATGACTATGTATCAGCAAAAGGTGCCTATATTGGCTTGGCTCCACCCGGAGACGTGGGGTCTTGGCAAAGAGAATGCAAGGTAACTTGAATGAAAAAGAGAAAAAATATGTACACGACACACACAAAAATAGAAATATGAGTATTCTTCTTAGTATGCTTATTTTTAGTATAATGTATCAATAATATACACCATTTTATGAACTTTTAGGCCTACAGAAATTCTATTAGCTAACGGAAATATCACATTTTAATTCTCATCAGAATTATCAGTTTTGGGCTAGAGCAGACGATGATGGCTACTTCTCCATCAGCAATATACGTGCAGGAGACTATAATGTGTTCGCATGGGTACCTGGTTTTATTGGTGACTACAAATATGACATAGCTATGAACATAACAGAAGGTATTCACCATTCATGACCAATTCAATTATTTTTCTTTTTAAACTGCTGAGTTTTTGTATTTGGTTTATGTGAAAACAGGTTGTGATATCGACCTTGGTGATCTTGTATATGAACCTCCAAGAGATGGTCCAACATTGTGGGAAATTGGCATCCCTGATCGCTCAGCTGCTGAATTCTATGTTCCTGACCCAAATCCCAAATATATCAACAAACTTTATCTTAACCATCCTGACAAGTTAGTAACCTCGTATGCCTGTTGTATACATTGATTTCAATTTTAAACTTTCAGTAAGATTAAAATTTCAATCTAGGATTGTTTTGAAATTTTCACCTTAATTAGAAAGAACAGGGCAAGATTTCTTTCTCATTTTATTATATGCATATTTTAAAGAGTTTAATTTTCATAAAATGTAAGTGTGTAAGACTTTTACATATTCTATCAATCAGAAATTATCTTAAATGTGATTTTTAAAATAGTTATTTTTATAAAACTTAAGAAACAGTATGTAAGATAATCAAATTCATTTTCAAAAGCCAAAATTGATTCCATTGGACCAGATTAATTTCCCATGGAAAAGATTGTAAATTGGCCCAAGACTAGCTACTGATACTGGATTGTAATGGGCAGGTTTAGGCAATATGGGTTGTGGGAGAGATATGCAGAATTATACCCTGACAAAGACTTGATCTACACAGTTGGTGTTAGTGACTACACCAAAGATTGGTTCTTTGCTCAAGTTACCAGGTAGAGATAGTAGTTTCATAATGTGTTTTGCTCTACGAAATTATTACTAATGTGTGGCAAATCATTACTTTAGTTTTTACTATTTTTGCTCATCATTTTCAGGAAGAAAGATGATAACACATATCAAGGAACCACATGGCAAATCAAGTTTAAGCTTGATAACGTGAACAAAAGCAGTAGCTATAAACTGAGAGTTGCTTTGGCATCAGCAACATTTTCGGAACTTCAGGTGCATTTCTTAATTTCATTGGTCTTATTAATTTGTACTATCTTAACATATGTATTGCAAATACCCATATTAATTAATATTTGCAATTTTAGGTTCGAGTTAATAATCCAAAGGCACCTCGTCCTCTATTTTCAAGTGGGTTGATTGGAAGGGATAACTCGATCGCCAGGCATGGGATTCATGGACTTTATTGGCTTTACAATGTAGACATACCGAGAACACAACTAGTCGAAGGAGATAATACCATCTTTTTGACACAGACCAGAGGCAATGGTCCATTTCAGGCCATTATGTATGATTATATTCGTTTGGAAGGTCCTCCATCGTCTAGCTTCAATAAGAAAATTTGAGAAATTCTCTGTTTTAATAGCAATATTCAGTTTAATCCAACGAATCGGGAATAAAGAGTGGAACTTATGAAGTAATGAAAATTTCAGTTTCTTTGTAGTTTGTACTTGTTTGGGTTTTTAGACTGGGATCGTTCCACAAGAAAAATAGGTACAAGACCTTCATTTAATTTGAACTATAAAGGATTGTAATCAATAATATACAACAGTATCTCCTAAACAAACGAGGAATAAGATAAATTCGTTATCTGTAAGGATATCTACTATTAATGATGATACTCGTGATTAGAAGTTCTTACAATTTAAATTTAAGTCATAGATAATTTAGTAGGTTATTCATATGTAATATATGTATATATATAGTCAGTCAAATCGATCCTTCTTTCCTATCTTCTTTTGGATCTATTTGATTTGTAAAAAATTATAGTATTAGACAAATTTTAATTTTTGTTACTCAAAAATATTATGAGACAATTTTTTGTCATAGTAAAAAGTATTAAAAAGACATTTATCCCTCATTAAGCTTTGAATGTTTTTCTATGTTTCATCTAATCATCAACATACACATATCTTTTCATCAAAACTCTTACATTTTATAGTCACAAATATCTGATAGATAAGATTGACATTGTCTCTACCACCATCATTTTAAGAAACGTATTAGAATTAGATTATTAATATGATAAAACAATTAGTTATAAGTTGTTACAATTTAAATTCAAATTATAAATATATTTAAATTCAAGTTGTAGATAATTTAATAGATAATTTAGATTTTATTATATATATATATATATATATATCAATATACATTAGTTGTACGTGCTTTATTCCCAATATACATTAGCTGTAGTATAAAATCTCAATATACATTAGTTTTGTTTTCTAATGAGAAGTTGAGAATTAAATTCTTGACTTCTCACTGTTGATTTTATTTTTTCTATATTTTTAAAAAATTATTATAATTTTAAAAAAAATTGTAATAAGAAGTTAGGAGTTAATGGCCCAAATTCCCAATGTATTTTTAGTAATTTTTTTAATATTTTTTAAAAAAATTTAAAAAAAATTCTAAAAATTATTTGTTTGAATAACGAAAAAATTATTGATTTTTTTGGTTTAATTCTTTATTTATACTAGAATACATTATATCATAAATAAAATACATAAAGAATAATATTTGTTTAAAAAAACTGAAAAAAAATGTATGTTAGAAAAATTTTAATAATTTGATTGGTTTAATAATTTTTAATAGTCTTAAAATAACAAAATAATAATGTTAAAATAAATGAAAAAGACAAAATGATTAAAAAATATATCTACTAAAAATACAGTGAATATATAATTATCATATCTTAGTTATACTTTTTAATCACTTTATCTTTTTCATTTATTTTAACATTATTATTTTTTATTTTAAGAATATTAAAAATTATTAAACCAATAAAATTATTAAAAAAATCATCTTTAATGAGATAACATATAAAAATGAAAAATATGTCAACAACAAGACATAACATAAAAAAATTGTTCTAACATATCTTTATACTCAATTTTTCTTAAATAAATATTATTCTTTATGTATTTTATTTATGATGTAATATATTATGGTATAAATAAAGTATTAAACAAAAAAAACCAATAAATTATCCATTATTCAAACAAATTATTTACAAAAAATATTTTAAAAAATAAAATTAAAATTTTTTTAACTAAAAAAAATGTTGCAAAGACACTGGCGACTTCCTATTACAATTTTTCAAAAAAAATTAAAATTAAAATTAAAATCAACTATGAGAAGTTGAGAATTCAAGTGTCAATTTCTCACCATAAAATAAAACTAAAATAAAATTAGTTTATATTGAGATTTAATACTATAACTAATATATATTGGGAATAAAATACATACAACAATGTTGGGTAAAAAACCTACAATTCTCTCTTGATGATTTGAGAGCATTGGAGCATAGTTGCAGGTACCAGCCTCCCCGGTCATTAAAGAGGACGAACGGTCAGATACTCCCATACAAGACAAGAGTAACTCATTTTTTACAGGTACATTCTATAAAATATATTTAACAGTTGTAATACTTATTGATCAATATCTTAAACACCCTAGTTTGACAACCCTCTTTAAAAATCATTGTTTTTGTGTTTTGTTTTTTGGGTGTGTCTTTCCTTTAAGCATATTATTTTACTTTACCTCAGACATGACTCCATGTGAATAAGCCAAAAGGGTCTATACTTGAAGTTATAATCATGATCTAGTTGATTCGTTAACCTGTCATACGTGCTGTAACTTGGACGGATATGGATTGTTTACCAATATTAGTTGGCAGTATATAGATGCTAATCATACACTACAAAGTTTCCAACCACGCACAATATGTCGTTGTCCATCTTATTCCATTACTGAAATCATATTTCTAGGAAAAATTACTCAAGTGCAGGGATAATAAGTGCACGACCGTTAAATTAGCACAAGGGAAGAAAAAAAATAACTATAATTTTTTTTAATGCTTTGCTGAATATAAAAGCACAACCTTTCCATTATAAATGTGGCCTCAACCAGTTAGACAAGCGTGAACTTATTGGAAGTTCACTTGAAAATCTCACAACACTCACCATTAACTTTAATTCAGAAATTGAACTCGATGGTCGCACGTAATTGTGCATTGCGGTTTTGGTTTCTAGATAGGAATATTTTATTCCATCAGTATGACAAGGGTGATTCATGGGTCTGGTCATTCATGGCTAATCTAGCACAAAATCAATAATATTAATTCTCTTAAATCTGTTTTTTAAAGAGTATATATATGATTCTGTTAAAAAGTGTAATTGTCTGTGACATGAGTTTCGTTAGCAAATCTTCTTTTATTTGCTAATTATTAAGTTATATCCGTAGTTCTCTGTATTAATGGGGTTTTTCACGGTTATAAAGTTTCAATATTCATATGGCAACCCGTGAAAAAGAATTGGTAAAGAAATAAATGTTGTCTGTCGTTGAAGCAAACGAGTCCAACAAGATTCTTAGAAGCATTTTTTCACATGACTATAATTTCTGTCCTTCATGCCACCTAACTGATAGGCTACTGAACCTTTAAATTAAACGACTCTCTCCAATACCCCAAAGTTATTTAATTTGTATTAAGACCCCTCTCTCTCGTTTCTGCTTTTTTAACTGTCACATGCTTCTCTTGTCAACCAACTATATTCCTAGAAGCCACCGCCCTCAAAACAGAGTCAAGCTAAATAAATATTAGTTGTTAAAACTTAAAATACAAATTACCTACTCATGCTTTATACTTTATAGGTTTGGTGGTGAATGGTGTTATGCATTTTATTCAATTTTTGTTTGAAAGGTCAAGATGGCTTTTATAAATTATGATATCAAAATAACTTATTTTCTAAATATTTATATGTTAAAAAAATCTAAACCATTATTTTTTTCACTAACGTTTATTAATGTTATACTTTCTCTAAAAAAGTCACTTTAATTATAAATTAAAACGCATTATATGATAATCTATTTTTTCATTTGTTGTTTCTATAAATCTGTAGAATAATAAAAGAATTTTATTAAATTGTGTTGTTTACAAATTCTAATTTAATATATATGTGATGTATGAAAAATTTGTTGATTTAAGAAAAATATTAATAACATATTTTTTATTGGTTAAAATTAGTTGAATTAAAGAACCACATGTGATGGTCATTAAATAAAGAGTGACTTATATAATTTTGTAATCTCTAGTAAGAAATTATTAGTTAGTTGAAAATGTGCTAAATAATGTATTGTTAATGTTAGCCTTTCTCTATCTATTGATACATGAGATAATTTTTAACCAATTAATAATGTAAACAAAATTATACTAACAATACATTAAAATTACATTAATAATAAAAACAAGTTTGACAAAAGTGATATAGTTTTAGATGCTCTGACATATGATTATTTACCTAATTAATCTTTTCTTTGACCTTTGCTTAGAATAAAGTTTCATACTCCTAAAGAAGGATTTCCTGTGTAACTTTTCTGTTAAGCCTGATTATGCAGATATAAAGGAGTTATGCAGATCTCATTCATCAAAATAAA
The DNA here is from genome assembly GCA_007407185.1 of Glycine tomentella. Taxonomy (NCBI): domain Eukaryota; kingdom Viridiplantae; phylum Streptophyta; class Magnoliopsida; order Fabales; family Fabaceae; genus Glycine; species Glycine tomentella. Next base: position 278,857 of record PYAF01000705.1, on the reverse strand, counting down.
GAAAGAGTGATGCAGATAAATCGAAAAGGACAAGGAATCCGAAAGCAACGTTTGTCCTCAAGCAAAGTCCAAAGCGCGCAAATCCTAAGCAGAAGACCATGGACTTCAGTATTCGCTTCCTGTTCTTGATGCTGCTATTCCTTGTCGTTCTGGGTTGTGCTACTAAACCAGGTTTCTCAACTTCATTCTGCAAAACTGTGTTTTCTCAACTTTGTCCAACAAATTAAAAACACAAGAATAAAAAACTGCAACAAGTTTTATATTATGAAAACAATTACTATTAGCTAAGACATGTAACATTTCAAGGGACTAATTTATAGTATGTCATCCCCAGGGGTACGATTGGATATTCAAGATAAACATGTAATTCACCTCTGCAATGGCTTCTTCTCTAGCTATATACTTTTTATTTATTATTTTAATTATGACTTTTAGTATGGCATTTCAGAGGCGAAGGCATTGCTTCCTTTTTTTTTACATTATTATCTGTATTTTTATTTGTTTATTTGTTCTGCCCAGGTGATAATGGATAATGGCATACTCCAAGTTAACTTATCAAATCCTGAAGGAATTGTCACGGGAATTCAATATAATGGCATCGACAATTTGCTAGAAGTTCTTAACGAAGAATCTAACAGAGGGTACAACAATTTAATTTCAAGATTAATAACAAGATAAAAAGCTCTCTTATAGGATAATTCACAAACACTGAACATGCAATGGATAATGTCCAGCAAGGTTCAGCCAACTACTTTGTTGCTTACCAGCTTCCCCAATCTGAAATCACAAATTTACTTTTTTTATTTTTCTTATTCATTTTCATGTAACCAATTACCAATGCGTGTAGGTACTGGGATATTGTATGGGATGAAGGCGGAAAAAAAAGAACTAAAAAAGGAGCCAAGGGAAAGGGTAGATTTGACAGGTTTGATTCGTGGACATTGTTATAAATGTTTAACATTTTTGTGTAATTTTTTTTTATAATCAAGAGAGAGAAAAAATATAATAAAAAGTATTTTATAAATAATATAAGTCTTAATTCAATAAATGAAGAATGATGTGCAGAATGGAAGCCACCAATTTTACGGTGATAGTGGAAAATGAGGAACAAGTAGAGCTATCTTTCTCCAGAACATGGAATGTCTCTCTTGAGGGGAGGCTTCCGCCACTCAATATTGATAAAAGGTTCGTCTTGAAATTTCAACATACCTCTTTGCTTTTGGTTCCGTTTCCGTTTCTGGAAGCAACATTAATACAAGTAAATGATTATGACCAAGAAGAGGAAATTTTTTGTGTAGGTTTATAATGCTTAGTGGTTCATCTGGATTTTACACCTATGCCATTTACGAGCATTTGAAGGAATGGCCAGCTTTCGATCTTGACAATACGAGGATCGCATTCAAGCCTAGGAAAGACATGTATGTAAATCTTTGTGGTTCCTAACACTTTGGAATAATAATAAAAACAGAATCACGAATTTTGTTTTTTCTGATATTAGTGGTATTTTTATTTATATTGGAAAGGTTCCACTACATGGTTGTAGCAGACAACAGACAAAGATTTATGCCTCTTCCTGATGACCGTTCACCCCCAAGAGGTCAAGTTCTGGCTTACCCAGAGGCTGTGCGCCTTATTGACCCCCTCGAACCTGAATTCAAAGAAGAGGTATGCTTTTGGAAATCACCAAAATTGCAAAATAGTCAATGTTAGGTCATTTAGGTGTTAACAACTTTAGAAAATTCCCCCAAAAACAAGGAAAGTCGATATTAAAAATTTAATTGTTTACAAAATACTTATCTAACTTCCTTTTTAGTTACTAAAAATATATGATTTATGAGACCAAAAGTCCAAAACAGTATCCTCAAAGTTATTTTGGGCCTGTTGCTTTCGTATTTAAACCAGGTAGATGACAAATATCAGTACGCGTGTGAGAGTCGATACAATCGTGTTCACGGTTGGATATGTATTGATCCATTGAATTCCACTGGATTCTGGCTAATTACGCCAAGCTATGAGTTCCGATCTGCTGGGCCTCTCAAACAATATCTTACTTCTCACGTTGGCCCCACCACACTCTCTGTAAGAGTTTTATTTTACTAACATTTTCTTAACTATTTTAATTTCTCGTCTTGGTTTTTGGTTCAAGTTAGAAGAAAATTCATTTATAACTGATGTTGTGAAAATGTTATTTGGGACACCACATGAATCAGGTATTTCATAGCACGCATTATTCAGGAGCGGATCTGATCATGCAATTTGGGCCCAATGAGCCGTGGAAGAAAGTCTATGGGCCCATATTTATATACCTTAATTCTCTATCTAACGGGTTTGGCCCTATCGGCCTATGGGAGGACGCCAAACAACAGGTATGCCACTACTGTAATTTTCTCTTTAGTACACATGCTTTAGTTTAATTTTAACTGATTAAATATTAAGGGTAGATTTGTGGTTATTTATGCATTTTAATTTTAAAGATAAAATCGTTTTTGAGATTATTATTATTATTATATTCTTCCCTGCAAATTATATTTCATTTCCACGTAACAATTATTTCAATTAAGTGCACCCACTTTAGACTTTAGTTTAAAAACAATAAATAATAATGGCAGATGGTCAATGAAGTTGAAAGCTGGCCCTATACATTTCCAGCTTCTGAGGACTTTCTCTCATCTGACCAACGAGGTAAAGTTGAAGGTAGATTGCTTGTCCGAGACAGGTAGGTAACACTTGCTTAACTTTCATATTGAGAAATTATCAGACAGCGCCTGTTCATCACATTGATTCTAACGTACTCAAAATGAATAAAAAATGTGTAAAATGATGCTTAAGGTAGAAATAGAAGTTACTCTGCAGAATATACGTGGGCACCACTTATCATTGACACATAATTCAATTTTAATTAATATGTGTAAGGTTGTGAATTTCTGTTAGGAAGAATGACAAAAAAAAAAAAAAAGAAAAAAAAAACTCTAAAAACGTATGAATTTACAAATATATAAAAAATGATAAAATAATGTATTTTACATATCTAATGGTGTTAAAAAATTAACACTTTGAATAATTTCTTCTTGTCTTTCCATTTGCAAAAATCTATAGATATTTGGGTGTATTTATATCTTCTTCCTTTTTATGCTAAGATGGTATATTTATTTCAATAGCTAAACCTGTATAGGTACATCAGTGATGCATTCATCCCAGTCAGCAGTGCTTATGTGGGACTAGCAGCCATAGGAGAGGTTGGATCTTGGCAAAGAGAATGTAAGGTAACATTTAAATTAAGTACTTCCTTGTACCATTTAAATAAAGAATAGTAGAATACTAGTAACAACTTTGAGCCACTACGGAAAGAATAAATTGACACGTTTTATTATTACTTAACAGGGTTATCAATTTTGGACCATTACTGATGATAAAGGCTATTTCTCAATTATTAACATACTCCCTGGAGGCTATAATCTCTACTCCTGGGTCAATGGATTCATTGGTGATTATCAATTCGATAGCGTCATCAACGTAACTGCAGGTCTTAACAAAATTTATGAAGCTTTTTTAAACTACTATATATGGTATTCTACCATTGTTGTTCAAAAGTTAAAACTCATTTATTAGCTAAATGTTGAAATAGGTTGTGAAATTAATGTGGGTGAGCTTGTTTATGAGGCACCAAGAGATGGCCCTACGTTGTGGGAAATAGGCATCCCTGATCGTTCAGCTACTGAGTTCTATGTTCCTGACCCAAATCCCATGTACATTAACAGACTCTATGTCCACCATCCAGACAGGTACTTGCTTCCCCTTTTTGCCTATTTGATTACAATTTGTCATAACTGCTTCATTCATGCTGTAAAGTTATACAATATTATCACTTGAACCTTCATTTTAGAGAAAAGGAAAAATTTATGTCCCTATAACTGGCAGGTTTAGGCAATATGGCTTGTGGGAGAGATATGCTGAGTTGTATCCAAATGAAGACCTAGTTTACACTGTTGGCATTAGTGACTACAGAAAAGATTGGTTCTTTGCTCAGGTTAACAGGTATGTTTTTTTGCTTTTCTTTTGCCAATGCCAATATATGTCTTCTTTTCATATTTATTGTTGTGTAATTGAACTTATGGCCTCTACCCAAAACCCCACCTCATGGTTCATGAAAACATATATGATATCATTTGGAAAATTATTTGTTTCCATTGTCTTAATTGGAAGCACTATTTTAAGAGAGGTTTAGGTTCTGCACCTGTGCCTATAGTCTAGGTGTCTCAAGATAGTCTCCTTATACTATATCTGTCTTTATCCCTCTCTGATTATTGTCTCTATTACTTTCCTTTGCTTTTTCGCAGGAAGAAAGACAATGGCACTTACATAGGAACCACATGGCAAATTACTTTCAAGCTTGATAGTGTGAATACCAACGGAATCTACACATTGCAAGTGGCTCTGGCATCTGTGCATGCTGCTGAATTAGAGGTCTGTGTTCAATAATTTTGATATTATTAGTAAAAAGAAATGTGCAATGCACATAATAAGTATTACTACTATTTATCTTACTAACTAACTACAGTTTTTCTTTTTTTTTTTTTCTTTTAATTATGGGAGGGTAGATTCGGATAAACAATTTAGAAGCAAATCCACCTTTATTTTCAAGTGGAGTGATTGGAAAGGAGAATACTATAGCTAGACATGGAATTCACGGTCTCTACTGGCTATTCAGCATTCATATACAAGGCACTCTTCTTGTGCAGGGGAACAATACCATCTTTCTAACACAAACAAGAGACACTAGTCCTTTTATAGGAATTATGTATGACTATATTCGTCTAGAATACAAACGGTGAAAATCAAAATTAACGATTATACTGAAGAATATTCATTGGAAAAGTAATTATTTGCTAAATGGATGCCAGATGTAAATTTTTGGATATACAAATATCAGTATTCTTTATATATAGATTGCTCAACTGTTTGAAGTTACAACTAGCTTAGACATGATTTTATGTGACAAGTCTGTTATTGAACTTGTTAGCAATCTTATTTCTCATGAGAAGTTCAAGCATGTGAAATGTTCACTGCATCAAGGAACATGTTCAATCTAGTTTCTTGGAATTAATTCATGTACCATCCCAACACTAGTTGACTACATATAACACATTGGCACCAAGCAATATTTCTGAAGACTAACTCCATTGTTGATGTCCAAGTTAGTACTCAATAGTATCTCTGACCTTAAATGAGAGTGTTAGATTATGGAAGTTATTTCAATAAGGAAGTTAAAAAATTTTCATTTGATAGCTGTGAGATATAAATCGGTTAGAGATTAACTATTTCAATTAGATATTATGATTTTATTGTAGATTGTAATTCAAGTAATTATATTTATACACCTATTATGTCTTTCATCTTATTTTTACCTTGTTTTCTATGTATCACTCTATTCCTTTTTCTATCACGTCTAAAACAAATTCTACTTTCTTTTTTATCTCTGTTTCCTCTATCCGTTCACCTCAAATGGAGTAGACGATCAATTTTTTCTTCCTTATAATTCATATTCATTTATTCTGATGAAAATAGGATAATAATAATTTCTCTCTATCTCAAAGTATGCCGTTTGACAAACTCTTCCAAACACTTCAACCTATTTTAAGTGTCAACGTTAACAAAGAAGAAGCCGAAGCCAAGAAAACCAAGAAATTTAAGTAAAAGTTGAGCCTGAAAGAAGCTTAGCTTTCAACTCTAAATCTTCCATTTTCTTGAACAACAACTTGTAATTTAGTTTGATTATATTTAACGTATACATTGTAAACTGTTATGGACGACGCAAGAATGGTAAAGACAAACCATCTGTACCGGCGATCGATCGGAGAGTGCCTCCTTGATACTTTGGATGATCTTGTTATGGAATATGGACGACCCTCTCCCTTGAACTTGCTGTTATTGTTCTTCCTTCAGTTTGACAGCTTTTCTTTATTTTAAAATTTTTCTATTTAATTTCTTCATTTTTATTTTTAGCTTTTTAACGCTTATTTTAATGGCTGTGGAGCTGTAGTCCATGGCTGAAGCTTTAAATAATTTTCGATAAGGTAGAGATAAAAATTTAATTTCATCCTAATAGCACCTACAGTGGAAATGGAAGATGCTTGATATTGTTTAACAAAAAAAATATACTATTTTAATATGTCACAATGTAATTTAGAGTTATTTAAAAATAGAGAGAATAAATAAGCAAATATTACTCATGACTTTGTATTAAATATAAGAAATAAAAATAAAATATTTATGAATTAAATGATTTATTAATAGAAATATTCATTGAAAAAATTAATTAAGTTATTTTTTAAAATTGAGATGACATAAATTAGGTTGTCTATATCAACAACATTAAAAATGTTTTAATCCAATCTGTTTCATGAATACAAGTTGGAAAACAATTTATAAGAAATAGTGTATTGCTAACCTTTCTCATTCTTTTTAGAGAATTGAATGAATGGGTTAACCCATTTTTTAAAAAGTTGCACAATAACTTTTTCAAATGAATCCAGAGTTTTAGTTTCTTTTTTTCTTTTTTGGTTATTTTTTCCTGGTAAGTGAGCTAAGACAAAATGAGCCTTAATTCAACGATTATGGAAACTTATATATAGTTTGAGAATGATAATAATGCAACAGAAGCTCACTGATAGATTTGTCAAAAATACGAAAAAAAATATAAAATAAAAAAGTTTTGATTATTTCCGCAGCCGGGATTTGGACTCGGAAATTCAATCAAAGAGAATTTTACCAAAAGTGCGCTACTGCGGATGCCACACTTATGCATTCCAAACAATTATATTTGTTCTCCAACTTGTATTAATGAAAATTAACTAATGTTGGAACCGAATTTTAATAAAGAGGAGTGCGAACAACTTTTTTTTAATACATTCTTTTGACACTTTTTTATTGGTATAAATTTATGACAAATTTTCATAAGTAGATAAATCTAATGAAACAAATTTTACTAATTAAATCAATTAAAAAATATTCAAAATTTTATTCAAAAATTGAAAACAAATAATTTTTTGAAAGAACTAACTTGTTATAAATTAAATAAATAAGGGAATATTTTAAACTTTATAAAGTTAATGGATCAATTCAGAAAAAAAAATTAAAGGAATCATTTATATATTTTAGCTATTTGTTTTTTGTCTTTATAATTTTTTATTTTATTTTTAAGTATCTCTAAACTCTAGTATAACAATGAGATCACACCAATGATATGACATATAGCTAATGTGACACTTTTATTGACGTGGCACGTATTGACATCAATAATTTAACACTTTCTTAATTGTTTTGACAACATATATTAAAAATGAAACACTTGAAACTCATAAAAAAAATATTTAAAAAAGTAAAATTACATATAAAAAATGCTAAATTGCACTAATAAAAAACTTAACTAAGCCTTTTAAGTCACAGACAACAATTTTTGTTACTTATACTTTTAGCCTATATAAATCACTGTTATGACAATGTCATGGGGCTTGATAACTTCTTTTTTAGTAATATGGAGCATAGGCTGTGTACATGGTTTACTCATAGCAAGCATTTTGTATGAGTATACCATCTAAACAAAAAAGTTTTGTATAAAAAAAACATTTTGTTGACGGTAACATTTACTGTTCCTTTTTTCCAATTTTTTTGTCACATCCTTATTTTTGCATGGTTATTAATTTTCTACTTATTCCAATTCAGGTTGTGGGCTCTCTGCAGAAACACGTTTTTATTTATTTATTGAGAAAGATATTCTCCAAGAAAAATCTGGAAAGAATATGACCGTTAAGTCAAATGGCAACTAGCAGTGAATTTTTCAGTGACTTGACCAGATTAGAATCAGGAGGTGATAATATCTGTACATTCAATTTTGAGAAGAAAAAGAAAAGAGTTGTAATTAGATTAGAAGAATAATGCTGTCTTGGCTGATATTTCTTTTAATTTAATACATTTTTTTCTTAATTTATATATGGCAACATAATATTATATACTTTTTCTATTAACAAAGATTTCTCCTAATTTTTTATACAGGTGTAAAAACCATAAAAATTCAAAATAATGTCAAAGAAGAGAAAAATAATCATTTTAATTTTCTTTAATTTCAGTGAGTTTCATTAATATAATCCATCCTATTATGTATTGCAACTTTAGGAATCTTAATTATTATTTAATACACTATTTTTAATTTAAAATTTATACAATTATGAATAAGTTTCATTTGCATTAAAATAAAATTTATACAATTTTGTAGTTTTTAATGAATTAAATTGATAATATAAGTATATTAAAGAATATCTATTATTTTAGTTTACACCACATTTGTATCCTTTATGTAAAAAAATAATTATTTTCGAGAATATTTATAATATTATCTGACTAACTTTTCTAATAATGAAAATTTGTTAATATAAAAAACTTGAACTCGTTATTTTTTGTAGTAGAGAATTTAATGTTTTGAAATGTCAGTGATACGACAAATTTCATATAATCCAACATTAACCATTTTTCATCTGGAATAATAAAAATATTTGTATCGTGCAGAGTAATACTAGTATCAACAGCAAACAAAAGCATTGAAGAAATAAATAAAAAAGTTGTTGAGTTAAGAAAAAAAATGATTTATGTCTGTATGTGTGGATGATGATGAGTGCATAGAAGTAAAAGGTGAGAAATAATTGAGAAAGTGCGTAAGACACGAGACAAGGGATCTCCGTATCTCTCCCATTCATGCACACTGGTGCAGGATCATGTCCCTCCCATCCACGTGCTTCTTTATGACTTTCACTCCTTACTCTCTCTTAACTTTGGGTATCCACACGCAGTTCTCATTGTTCTCCTTTGGAGCATCAATTCATATATTCTAATTCTAGAGAGTTAAAGAGAAATAAAAGAAGAGCAAAATGGGGCTAAAAAATAAAGTGACTTTTTTTTTTATACTCTGTTCTACTGAGAGTAACAAATCCAATGCTAAGATAGGCTAAGATACAAAGGCAGATCCAGGAAGAAAAGTACTAGTTGCTGGCGAATGGCGATGATAACAAGAACCGCAGTGAGTTCAGCAGCACTAGTCCCTACCCTACCGTACAGCTGAATTTGAAACTGAAATCCAACCCAAGAATTCGAACCACCTCTTCACTAGTCCCTCCTCTCTCTCTCCCTCCTCCAACCTGCTCAATCCCGTGATCTCAGACACACTTCTCCAATTTATTATCCCTCTGCCATTCCAACTGTCCTCATCATTATCATTAGTACGGCGCGTCCCCTTCCTTCCCCCTCCTCGGCGCGTCTTCCACTGCGCTTCGCTCATTATCATCTCCGACGTCAGATACAGCAGGTCCGAAGCCTGCACGTCGCTCCACCGCTGCTGGAGCCCACACGGGCCCGGGCGGCCTGGGCCCGGGCCCGGCGACACAATAATCCGGTGCTCCAACCTCCGTTCCACGCTTGTCCTATCCGGCTCTCTCTCCGTCTCTTTCGTCAACAACATCCCGTCTTTTCTGGGACGCACAAAACACCCAACCCCAACGCTCTCGTTCTTCTTTCTCGATGTGGCGCTAATGCTATCCAATGACCTTCTAAACGACGTCGTCCACCTCCGACTCTGCTGCTGCTCCTCCGTTGTTTCTCCTTCCCCCACCCCAACGGACGAATGCCTCCGTCGAGACTCCACTATCTCCTGCTTCTCCAGGTCCGAACTCAAACGCTCGCGTTCCTGTTCGTTGTTCCGTTGTTGATGACTTTGGCGGAAAGGCTTTGCGTCCTCAACCAGGAGAATGTCCTCCGGATCCACGCGGTAGCGGCAGAGAGGACACGTGGAATGCGCGTCCAGCCACGTGTCCACGCACTCCACGTGGAACGCGTGCTTGCATTTCGGCAACAGCCGGAGAACCTCCGCTGCCTCGAACTTGCTCAGGCACACCGCGCAATCGAGTCCTTCCTTTTGCCCCCGCAGCGCTCCGAATCTGAAGACCGGTAACGATTCCACCACGGACCGGTCAATGCCGGAATTTTTCCTTTCGGAGAACGGCGCCACCGTCCACGGAGCGGAGTTTCCGCCTCCGCCGTCTGTGATGCCGCCGTTGCAGTGTTTGAGATAGAGGAGGAGGAGCGATGTAAGGGAGATTATGGTTGTCAAAACGCACACAACCACCGCTATGCCTGGTCTGAACGGCGGCGAGGTGGTGTTGTTGTTGTTATGCGGCGGCGGTGGAGCAATGACGCCACTACCATTGGGAGTAGGGGGTGGAGCTTCTCTGGTCTCTGCTTCATATGTAAGGAATAATAGAATGAGAGTGAGGAGGAGGAAGGTTAGGGCGAAGGAAGAAGGTGGCATGAGCATGAGCATGAGCATGAGCATGTGCGCACGGTGGTGGCGTTATTTGTGTTAGCATTAAGAGGGACAGAGGGTTGTTAGTTGAGGAGGGTGAAGGTGAAGCTGAGCATTAATTTTTAATCATGTAGAGTAGACAGGGGAAGCTATTTTGGGAGAGATTCTATGGTAGGGATTCAGGGAAAAAGCATACAAAAAGACAAAGACAAATACGTGTAGCTTCTCTTCTCTTTATTTATTCATTTATTTAAACACGTCACCTACTATACAATATCACTGATGTTTCCCCATAAGTTAGTACCAGTAGTATGTTTTAAATTTAATATTTAATGCCTTAAAAACATTTGATTATTTAATAAGATTCTGTTTACAATATGGAAAATACTAACCGACAAATTATTAAGGAATTTAAATTAAAATTATTTTTTATTGGGAGGTGAAATGATCTCTTATAATTTATACAATAAATATTTTTCTCTTTTAATTTTTAATCAATTGCTTATGTCACACTAGTTAACAATATTCTTAGAATATTAATTTTTTTCACTTATATTTTTTATAATATTAATGACATGAATTATTGATAATAATATAAATTTTATAAAATCACTATTATTTTATTTTTTATTTATCTAAATAACTTAAGACAATAATTATAATAGGAAAATGCAATAATATTTACAGAGCACCATTTAATTAAGACAGTTGGCTTCTTAACTAGCCTCTAATATATTTTTACAAGTTTTGACATTTTAGAACTTCTTATAAAATTATTAGTGACATTTAATTTAAGATTTTAGTTATACTTAAAGTTATTTATTTTTTCCAATAATGTATTTTTATGATAATCTAGTTCAAATCCTTTCTCATAAATAATTAAATATGCATTATTAATTCAGCTTCACCCAAATCTCACTTCTTTAAGAATAGAGTAACTAAGAATATATTTGGATAAATTTTTTCATAAAACTTATAAGGGAAGAAAATAAAATAATAAAATAATTTTTGTAAGTTAAAATTAAATTATATATAAACTAATTTGAAGTAATGAAGAAGTATTTTTTTTCTTCGATAAATATTTATGGAGAATTATCAATAATTTATTTAATGTAAATAAGAATTAAAATTTGATAAAAGAATATTAGACAGTTGACTCATTTAATGGTGCTCTGTAAATATTA
>PYAF01000705.1:234096-247619 GCA_007407185.1 Glycine tomentella | reverse complement strand
CAAACTATTAAAAAAACATTTATCATATCTAAAATATAAAAGGTTTTTTATACTTATTTTTAGATAACTTTAAATAATTAATATTTTATGTTACATATTATATATTTGGGTAAAAAGGTTATTTGGTTTTTGAAAATATACGATCACATTAATCTAACCATTACATACAATTTAAGTGATAATATGAACATATATTTAAGAATAAAAACGACATTGAGTTATTAAATTAGGGACTCAGATAAAATAGCCGAAAGTTCTAGGTATTTAAACTATATATATATATATATATATATATATATATATATATATATATATAAAATTCAGAAATTCATGTGACGTAGCTTGACATTTAAAAAAAAAAAAAAAAGGATAATGTACCCTGTAAATTTATTAAAACATTATAAACGATTCTCTAATTGGGCGTCAAAATCTGAATCTTGTTCCTGCCTGGGAAAACAACGATTCAACGTTGTTTGGGGTTATCTCCTACTCCTACACCCTGAACCTAACCCCGCCTTTGTTCTCTCTCCAATCCACTTCTTCTTCGCTAGCTCCTGCTTCCACATTCCCTTTGTAAGTCTCTGCCAAACACGCCTTCGTTTTCTGGTTTTGTTTTATTTATTTATATTTGCATGTCACTGGTCAAAGATGAAACGCGAAACGCTTCCATTTGCTTTCAAGATTTGGTTTCGGAAAAACATTTTCAACAATTTTTAGTTCTTGGTCCTTGTCTTTATGACAATTGAATTCTGGGTAAAGAAGAACGGCATGACACTGATTAGTGGATGTGGTCCGTGCTACGGCGTGTTTGTTTGTGTTAGTCTAGGCAATTGATTCTGTTTTCTTGTGTGCTTAATTCATTATTTTGCTGTGAAACTAACAAGTTGGAACCTGTGGGTTTTCTTAGCCCGCATTCGAACTATAATGGCTTGTGGGAGTAAGAGCGGGAAAAGTGAGATCAGTGAAGGAGGTGCAAATGATTCAGTGGCTGTGGGAGATGTGATATTTGTCAAGCTTCGCGGTAGCTCATGGTGGCCTGCACAGGTAAGTCAATTTTCATGCTTGCTGGTTTCTATGACCTCATCAAAGGCAAAATACCTTGTTTAATGTTAACTAATTGATGTTTAAATTATCATTTTTAAAATGATTGACTTTGTTGTAGGTTGTTGATGAAAGTAGTGTTAATAAGAGTGTTAAACCGAGCAAACGGACCAAACGATTGCCGGGAGACATCCTTGTTAGGCATTATGGAAGCTATACATAGTCAGTAGTACTTTTTCATATTTACTTTCTATACAATTTAGTACATGTTTGTATAACCGTTTTGCACGTACTTTTGGGTGCTGAATGTACTTTTGGTGAAGAATATTCTTTTGTATCTGGAACGTACTTTTGTAAGGTGGGCAATGGTTATCCAAACGTGCACTTGCACATTTAATTCCTTGTAACGGGCCTTGCTTCCTTCTGCAGCTCATATGCTGATCCTATTAAATGTCGTGATGAGTTTAAGACGGTAAGTTGATATTGGTATATGTGCTAACTTTTTGTCTCTTTGTAAATATCATGGGTTTGGCATGGGTTTCTCCGTGCTTATATGTCTGAGTTTTCAGATACTTGAGCTTAATGATGGTTCTCTCAAGAAAGTACTTCTACAGACTCTTGAACAGGTACCCATACCTTCTTCGTTTGGATTGCTACTGATGAAGTTATGAGCATGATCTTCAGATCTTTTCTAATAGGCAGCAAGTTGTCTTAAACACTTTGAATTAACCGTGTTTGCTTTGCTGTCATTTTCTTTATGGGTGAAAGGATCTTCCTAGCACAAAATCCCATAGATCAAAGGGGTCATCATCGAAGCCTAAAGGTTAGCCCATTTTCTTATGACTCTAATGGTTTTGCTCTACCACAATACAAATAGCATAGCTATTTTGAATTTTCTCTTTCCAGAGAATAAAGAAAAAAAGAGAAAGAGAAGAGTATAAACACACAAAGGGTTTGGACCATTTGGTGGTATCCCTTTTCCATTTGTTGTTGTTGGTTATAGTTGATTTTGTATAATTCTCAAATGCAATATTCTTTTATTTTTTTCTGTTATTTTAGGTTAGTTAGATATCTCTAACTGTTTTTAGATTCATCCCTAAGATTAAGCGATAATTACTTCCTGCTTTATCCCTTGTATCATAAGTGTATATATTCTGCCCTAGCTGAGGGTTCTCTTCTTCAAGAAATCAATGAAACATTCAGTTTTAAATTCAAGTTGATATTAGAGCTCCTCTGATTCGTTTTTGGTCTTTGTTAGCCATCATCCAGGCTGATCCATCCCTGTTTCTTTTTTGGCCAAATCTGGTCTGTTGGTCTCCCTTTCTGTGGAGGACCTCTTCCTGTTTGATTGCTGGCCTAATTGTTTCCTGTGCTTTTCTTGTTTGGGTGCTGTGTTTTGGTTGTTCCTACCTTATCTCTGTTAGAGCCTGCTATTGCTGTTTGGTTCTGTTTTTGGAGTGAATTGTTTCAATGGCTGAAAATTGGTTGATTCCCCTATGGTGAATGGCAAAAGTATTTCGATTGATATACTACTTTTGATGTCTGGTTTCTCAGTCGGGTCTTTCTGAGCATCTCACTAGGAAGGTAGAGGATATTATTGTTATCGAGAGAGATGAATGGAAACAGGTGGATTATCAACCTCATCATTAGTCCATTAATCCTAAGTTGATATAAACAGATTAGTGCCCATAAAAGACTTGTTATGATGTTTGGAAGAAAGCTCAATATATTTATGCCAATGATATACTGTGGTTACATAGGTTGTTCATAGATTAGCTACACTCTAGATGACAAACCATGATATGTCCTTAAAGAACAAGGCACAATCAATAATTGACGAGATCAGGTTAATATTAATCTACGATGATTGTCAAAAGATATTTTCGAGGCTTAATATGGTTATGGTTTTTATTATTCTCCATGCTCTCTGTGAGGACTTTGACTCTATTAGAATTCAAGCCTTGACAAGTCTTAAATTCCCCAACTGTAAAGGGGTTAATCAATCATCTTATTCGAAATTTGAATCCCTTCACGAAGTCTTGGATTGATTCTCTAGTTGTAGTTGTGTCCTTAGCTTTTGTCTCCTACTCAAGTAATCATGGAGGAGATGTGTGGTTGTGGAAGAGGTGATAGAGGTAACCTTCACTACACTTGTTGATGGGCACGCTCAAGACAACTGCTACACTTTGCATCGGTTTCCATATAAAATTGCTAAGGTTTCTCAATCTCCAAATCCGGCTATTGAGTAGAAGATTAAGTCTGAGGGAAATCACTTTAGTTTGTTCTCAGCCAATGAGTACAAGGAGTACCTTCAGCTTAAGGAAGCCTATAGCCTATACTAAAAATTCCATAGCTTGTCTCTCTCAATCTACACCCGTTGGATCTTGAATTTTGGTGCTTTTGATTGCATAGACCATAGCTTTGGCCAATCCTCACCTCTTCCCTCATCATCCTTAAACTTAGTCCCTATTAGTCAACTTACATGTTCAGTTGTCCACTAAACTTCACTCTAACCTTTACTTTTGATTCTTATATAGTACCAGAGTATGGGGTAGATGATTGAAGCAGAATCTGAATCACATGATCTCTACTAAGTCTAGTCTTCTCCTACGGTTTGTGCAGTCACTGAGTTTCTGTCATTTGTTACCATTCCTAAGAGAGTTAAGCAAGCACTTAACTGCCTTGGATGGTTGATGAGATGACAACATTAGAATCCAATCATACTTGGACTTTTATTCTAGCTCCCCCTGGGAAGTCTACTGTCGGTTGTAGGTGGATCTTTATTGTTAAGGTTGGCCTTGGTGGACTAGTGAATCATTGGATGTTTGTCTTGTGACAAAGGGGTACACTCAAATTTATGGTTTGGATTACACTAACACTCTTTTTCTGTTGCCAAAATGGCATCAATTCATCTCTTCTTATCTATGGCTGCCATGAAACATTGGACACTATATCAGTTAGACATTAAAAATGGTGTCTTGCATGGTGACTTGGAGGAAGAGATTTATATGAAGCAACCACCTAATTTTGTTGCTCAGGGGGAGTCAGGTCTGGTTTATAAGTTGCTAAGTTTTCAGATGGGTTGAAATAGTCTCCTTGTGCTTGGTTTGGAAGATTTAGCAAGGTCATCTAGCAATTTGGGATTGACTCGTTGTGAGGTAGATCACTCTATTTTCATTAAGTGCTCTCGCAGTCACTCCAATAAACATATTTATCTTGTGGTGTAAGTTGACAATATTGTTATAACAGGACATGAATATGTAGGTATTGAGGCACTTAAAACAACAGTTGTTTCATCATTTCCAAACCAAGGATTTGCGCAAGTTGCGATATTTCCTTGGGATTGAATTGGCTCAATCCTTGGCATATACTGCTCTCACAAAGAAAGTATGCTCTCAGCATTTTGGAGGAATAAGAAATGTTAGACTGTAAACCAATTGATAACCTTGTGGACTTGAATGTGAAATCATAGGGAGTCATATTCAAACCCAAACGGGTATTGGAGATTAGTGAGAGGGTTAAATTATCTCACAATGCCAGACCAAATGTATCCTTTCTTGCAAGTGTTGTGACTTGTGAGTCTCATTGGAATACAATTGTTTGGATTTTGATTACAGTAAGGGGTCACCAAGAAAAGGGACCAGTTTACATTACAAGAGTCGCATTGATATTATTGGATACTCAAAATGCAGATCGGGCAGGATATGATGGTGACAAACGGTCCACTTCTGGCTATTGTGTTCTTAAGGGAGGTAACCTCATCTCTTGGAAAAGCAAGAAACAGAATGTTATTGCCAATGGTAGAGTAAATATTAAAGGAAAGGAATAAAAGGAGAAAATATTAAGCTAATCCATTTGATTATGAAATGTTGGATTGGCAAATGAAGGAAATATTCTGCAGAATGTGTTGTTCTTGTCCATATGGTGCAACATGCCAGGTCTTAGAACCCTAACACATGTTAAGCAAACCCTCAACTTTAGTTGAGACTCAATTGAAATGAATTTACATAAGCAGTTGTACCTTTTTTCTTATGTATGCTTATAATCTTTTACAACACAGTTATAAGACTTGCAATGTTGTATAATATTGGGTAATAAAAAGGCAATAAGAGAATAAATTCATTGTAGCGGAGATGAGAGGACATGCTAGACATGATATGATTAAGAACGAATACATTAGAGAAAAAATGGGGTAACATCTATTGTAGAAAAGATGGGCTAACATCCATGTGCACACCATCTGATGGCGTTTGTCCCAACTTTTCACCACCTTTGACAAAGATGGATACCAGCCCTTTTCCTGTAGTTGTACAACTCCAAGAAGCTGTTTGATGGTCTATTCATGGTGGCTTATCCTCTCTGTGGATCTGCTGCTGTTTGGACTTGTATATATTATGTTCTGTTGCTGTTTGTATTATGTCTATTTGGTCTTCAGCTTCAGAGGCGCCAGGGTCGTTAAAATATTACCATTTATGTTACACATAGCAGTCTTCATTTATATTGAATAGATTAGATGCTCATTTACTGATATTCAGCTAGATTAGACTACTATCGTTGATTATAAATCAATGCATAAATTCCACAACATATAAGTAGCCTAACACAATTTCTCTCTTCAATCTCTTTCAACAGGAACATCAAGCAAAGATGCTGCAGGCAAGAGAAAATCCAATCAGGAAGATAAGAAGCAGAATAACAACAAGCGCAAAAAGCAAAAAGAGATATCGAACGTGGATGATCCGGCTAGCCAAAGTTATGTAAGTACTAATGAATTGAACCTTGTTATTTCATATGTTGTTTATTCCATTTTTGCCCGGTGTACTCACTTAGTATTTATACTCAGGAAACAAGTTCGTTAGGAAAGTCCCCAGAGTTGAGTTCCAGGAGGATAAGAGTGATGGAAAACCTTGGCCTCATTGCCCCAGCTGGGTCACCATTCGAAAAGAAAGACGCACATAAGTATAAAAAAGCCTCGTGATTATGGGGATGAAGGAATTGGTGTAGAGAAGAGCATGCGTAAATACATTCTCTTTTAACATCACATGTTCGTTTAGTCATTACTGAGAAATGTTTAACATGTAGTTGTAGTTTAGGATCATCTTATTTGGTCAATCGCCCCGTGATCATGCATGAAAACGTTGGGCAAAAATTGTGTTCGGTGAGCTGTTCTGATTTTTTTGGGGTGAAAGAATGTTGTGGGAAATGATTCTTGCATCCACTTTTTACTGCCCTTTTACGATCCTTGTTTAGCGAACAAAATTATGTCTATTTGTTTTAACTTTTTTATTTGGGAAAAAATTATTTAAAAAATATATGAAAAGTACTATTAAGAAATTTCATGTAAAGAATTACTTTTTGTTTGATTACAATTATAGAAAGTATTTGTTTATTTCGAAAGATGATTATATTTATGATTTATTTTAGAAGCTGTTTAAAAATTAAAATATTTATTTTTAAGAAATATATAAATATAATTTGTTTAAAGGTGAATATTTTTTAAGGAAAAAATGAAACAACGGGCCCTAAAATATAAAGTGTGTTTTGCTACTTCTCTTTCTTTTTTTCTTTAAACAAAAATGGTTTTCAAAAATAGAAAAAAAGATTCTTAGATACATGAATGAACGGCGGTCTCTATTATTCTTTCCTACTCGAAGGAAAAATGTGTCGTCTATACAGAATTATACCTTCTCACAGTTTTTATTTTGAAAGTAAAAAAAAAAAAAAAAAAAGTTAGAAAAAGACGGAGAAGTGATGTTGGTTTGATTTTTTGTTCAAAAATTGATAAATGGTAGTGTATAAATTTAGGTATACACAAGATTCTTGTCAATAGTGTCTGTGCCGACAACACCGTCGATTATTAAATTTATTGGAGTCTGTTTTCTTCTCAAGAGTTTTTCTAAAGAAAAGATAATGTTATTCTTAATTTTTTTTGTAATTTTTTAAAATTTATTATTTCTTTTCATCTTTCTGTGTTTTCTCTTTATATCTTGTAAGAAAGGTGTTGTAAGATATATTGCCATAGGAATAACACACTAGTTTATTACTTAGAACTTAGAAGGGGAAAAGCAAAATAAGTGAGTTATTTACACTTGAAAAAGAAAAAGAAAAAAATGTATTGTTAGATTTGTTATGACCCGACTATATATAATCAGCCCTTGTCGCAAATGCATGTTATCATCTACACTCCAAACACTCCATTCTCACATGACAAAAATGGAAGAAGCCTCCTGTTGCTGGTTCGGTTAAATTGAATTTTGATGCATCAGTAAAGAGAAACAGGCATGGGCCTAGGACTGTGACAATGATGGATTTGTGAGATAACTCGAATTTACTTACTATTATCCTGAATCAAACTCCTCATGATGGCACCTACTCTCTCATTTATCGAATATAAGTAAAAACTAAATTAATCTAAAATATAAGTACATTGTAATTAACTTCATCTTGTTTAATAAAAAGGCAGTGACTTTTTTATTTTTAATATCAAAATTTAATGAAGAGTAGTTTAAAGGAAAAAAATCATATAAGGTACATCAATTATTATTTTTTACTCTGTACTATAATTTTTTTATGTTCAAATTGAAGAGAATATGAATAAGAGTCTGAATAATTAACTCAAAAAACATGATCTTTCCTTTTTGGTAAGATTAGAAATCAAAGCCACTACAAACTCGAAGATGTGCAATTGAAAGTCACGTGACCCGCAGGATTTAAAAGCCTTGACCAGTCCATACCAATGTTTATAGACTTTTACTTCAGGGTACACCTCCTGAATCATAGCTTCATAGGTTGGGTTATAAAATCGAACACTTGCATCTTGAAGCAAGAGCCCATCATCGATAGCTTGTAAAGTTGTAACATACAATTCAAAAGAGAAAAGAAAAAAAAAAAGCGTAAACAGTAATTTGATCTCCAAAAATATAAAATTTATTGTCACTTAAGTATGTAAATTATTCAAATTTTAAAATATTCCAAAAAAATTAATTTGTATGTCATTTTAATCTTCTTGTTAAAAAACTTTCATTAACATTTATACTTGCAAGTTGCATGACAGGACAGTACACACATAGATGAGATGGCACGTGATAACTTAATATGTACGTGCCAGTTTACCGAGTATGCATGACAGATCAATCAGTCTTGCAGTTAAAAAAATCAATATAATAAATAATTTTTAATGTTAACAATACAGAGAATTCTTTTTTATCAAAAACTTATTATTTTTTATTCCTTAAAACGAGCAAGGTACGAAAGATAGAAAAACATCTTTTGGAATCTAAATTAGTCACTAAATTATTTTTACTTGCAATCACTAATTAACTTGAACATCCAAACTTTTATACACTCACCATCAAAACTTGAACATCCAAATTTCTTATACATACACCATCAAAATTCGACATGTACAGATCAATGAAGATTTGGCTCCAGTATTTAATCCCTTGGATTGGTAATGAACAAATATAATGTTTTATAATAATGGTATAGAGTATCCCAAATGATTTTTCAATATATATCTTTTATATTTTTTTACTTAGTGATAACTGATTAAAAAGTTCTCACATAAAATAAAAATAGACATATTGAATAATATATAAATGAAAAAAAGGAGCATTTGAAATTACCATTTTATTTTGTCATTATATGCTTTTAAATTTTTTAGGAAACTATATGCTTTTAATTTATTTAACTAATTACTTGTTTTTCGAATATTGAGAGTTAAAGGAATCATCATTACTTCTCTAATTCTTTGAGAATTTCAATTCCAATGATTTTTTTTTATTCTGCTTCTTTTTCTTATTCTGAATTTCAATGATTGAATTACTCAACAATTTTTTTGAAATAAAAAAATCCTAAAATTAATAATAGGAATTAATTATTTCCATTCGAAAGTTTTTTTTTTTGTTTTTATTACATGATTGTGATTGGTATATATTTATTTTTCTTCGTTTACTGATTGGATTGGTATATGTGAATTTGGTAAAAAGAATAGTACTTTTTTCATGAGAAGAATAATAATTATAGAGCAAGCATTGGAAAGATGAAAAACGAAATTGAATGAGTCAACAATAGTCTCCGAGGGCAAGGAATGAGTTAAGGTTATCTTTACACAATAAAAGCAACTGTTTATATTTATGTAACAATAAATTCAATTTACAATGTTTTATATTAGAAATAAGTTACAGCTAAAGAAAGTGACTTATACTACTACACTATTCTTTTCAATTATAAAAGGGTTATAATTAATCAGGAGATTGAGTAGGTCTAAGTGAAAATGAGAGGAGGTACCCAGCTTTATTCAGGATAGACGAATTAGTAAGGTTGGTAAGATTTGAATTTTAGATAAAAACAAACCAAACTGGTAATTAGCTAGGATAAGAATGAGTGATTTAGTGTGACAGAATTGATCAGGTTTGTTTAGAAACAATGGTAAAGTTGATAAACAGCATTAAGGAGAAGTTAGGAGCATTTGACCCAAATGGAAATGATAGTGGTTTGAATTTCCAAAGTAGTGATCAGCAGGAAGGAAGCAATGGGGAAGATGGAGATGTCAAAAGAAGGACCCGAAATGTTTGAATTAAGGAGAGAGAAGAGGATAATAATAAGAAAGCCATCCCCCATAGCCAAAAAGCAAAGCCATCAGGATGGGGTCCTTATCAAAAGAAGAAAAGGAAAGGCGGTGCTAGATTGAGGCACCCAATAATTCTCAATCTATCTCTATCTGTCTCATGTGTGACGTGGACCCCACCTTTTCTTCCAACCAGCGGCGCCATTAGTCTTTACTTAGTTTCAAAGCTCTCTCTCTCTCTCTCTCTCTCTCTCCTCAATTCTCTCAATATATACCATAATAATAAACAATTCCAAACTCCTCCTTTCTTTCTCCATTCCCTCCCCACTTGTGTTTTTTTACAATAACCCAATCATAGTCTCACTCGGGATTGGCTATTCTTATTCTAAGAGATAATCCAAATCCATAAAAACAACACAATGAAAGGAGAATACGTAGAGCAACAACATCCTAAGAGTGAAACACCACCTAGTATGTTCTCAAAGATTCAACCTCAGCACCATCCTTTCCCGCACCACCCTTTCCAACTCTCCGCGGAGGATGCAACCACCACCCCGAGCTCCGCTCAGAAGGCGAACTCCTCCGGTGGCGACGGCGCGACCATCGAGGTTGTTCGGCGTCCGCGGGGACGTCCGCCCGGGTCCAAAAACAAGCCCAAGCCACCGGTTATCATAACCCGTGACCCGGAACCCGCTATGAGTCCCTACATTTTAGAAGTGTCTGGCGGAAACGACGTCGTCGAGGCCATCGCGCAGTTCAGTCGCCGCAAGAACATGGGAATCTGCGTCCTCACGGGTTCTGGAACCGTCGCTAACGTCACGCTCCGTCAACCTTCCACCACTCCCGGCACCACCGTTACTTTTCACGGCCGTTTCGACATCCTCTCTGTTTCCGCCACCTTCCTTCCGCAGCAGTCGGGCGCTTCTCCGGCGGTTCCTAACGGCTTCGCCATCTCGCTCGCCGGACCGCAGGGGCAGATCGTCGGAGGACTCGTTGCCAGTGGGCTGATGGCCGCCGGGACCGTCTTCGTGATCGCTGCCTCGTTCAACAACCCGGCGTACTGTAGGCTTCCGCCGGAGGAAGAGGGCGCCTCAGCCGGAGATGGAAATTCGCCGCCAGTCTCCTGCGGCGGAGACAGCGGGCATGGACAGGCGGAGTCGTGTGGAATGTCCATGTACAGCTGTCACTTGCCCTCTGATGTGATCTGGGCTCCAACGGCTAGACCACAGCCGCCGCCGCCACCTTACTGACCGATCAATCACACGTTGAGTTTCTGTTTCTTTTTCTTCTCTGAGGTTAACTTTGTGGTTATTGTGATCAATTCTACCATATGTTGGTCTGTTCAATTTGATTTAGTTGGTGTAGTAGATATATTTGGTATTAGTTTAACTACTATTATTATAATTAGGTTAAGTTTATAAATGGAAACATTAGTATAGTTATTATGTAGCTAGGGTGGTTTATTTGCGGCGCTAACTATATTATATCAATGGCTCTCTACCTTGTTCAAGAGATTTTGTTTATCGACCAATATAATTAGTGAACCTCTTGCTTATTTTATATTTAAAATTTTTGTAATGGATTTTATTATAATAATAATAATAAAATGAGTAATTTGTGAGAAACTAAAAAGCTGCTAGTGCTGGCAAGGGTTATGCTTGTAAGAAAAGGAAAGTGAGAAATGGGTGGTATGCATCGCTGGTTAGGCTTTCTCTATCAACGTTGGGAATAGACGGATTATGATGGGGAATCCTGTTCACATTTGGTCACAATGTGGGGATTGGTTGGTTGGCTTTGGTTTGATTTGGTTTGGTGTGGGAGTGTTGCTTTGAAGTTTGGGAGAGTCTGAGAATATCTGTGAATGAATGTAAGGTTATTGGGTGACGATAACGCTTGTTCGATTGTCTCGGGTCTTGGTGCGGATAAAGTGTGTGGCGAACGTGGCTAGGGTTGTGTCTGCAGTTTCTTTGCTTTATGGAATAAGTTCTGGATATCACTTCAGAACAACCCTCCCGCACCCTCTTCCCCAACTTTATCTCTCCATCTCCTCATTACTTTATATCTGATCATCTATCTGTACTTTCTTTTGTCTTTTCTCACCGGCCCCTCTGATTTCCAATTAAAGAGAAAGAGAAATAACTTGACCCCCAATTCCCACAACTCCTCTCTACTGTGCCTTCAACTTTCTTGCATCACCCAGGGATCTATCATCTATCACGCATTCACGCGCCTTATTCCCACTAAAGATATCTATCATATTTTACTATCGCTAATCAAAACAAAATTTCCCATCGGATTCTCCTGCATCACCTTTTGCTGCTTCTTCCCAAATGCTGAATATCCGTTTTAAATTATAAAATGATTGATTGCTATTACATTTAGTACATTTAGAGTTAGTTTCATTTATCAATATGGATGAGTTGTGTTTAAATATGATTTTAATTTTAAATTATGATTAAAAATAGTTAAAATATGTTTCTTTTCTTTTTATCCTCTTGATCAAAGCATTATTCACCAAGCTTACCGCAAAAAAATATAGAAATGTATTGACTAAAATAATAAACTACTAGCAAGAAGAATACCTATTTTAACCAAAAATATGTGTAATGTAAATGTTTGATATAATGTATAGATTCAATCCGCGCGCGACGGTGCGAGAGTTGGGAAAGTTTTATAGATTAATCCCTTTATTTGAGTTATTTTATTATTTTTATGATATTTTTTTAATCATATTTATCAACTTATCTCACACTTCTATTTTTTCTTATCTTTCTTATAATGTTACACAACAAATTGTACTAATATAATTTTTCTACAAGCAAAATTTAAGGAAAATATAAATGATTTTAAGGATGTTATAATATTTTTGAATTTAAAGAGTATAATTTTATGAGTAAATATTTTATAATTAATAATTGTTATTAATTGTCCCACTTTTACGAGATTGTAGGGTTGAGCTTATTATTATTTTGTCCAAATCCCTTAATTTTGAAACCTACGATTAATTCAGGGTTGAACTTATAATTTTTTCTTTAAAAATCTAATTTATTAAAATAGGAATTCAAAGACAACGATTTACTCCAACCTATTACCTATATTACAAAAGCAAAAGAATAGTTAAGTCTGTACATATGAATTTCATAGTTTGCATTGGATTTGTGCATCATATTGAGAACAAGCAATCACTTTCAATTCCCTGTTCGAAAAAAACGAGAGCCATGATCTAGATTTGACGATCTGTATCATAAACATTGTATCCGGCATTTTTATTTGAAAGTTATTCCATTCTTATGAATCCAAATAATCCAAATATAGTCATCCGTGACAATCAATAAATACTTCATGGGACTTTTCATTTTAACAAAACTCTTGATTTGATGTTCGTCATATTTTAAGGTTGATCTTATTTAGGCTCAGGAGACGAACAAAACTCTTTCTGTGTGTGTGCGTGTGTGTGTTTACAAAATTTAAATAGAATACTTACTTAAATAAAATTGAATTTGTTGTCAGTACTTATTAATGCTGCACTGCATTACATGATCAGTTTCTTAGCAAACAGTTATTTTTTGTAATGTAAACTAGGGGTGGGCATGGATTGGATTTTAAATCCATATCCATATTGTTTTAAAAACAAACTAGATTTAAGATCCAATCCATTTAAATGGATATGGATTTGGATATATCCAATTTATATCCACTTAAATGTTATAAGATTTTTTTTTTTTACAAATTTTAGTTATTAAATGCTAAAAAGTGAAAATTTTGTATATGTCCATTGAAGAGCTATTTTCAACCGACCATGGTCAAAACTATTTTTTTATCGATATTGGTTAGTGTATTTTTGACATACCTCAACCAAAGCAATTTCGACAGATATCAGTTCAGACATTTTTAGTCCGGCATCAACCAAGAC
>PYAF01000705.1:208485-227709 GCA_007407185.1 Glycine tomentella | reverse complement strand
ATATATATATATATATATATTATTCAGATCATCTATATCAAATTTTATCAAAATTGAACATCAATAAGAAAATAATTAACTAAAATGTTTATAATACATCAATTTTAATCTATTGAACGATGTAATAAATAATTTTAGATTAATATGAAATTTTACATATGTGAAAAGAGATTTTAATCCAAAGGTGAATTTTAAAAAAATATTATTAAGTTAAAAGTTATAAAATAGTGTAATAGTTATCAAAATTACACTAGTATAATTTGATTTATCTTTTATATATATATCACTGTTAAAAAATGTATTTTTACAATATTAATTTAACATAGATTGAGCAAAAATTTTCAACATGCAAAATAACACAATTGGCATTTTTATAAAAATAATAATTTAAAGATAGTTTTCTAATAATCATCTTAGAAACTAACATTTCAGGACGATAAAAAAGTATAAGAATGATAGTTGTGTACGATGGGTTCCTATCGAGCACAAAGTCTGTCATTGAGAGTAGTGAGTTAAGGACAAAAACAGTTGTGGTTAGAAAATGTAAAAATTAAAAACATTCGTGCCTGAAACTGGCCTCACTCTCGCGCCCAAGCCTAGTTTGCTGCCTTGAAACCCCTCACTCTCGTGCTTTCACCTTTATGCAACATTGAAGTCGTGAACCCCTCTTGCTTTCGCGTCTGCCACGCCGCGACATCTAAGGTAAGAACCCCTAACTTATTGCTTTTTGGACTTCCATGTCAGTGGAACAGTGAGTGGGCAAAAACTGTTGGAATTTTTTTTTTCCACTACAATACCAGCATGAATGCTTGATAGTTAGTATATAGGCTAGAAATGTTGGGGCTAACTTTGCCTCAATTGGAATTTCAGCTACCACAGTATCATGAAATTTCATATAACTAGTGGAGTTTATGTACTCGAAGCCTCCATAGTTTGGATTCCTTATAGTAATTATCATGCCTAGAGTCACATTTAGTGGGTTGCACAAACTAATGTAAGGAAAACCAGAACAGGAAAGAAGTCAACTTAAAAATTTGTCCCATTTTCCAATTCCCCCCGCGGCAGGGGCAAGACAATCTTGGGCCTCGTATACAAAATAGTAGCTGCAAAGGCCGCAAACTGCCCCAATGGCAGCTTTGGATCATGCCTCTCTACCCGTAACAGTTCTGGGACAGCTAGCACAATAGCAGTGCTATGTGCGTTGTTAACTACTCTGTTGAGTGCAGAAGGGTTTTGGGTTATATGATATCTATAGCTTAAGTTTTGAATAAGAGTATATGTTTGTCTTTTGACTTGCATTTTTATCTGTGATTCCATTCCATGATGTTTGCATGTGAATGATTGATAACTCTAGCATGAGGTTCCTTTCTGGTAGTTTTCATGTGATTTTGTGAACAGTCGTGGCTAATTTAATTGACTTGTGTGTGACAGAAACAAGCGAAATTGACCCAAGATGAGAACCAGTTACTAGAAAATATTCTACGGATGTTGCTTCAGGAGTTTGTGGTATGTCTAACTGTTGCCCTTGTTCATATATTGTTCGTTTATTTTTTCTGTGCTTGTTGAATGTATAATAACAATCTACTTCTACTTCTACTTCAAAAAAATTGTTTTAAAATACCAATGAGAATGTTCATGCCGTTTACCAATCATGAATGATGTCTATTATAGAAGTTTGCATTAGACATGGAGACCATCGAAAAATTTGCAAGAAATGGGTTGCATACTTTATAGAACTTAAAAACAAGCTATTTAGATGATATATGAGAAATTTAAATATTGTATAAATGTTTATTGTAAACATTATAATCACTTAATAATTTTATTGCTAATTATTTGAGCATAAATATATATTTGTTTATTACAATTTGTCTAGGTCTGGTTGAAATTGCAAATTGAATTTGCTGTAAAACAAAATAAACATTAAAAAAATAACAATATCATTTTTTAAAAATAGTCTTAGAAAATACATTTTTTAAGATGATTTTTTTGAGTAAAATTATCTTATAATGTATATTTTTTAAGAAATACACTTTAAAATCTCGCATTTTAAACATTTTTTAACCAAAAAATAACATCTTTTTAAA
This sequence comes from Glycine tomentella, assembly GCA_007407185.1. Taxonomy (NCBI): domain Eukaryota; kingdom Viridiplantae; phylum Streptophyta; class Magnoliopsida; order Fabales; family Fabaceae; genus Glycine; species Glycine tomentella. Next base: position 225,622 of record PYAF01000705.1, on the reverse strand, counting down.
CAATTTCTGAAACAAATGATAAGAAAATTTAAAAATTGTCATGTAAAAAATGTTAAAAAATTGACTTTGAAAGGTATTTATATATATATATATATATGTGTGTGTGTGTAAAAGGGGAAAAAATTAAAGAAATAAGAAGGAAAGAGAACAATATTTTCAAACTATGGATTAGTATTTTTTTTAAAATTAAATTCATCTCCACCTATAACACAACTTAAGTATAAGCTTGGGTTGATGGGATGATAGAATTAAAATCCTTTTTTGGTAAGGTAGTATTAAAATCTTTTGAGGTTTGCTTTACACTTTCCTAAAGAATGACGGTGATTTTTGCTTGTCTATTGTACATATTAGATAATAAAAAAAGGATTTACGAGCGCATTAATTAAGAGAATATAATAGTAGTAATTAGTAGAGTTGATATTTATAGGAGTGATTTTTGTGCATAGAAAGTATTCTCGTGTCGATTTATGAAAAATACATCAATTTATTGATGTATTTCTGAAGAATCTTATTCTTTATTCAACGAATAGTTACACCATTTCATTTAATGTCTTGGGCACTATATTCTGATGTGTGCCTCCCATGAATAAACATACAATTTTAAATAATATATATTCATGTACTATTAATGACATCACTTTAGTTAATTTCTATTTATAACATGTTCACAACTAACTTGTATCGAGAATTATATCAGTTACATTAAATTAAGACAACTCTTTAATTTAAATAGTAAAACAGAATAATTCTTCAAATTGAACAAATTAACACAACTATTAATTGACGACGGTTCAAGTTCATTGAATCGAATTCATTGACCTGTGGCATAAATATTATGGGGACACTGACCGCGGTAAGGTAGTGGCAGACCTTATCTTTCCACGACTAGACAATAAGTGCCCGAAGTTATCCTTTTCCCTAAATAAAAAAGCATATTAAGCGAAAATAGACAACTTAGTCAAGTCAAGGATATATAGAACTTACACAGGGTTACACATACACAAGGAGAAATTATTAACTTAAATAATATATACTTCTGATTTAAACCAAAAAATAAATTATTATCATATAATCTTAAACAATCTCTAAGAATGTTTACAACATACTAGTTCACTTCAAATTCAAATTAAGCCAAATTTATTTCTCAAATAAATCAAGTTTAGATTTTCTAAGAGCCCATTTAATTAAAAAAAAGTTTAGCTGAGTTATTTAAAAAAAAACGTTTTAACTTAATAAGGTGACATATTTAAAATTAAAGATAAAAGGCATACAAATTAAAATTCAAAAACTAAAAGTACAATTAAGTCAAAATGCATAATATATAATCTTCTTTGTCGTCTCAAGTTTTTTTTTTTAAATCAGTATTAATAATTTTATAAAATATCTTTGGAAAAAATAAATATAAATCTCTAATTTTTAAAATCAAAATGATTTTTATAAAAAGATTTGAATAAAATTCTCAAAAATTACAATGCAAGCCGAACTTCTAGGGGTTTTTTTTTTTTTTTTTTTTTTTTTTTTTTTTTTTTTTTTTTTTTTTTTTACTTTTTCCTTTCACGGCAAGAAGGAAAACAAGTTGCATAACAGAAGTAATGCAATGCACGCGTAAGAAAAAAGAGAACACAATACAATATAACTACGGCCAGCCATCAAATTACTCGATCAGACATTCATTTGCCTTTATCTCAGCAAACATCATTATTCAGTCTCTCTGTACCAAACAAATGAACATGCAATAATGTGAATAAATAGAATTCTGCAACCCAAAACAGGAAAAGGAAATAAAGAGGGACACGCTGATCAATTTCTGTCTCCTGCTCAGCGCCCTTTGAAGTTTGAATAGACTTGGGCTTGCTTGAAGTTTCCTAGCTTGTTTCTTTATTGCCAAATTAGTTGGGGGAAAAAAAACAAAAAGAAGAAGAAGACCGTGTTGTTAACGCTTAAATTGGATAAAGTAAACTTTTTTTTAATTATTTAGTAAAATACTAATGATAAGATGTATTTATAGTAAAATAAAATAATTTAAACACACATTAACTCGTGAAATGAAAGCTCCTGGATAATTTTATCATGTAACTAACAACACACCTCAATTAAAAGTTTTTTTTTTTGTCTTAATACATAAAGCACAAATTTATCACCAAAACAAATAATGCACAAACTTACTTTTTAAAAAAATGTTTGACAAAGACAAATCTATTAAGTTTTTCGTGAAAGTTATGATATTATGCACAAATATTTTTTATACTGTCAACTAATTTAAAATATATTATTATAAATATAATTTTGAAGTATTTATTATAGAACTTAATAAACATAGCAATACAATTTTAGGACTAATTATTGGTTAGATTTGGTCATATTTAGGCCCAAATGATTCAACTCCGACACCACATTAAAAAATATACGTCGAGTAAGAATAAAAAATATCGAAAGGGATGCAATTTAGTAAACGAGCATGCATGGTGGAAGAAGTATAAGTAAGATGACATATTGAGTATGTTTGGATATAATGTTAGAATTATTTGTAAGATTTTTTCTATTGAAAAAAACATTATATATTCAATAAAGAAACTCTAAAAAGTAATTCGACTTATATTCAAACAAATCCGTAATTTCATGCTGAAAGTGCGTCGAGTAAAATGGCAATCATCTCATTATGTTTAGTGCATTCATGAAAAGTTGAGTTGTGGGTGATTTGTATAGCGCACATGTTATCAGAGTATATAGGAGTTAGACGAAAAAATATATGGCCGTATCAGAAAATTAAGATATATATAAGTACAAATATGAACCTTTCAAATCAGACTCGAGGAACTTATTTGAGGTCATAGAAGGTTTCCTGTGGCTTATAAACTTCATCATGATTTTGAGAAACACTTGGTGGAGGCACCGTGTAAACTTCTTGAACATCACCATTTAAGAAAACAAATTTAACATCCATTTGAAATATATATCACTGATGAACAAGTTTTTTTTTTTTTTTTATCGACAAATAAAATATATTACAATGGATACTAGGTGTAACCAAACACATCTACAGAAAGATTGTTTAAGCATGTTATGTAAAACACCTCCCACACCATCGGATTATGCTGCATTTATTGTTTGTACTTCTTGCCAGAGGCGGAATTAGAGGGGGTTAGGATGGGCAACCGCTCCTCCCTAAAATTTGAAAAATTGAAAAGAAAAAAAAATATATATATATATATATATATAGTTTTAAAAAAATTAAAAAAACGAAAATGAATGAAGAAAAAGGAAATAAAAAATATTAAAAAAGGTGAAATGAAAAAGAAAAAAATATAAAGAAAACATTGTATAAAAAAGAAAAGAAAAAGAAAAAGAAATTAAAATAATAAAAAGGAAAGAAAACATAAAAGAGAAAAAAAATATAAAAAAGGAAAAAATTTAATAAAAATCAAAAGGAAAAGATAAATAACAGAAAAAGAAAAAGAAAGATGATAAAATAGAAAAAATAATAATAAAAAGGGAAAGAATAAAGAAGAAGAGGAAGAAAGAACACTACAAAAGGCAGATGTCTAGACACATAACATAAGAGAAATAGGAGACACAATCCCCTCATTCCTTTCCTTTTTTTTCCCCTCTTTTTCTACCCTTTATCATTGTTACTCTTCTAAAATAAAATAAACTGTTATTTGCATTCCTCATTGTTACTCTTCTAAAATAAAATAAACTGTTATTTGCATTCCTTGTTTTTACACATACCACTCCTACCATATTGGGCATAGTTCATTTTTGTTAAATCTAAAACGAAATAAAAAAAAACATAAATTATTGTTTACACCTCCTTTTTTTTTTACACACGCACCCTCTACCATGTTGGGCCTAACCCGTTTTTGTTAAAAATAAAAAACTACTATTTACAAGTGGTTCTTTGTTTGTTTTTTTTTGTTACTATTCAATAGCCTGAAATTGTCAACTGAAATATTAGAAGTTTTGGACTATATTTTGTTTGTTTGCTTTGAGCATGACTTTAGATCCAAGAAACATGTACAAGTCATTTAATAGAGATGATATTTGCAAACTTGTTGATAAATTTTATTCTAGAGATTTCACAGAATAGAAAAATTTACATTTGAAGATGGAGTTACAACATTTTGAGCTTGACATTCCTAAACATCCAGATTTGATTAATTTATCAACTACATCTGAATTATGTCAAGTGCTAGCAAGAACTGAAAAGTCAATTATTTATCCTCTTATTGATAGAATGATTAGACTTGTACTTACTCTTCCATTTTCTACAGCAACTACTGAAAGATCTTTCTCAGCTATGAAGATAATCAAGACTAGACTTCGAAACAGAATGAAAGACCAATTTCTTGATGATTCTTTGATTATATACGTTGAAAAAGAAATTGTTTTGAGTTTTAGTACATATTCAATTATAGATGATTTTAACAATATGAAAACACGTAGAGTAAGAGTCAAGTGAAGTGATCTTAATTTCTGTAATAAATTTTTAAAAAAATTTTGTATATTAAGTTTGTTTTGTCTTCAAAATACTTTTATTTATGACATAATTTTTTTTATGTTCACCCCCTCTTAATAAAATTCATGGGTCTGACCGTGCTTCTTGCACATCTTGTACGTCAATTTTTAAAAATGTATGTAGCAGCAACATAAGGACCTATATAAAATATGGGTTTAGAAAGCAATTTGTTTTCATTCCATACTTTCATACACAATTCTAATATATATATATATATATATATATATATATATATATATATATATATATATATATACTTTATTTTTGTTTTCAAAGATTTAACACGTCACAAATCATGATTGATTCTTATTATGTAAAATAAAGAGTGATGTTTTTGTAATTGTTTGTGGAAAAAAAATAAGCTAAATAGACCTTTCTTTTCGAACTTGGATGCCAATACAGCGATACAATGTATGGCCCTAAAATGGTTTGCTGATTAATTGATTATTAATGATCTGATGTGTGACTTTAGGTTGATAATAATTATCTAAATTCAAATCAACGAATTTTCGGCGAGGAAAGTCCTAAATGACGTTTATGTGGGTGGGACTGAGAATATGATATGTGCATTGTTGTTAGTAACGGATAATGCATGAACAGGTCAAGTTTGTCAATGGCAAGATCTGCAAAGTACAGGCGTAGGCCATGGCCACTGCTTGTCCCTTCATTCTGATTTGTGTTTACAATTAGAGGAGCCCACGTTGGATTTATTGTATGACAAAATGAAATGGCAAGTTGGCATGCAACGGTATATATTATACATAGTGTAAGGTATTGTCTAGAAAAAATGTCTCACCCTTAAATTCGGCTTGATTCTCTCCCTCTATTTTATCATGAACTATTATACATCATTTATTATCAGTGTACAATGGCAAAACCCACACTCTACAATTTGCTTGTCACTCTCTAACCAAAAGCATTTGACACTAATGGTATCAACTATCAACTTCATTCATTTGTTTTACTTTTCCAAACTACTATCTCCATTTTTAATCATAAGATCTCTTTTAGAATTTTTTTATTCTTTTTTATAAGATTTTTCTAATTTTTAGATGTATTAATTTTTTTCGTACATACTCTTACTTAATTATTATTTCTCCAAAGTGGATAGAGAAATAAAAAAATGATAATTTTAGAATAATAATAAATAATTGCAAATTTAATGTGATTAATTAAACTAAATATTTTTGTATAAAATATAAATTAGTTGAAAGGATCTTATAATTAAATACAAAGGGATTACATGATTGATTTTATGAAGAAAAGCACGCAACTTTATTATTGCTAAAATTACTCTTATCAGTTCTAGCTAACTGAACTAATTTGAAATCTTAAGAGACGAAAGCCATCAAGGTAGGCTTTAATAATATACATTATGAGGCAAAAAAATTTATTTATTGCAGTTTAAATAAAAAATTACAAAAACATGGCAGTCTGAAAACTATTTCCAAATCTACTGCAACCAATCACGCGCAAGCTTAATGTGTTCAAACACGTCCTGTGGAGACGTGATTCAGGAGCAATCACGTGCATGCATGACGTGATGAATCACGTCCATGGGCGACGTGATTAAGCAACCAAACACGTCCGGTGACGACGTGATCAAGCCCCATTCACGTCCATGGAGGATGTGACCAAGCACCCAATCCCGCACAGCCACGACGTGATCCAGCTCGTGTATATAAGCCCCTTCTCCTTCATTTCCTTCATTTCTACATAGTTGCTTATCTCTCTAAAGTTGTTTTCTCTGACTTCTCTCTAGATTCGAGTGGTTATTCGAGGCTTTGTGCGGGGAAACTCTGTCAATCCAGTAAGTGTTGTTCAAATATATGCTTTTTAAATTACATGAAATATATTATATTGTTGTGTTAAAGAATTATTATTAATGTAGGAAATTGTTAGTGATTTATTTTAGAAATTGTTACTTGTTAGTTGTTATAGGTTTATTTGGCTTAGAATATTAATAGTTAATTACGTAGCTTATGACCTAGGTTTTAATTAGTTAGTTACTTAGGTTAGGACTTGGGTTTAGGCTACATAGGTTATGACCTAGGTTTAGGGTTTAAGAAACAAATAGTTGGTGACCTAGGTTTTCATTAGTTATTTACCTAGGTTATGACCTAGGTCTGTCAATCCAATAAGTGTTGTTCAAATATATGCTTTTTAAATTACATGAAATATATTATATTATTGTGTTAATGTCGCAAAATTAATGTAGGAAATTGTTAGTGATTTATATTAGAAATTGTTACTTGTTAGTTGTTATAGGTTTATTTGGCTTAGAATATTAATAGTTAATTACGTAGGTTATGACGTAGGTTTTAATTAGTTAGTTACTTAGGTTAGGACTTGGGTTTAGGCTACATAGGTTACGACCTAGGTTTAGGGTTTAAGAAACAAATAGTTGGTGACCTAGGTTTTGTTTAGTTAGTTATGTAGGTTAAGACCTAGGTTTATTGACTTACAATATTATTAGTTAGTGACTTAGATTACCATTAAGTACAGACTCAAGGTTATTACGTTGGCTACGTATGTTATGACCTCGGTTTAGGGTTTAGGTACAATTGGTTGGTGACCCAGGTTTGTCGGCTAAGAATATTATTAGTTAGTGACTTAGAATATTATTAATTACTTACTTCGGTTGTGACCTAGGTTTTCGTTAGTTAGCTACATAGGTTATGACCTAGGTTTATCGGCTTAGAATATTATTATTTAGTGACTTAGAATATTATGAACTAGTTACGTAGGTTATGACCTAGGTTTATCGGCTTAGAATATTATTATTTAGTGACTTAGAATATTATGAATTAGTTACGTAGGTTATGACCTAGGTTTGCATTAGTTAGTTACATAGGTTATGACCTAGGTTTATCGGCTTAGAATATTTTTAGTGACTTTGGTTATGGCTTAAGTTATCATTAAGGACCTACGTAAGATATACATAATCAATTTGTTTAAAAATTTTGTATTTGAAATTAAGTAAATTATTATAATATGATTATAAAATGTGTAGCATATTATTATGGCCGAGTCATCGTCATCTGCGTCACCTCGTTCTGGTTCTGACCGTGAGCATGAGCCTAAGGATCCCACAACGCATGTTCTTGCCGAACCATACAGATGGGATGTACTTCGGAGGCGCAGGCAAGTCACTCATATTTCATAGGCAGTTTGGAATGACGAGACAAAGAGAGAGCTAAGGATTCGTCGCGGAGGTAGACTTAGTGGTGGACCCCGACCTGACGATATTCCGGACATAGTAGCACAGTATTTGACTGAGGCTGGTTTCATACATGTGGCTCGCATGAAGTTTATGCAGGTATCGATTAACGAATATTGTTATGTTTAATGTGTTGTAATTTTAATTTTCAAATTGCTGGTTTCAAACATAATGTATTTAGAATTTAAAAATTGATAAGTTACTTGGATTTTCCAGATTGATGCTGCTCTTATCAGTGCTATGGTTGAACGCTGGAGGCAAGAGACACACACGGTCCATATGCCCCAGGGTGAGATGATGATTACCTTTCAAGATGTTGCAGGTATTCTAGGATTGCCTACTGATGGGCAAGCCATTACTGAACAGACTTACACAGATTGGGCAGAATTGTGTAACGAGGTATTTGTTAACGGCCCTGATCTGGACACCGAGTTATCCATCGGTAGTTTGAGATTATCATATTTGGACAGAGTGTATTCCTCATGGGATGCAGTTGCCGGGAACCCTCAGAATGTGATATACTTCACGAAGGCCCACATTGCACGAATGTTAGGATCCTGGATCCTATGCGACAGATCGGGGGGGAGCGTAGTAGGATGTCACTACATCGCCTTACTTGGTGGTGACTTTGCCGATATTGGAGCATATAGCTGGGGGTCTGCGGTTCTGGCAAACTTGTTTAGACAGTTGTGCGAATGCACATACCCCGATAGAAAAGACATTGGTGGTTGCAATGTTTTGCTTCAGATTTGGACCTGTCTCAGATTTCCATCGATTGCTCCCCCATTGCCTGCTGCGTATGAGCCAGACCGCCACTTTGGACACAGGTATGTTTATTTTGTATTACTAGAATGACTGTGTATTTATGCGTACTACAATTAACGATTGAATATTTAATCTGCATATTAGATTTAATGTCCTATGTCGCTTCAGTACGAACTCACTGACATATTATCGAGACAGGCTAGACAGCTTAACTAGAGATGAGGTATGTTTTTTAATTAAATATAATAATTTAAAATGGATGTGAATATGCAAGTGACTCCTATATATGTTTTAATTATGTAGGTGGTTTGGCAACCTTATGGTGATTACGATTTTATGGGTGCATCTGCTGAGACACAACATCTGTGGATGGCTAGGACACCTATTATTTGTTTTCACATTACTGAGTATTCACAACCTGATTGATGCATGAGGCAATTCGGGCAGGATCAACCAATACCTCACAGGGCTGGAAAACTGAAAGGTGTTCATGATTATACCCTTCGGGGTAAAGCCCAAGAAAATTGGGCTCGTAAGTTAAGAAAATTCATACAGAGATGGAATAGGAGAGGTAAACATGTTGAAGTGCCTCCTACAATACATGGTCTGATGTCACCGAACCACGAGTACATGGTATGCTATAGACTTTTCGGGAAGCGATATGTGACAAAGCGGGGGGCCAGATTAGCACGATGTGTAAGTTACTTACTCAGAATAATTATTTTTTCATTATGTTATATTGTTGTTGAAGTAACTATGTTGTGGCTTATAGGTTGATGGTCTAGAGAATTTGTATTTTGTCACGACGGCTGACCAATTTGTGAACTACGGTTTGGACTATGTGCACGATGAAATAGGTCGTCTAATAGCTGTTTTCAGAGAGTCAGCTCGGGTGGAGGAGGCAGGTCCAGAGGCACCGCCAACCTAGCTTCCGAATGAGCCCCAGTTATCGATCGACATTGGGCGTCGTGCGAAAGAGGGTTGAGGGTTAGGACGCCGTCGACGACCTATTACACTTGTTCCTGAGCCTATTCATGCACCCAGGCCATGCACGAGTGGATGGACTAGGCCACCCTTCATTGGTCATGAATACGGTGTTCATCAGACATATTACGACCCTATGCAGGCAGAGGCTGATACTTTTTATCGGCCAGATGTTCCACCGATGGACATAGAAGGCCAGCCTGCGTACCATGTTAGCCCGATATCGGTGGCATGTGGGGATCAGGCAGGGACCAGTACTCACGTGAGTCATGAGTGGGATGATACAACTTTTGCAGCTTTTGACGACCCTTGTAGTCAAATAAATTTTGAAAAAAACCATTTGGACTATCCTCTAGAGCTACCGGTCGAGGACACTCCACCTCCATATTATGTTGCTCCACAGTATTCACGTGGACGTGGTAGACGCAGATTGCCAGATCGTCAGGCTCGTCATCAGCAGTGGTCTCCTCCTTCGTAGAATTTATATTTTGTTATTTAATTTGGTTTCCATTATTATATTTAGCTATGTAATTGTTAAACATGTTTTGATTATGAACATTTTTTTATCGCCTATATCTGTCATGGACGTCGTTAGGTTATGAAATATGTCATTTGCTACGGACTAAATGTGACAGGACGCATGCCTGATTCAATCATTTGTCTTGAACCTTCTTGGGTGGAAGAAAGGGTTGATGTTGTTGTGAATGCCTAGTCCTTTTCCACTTTAGATAGAATAGAAGGTTACATACACAATCTTTTTGTTGAAAACAGATTCCACATCCTCCAAAAGCCACCTATGACTATTGAAAATACAATGACGCGGACAAATAAATGGTGGCCACCTTGGGATTCAAGGACATTCTTCGTTATTGCAGCGGATTGAATCTTGTGTGGATTGGCAAATTGAAACTTGGTCTTGTAGGATAATGGTATTTTGGTTCAAACGAGTAGCGGAAGTAAGGTATGGTCTTTGTCTTGTCAACTGTCATCGGAACAATTCTCACTCCACGCAGCAACAACGATAGCAGTTGAGTCATTGACAACACTGTTGACGATTGACAGCACTGTGTGGTCCTCTATATTGTAGCCAATAAATGCGTCTGATCTGTAAAATGACATTGACAACACCGGTGACGATTGACAAACTTTGTGATCCTTTTTACTGTCGACAATAAATTTCACTGGTCTGTTAGATGACATTGACAACCCTACCACGACAGGAGTTTAGTCACGCCCCATCCAGGCGAAAGTGGTCACGTCCCACACAGGCGAGGCTTAACACCGTTATATATACCCCACAGAGGAGTTTACTCATCCCACACGACATACCTCCGCAAACGAAACTCAACCTCAATACGATGGCCTTCTTAAGTGAAACCTGCTCTCAAAACATTGGTAATTCCAAATTAGCATTTATTTTTCCGAATGGATCAATCTTACACAAAGAAACTAGTGTTTCTTTCGTATGTCATACTCCAATACCAATACGCGTTCCCGATGAATGTTCCTTTCAGTCACTCAAGAGTAGAATGCACAACACCCTTCTGCTAACAAATGACCAGTCCGTGGATGAAATTTACTATCGACAACCATCCATCAATACAGGTAATGAACTTTTTTTTCATTCGCTGCAACTGAAAAATGATGATGATGTTTGCACTATGTTGGTGTGCTATGAAAAACTTCCGTCTGTTGGTCCTATAGAATTATTATGTATGATAAGCAGAACACCCGATGGTGCCCTCAACCTACTTCAATCCACCATCACTCCTACTCATGATGCACTGTTGTATTACAACGACAAGTGAAACATACCACGACAAGGCAATTTTTTGGGTTACTCCTTTACTGGAAAAAATCTAGTAAGATTTCAAATTCCTTCCGGATGCAATATAGAAACACTCAAGGATATAATCAAGCAAGTTGCGCGGGTTGAAGTTCCCCCTTATGGAATTCACGAATCACAGGTTGTCAGACAATTGTTCTTCAGACAACCAAGTCACACAAAATATTCAGAAAACATGGTCAAGTATGAAATAATAAAATTGAAAAACGATGAAGATGTACTGAAGGTCTTAGCAGAATCTAATTACTGGAAGCGTTTCTCTCCAATAGAGATTTTAACTACTTCTAACAAACCGGTAATCGAACTACTGGAAAATGACATGTCCGCTACACAAGATCTTCCAAATTATGATTAGTTTCATGATTTTCATATTTCAATTGTTGTTGTTACTGGTTTCGTTGTTTTGGTTTTTTAATGTTTAACTTTTTCTGTTTGTCTCTCTAATTCTAATTGTTTGTACGCTCTGTTATTTTATTAGATTTCCATGACTATGTCACCGTTAATGTCGATTGCGTTTTCATGTTTGAAATTCATCGTAGCGTGTATGAAATTGAAATGAGTGGTTTCACTGGAAGTTTGGTTTATTTTCAAATGTTCATTACGAAATATAACAACATAAAGAAAACATTGACAACAACATCAACAAATCATGAAGTAGATGGGCGACTAGGACAATTTTGACGGTTATGACCAGGTAATCTGCATATACCACACTTAATACGACTTTGACTAGTTTCAACTTCGTTCATCTCATTGCGTATTCTAGTTGACTTTGGACGACCCTTTGCACGCAACATAGACCTGTCAGGTATGACCACTGGATCAACACTAGGTGGAATTGCCTGCTCATTACCAATTGGTTGCCATGGAAATGAGTAAGCTTGTACCAGGTTTGTTATAAGGAATATGTCATCCACATATTGTACCGGTGACTGACGAACATGTAAAGCAGCTGCTGCAGCATGACTACAAGGATACTTGAACGCCTTAAATTTCCCACACTGACAGAACCGCTCAGGGAGGTTTACCGAGTATGATTTGTCATAACCATCGTCAACCTCAAATACAGATCGTTCAACATTATATGCACGAACATAATGACTAGTAGCACTGGTCTCATTGGCCTTCAACATACCAACCACATTTTTGCAATGAGCATAAGGACCTTGCAATTCATTAAGAGCCGATCGACCTCTGCAAACAAAATATTCCACCAATCTGCTATATGTGTGCTTAACCAACGCGGTTATTGGCATGTTTCTTGCACCTTTCAAAATCCTGTTTACTGACTCGGTCAAATTTTTTGTCATATGTCCATACCTTCGTCCCTCAACATCATATGCATGTGTCCATTTTTCCTTCGGGATGCTATCAATCCAGTTTGCAACCTCAGGACTCACATCACGAAAACTTGCAAAGGCTATGTCAAAATCAACAATAGAAGGTGTATAACCTGCACAAAAATTAAATAACATTAACATTTAGTTATACATGAAAAATGAATAGATGAGTTTTTAACCATACCTAAATTCATAACCGCTCTCTTCAAATTTTCATTTCTGAACTTTTAATTAAAATTGCTCGCAATATGACGGAGGCAAAAGACGTGATAAGCATGCGGTGGTTGCCACCCGGGGTGCCTCTCAACCGTAAACAATATGCTTCGATGCCTATCAGAAATGAGACAAAGATTTGTCTTCTTTGTAACATGCGCGCAAATGTTATCCAGAAAGAATTCCCAAGCTTCCAACGTCTCACCTTCAACAATAGCAAATGCAAGTGGCAAACACTCATTGTTTCCATCTTGAGCTGTGGCAATCAACAATTTTCCTTTGTACTTGCCATATAAATGAGTGCCATCAATTTGAATAACCGGCTTTCAAAAATTGAAAGCCTCGCAACATTGTTTGAAGGTCCAAAAAATTCGCTGAAAACGCATTTTCCATGAACGATTCTATTAGCCACATAATAATTTTTTGTCTGAATTTGATAAACAAAACATGGTGAAAAGTGAAGCATGTATTCACACCACCTCGACAAAAATGCATATGATTCCTCCCAATCACCGTGATAAAAATAAGATATACTTAGACTAGAAAAACCCGCGCTCAAAATAAAAAAGGAAATCTTTTTTTTATTTTGAGCGCGGGTTTTTGCCAGTTAAAAAACGTACTTGTGTGCGGTTCTTTTTGAAACGTATCAATAAGCTAGACCCATGCTTCGAGTTGTTTCATGCCATAAATAAACTCTAACACTTAAGAAATCCGTCGGACAGGCGGACTCACACCTCTCCTAATCACCGTAGATAATTGTCATTGCTTTCTGCTTTGCATACCATGCCTTTCTATATGAAACTTTGTATCCATGGGAATGAGTTATCTTTTCCTGGACTAGTCCAATTGAACATGATGGATCATGTTTTATTATCCTAATAATAAAAAAAGAATCACGTTATCATTAATAATAACAATAAAATCATTACTTCTCATCATTATCATCTCATCCAATAACTTACTTAGTACGAGTGAAACAATAACATCAGCATCAAGTTGTTTGTGGTCCTGAGAAATGTGATCATTTAAGCAATTGTGGTTGCCAACCCATTTGGTAACCACCCATCTTTCACCGTACGTTGGTTTCATTATCCTAACCCTCCATGGACAATTCTGGTCATACACACGACATTTTATGCCTAACTTTGTCGGCGTACTTTCAACCACGACAGCTTCCTGATGCTCCTTCATGAGGTTCCGCTTGATTGCCATTTGCACATCTTCTTTTGATGCAAATTCCTGTTTCACAAACAACTTATTCCCTAATACCCATGGACCCTCAACTGAACCTGAACCACAACCACTGCCAAAATCTTGTTCACTCGGATAATCTCAATCAATGTAGGTGTAATGATCCCAAAAAGTAGTATTACCCTTACCTACATATGCAAATTCCCAAATTTATTACAATAAAATACATACATAATAAACAAACATATATGTAAGTAACTATTGTTTGGTAACACACCTTGACATTGTTGCGGTAAATGAGACTCCCCTGCATCCTCTTGTCGTTGGGTTTCATGCTCTCTCACGACTGGGTAATGTACTTGTATTTGTGTTGCGCTTCGACCATCATCCTCATCATTGTCCGAAGCACTAGCATTCTCGGCAAGAAGACGATCTTCCATTGCAATATTTTCATCATCGTCATCGTCAATATCGTCATCCATAACCCAAGTAGGGTCATTTTCATCTTCCATAGACAAATCAACAACTAGAGCAGCAGATGCTGATGCTCCACGAGAATAATTGAAATCAACTGACCCCGTTGGTAAAGCCACATCCTCTACTCCAGTAAAATCCACGTACAACTCTAAGAAATTTTTCCTTGACTGGTTGAAGAATTCTCCTATTACAAATTCTAAGTCTTCGTCGTCAATTACTTTCATGCTGATATATTTATCATCGCACCATATTCTTGCAGTGACCATAGTGATAGATACATTGCCTTCGAGAACTAATTTTTGACTGATTTTTTCATGCAATTCGTCAATGGTTGAGTTGTGGTTGATACGTGTTCCCTTTTTTTCTCCTTCGAAAACAATACCACGTCGGCTCTCAATTTTGCTACCATTATAATATAAAACAATACGAACAAAATCACCATCTTCAGACATTTTTTTATATATGACCAACGACTACAAGATCACAAAGATGATGAACACAAGACCACGGTCACGCCTGTAACACAGAAAAATCTATAAGCATATCATGATAATTTATTTCATTTGGAAGAAAAATTATTTGAAAAAATTGATTATCTATGTCTTACGTAGGTCCTTAATGAAAACCTAGCTCATAACCTACGTAAATAACTAATGAAAACCCTGGTCACCAACTAATTGTACCCTAAACCCTAAACCTAGTTCATAACCTATGTAACCAAGGTAATAACCTTCAGGTCGTACTTAATGATAACCTAAACCCTAAACTAATAATATTGTAACTCAATAAACCTAGGTCTTAACATACATAAAATAACTAATCAAAACCTAGGTCATAAATCTTACGTTATAATAAGTAACTATTTCTAACCTAAGTCAATAACAATTTTCTAGATCAATACCAATTCTCTAAGACAACAACATAATATATTTCATGTGATTCAAAAATAATGTTTGACCACACTTACTTGCTCGAACTAAAACCCGAATCCAAAGAGAACTCACATAACAAAAGCCTTCAGAGATAGCCAAGAGCTCTGCAAACGCTGAAAATGGGTGCAAATGATGGGTGCAAATGCTGAATGGGGGGTATATATAGGGGAGCAAGGTCACGTCCTGGGACAATGTGACTGGTGCTAGGTGACGTCCTGTGTGGACGTGAATGCTGCTGGATCACGTCCTGGGTGGACGTGTTTAAACACGTCCAGAGACGACGTATTTAAACACGTATTGGTTGTACGTGATTGATTGCAGTAGATTTAGAAATAGTTTTCAAACTGCCATATTTTCGTAATTTCTTATTTAAATTGCAATAAATAAATTTTTTTGCCTACATTATGAATAGCCAAAACATTCCAGATTGGGGGTAAAGACTAACATCTTGAGCTCATTTCTTCAACTGAGTAAATCCTAGATTTGATCCATACCAAGATTGCGTCTAGCTAGCTGCATGGTTCATGCAACTAATAAAAATAAATCCACCCAATAAGCATTGTTCTTCATATATGTAATTTAATCCATAACTTTGAGGGAAAAAATCGTTTAATTAGTTACAAATTTTAGCTGATTTCTTTACAAAAATAAGGGGTTATTTAAAAAAATCAATTTCGACAATGACATTTTTTAAAAAAAAAACAAATATTAAAAAATTGAAAAAATATGTAAGAAGTGCTTTGCCAGAAATGACAATTGTATGAAATTAGTAGCCTATCCACTTGATATGATAGGCCACGTCTAGTCTTACAGATTTATTTTTTATTTAAGAAAAATGTAATTAGTATCATTAAACTGCAAAAATCAACTAAGAAAACAGATATCAGAATTATGAAACAACCTATGAGGCTGAGTTATGCCAGCCAAAAATTGTCGTGGGATCTAACTAAAGAAGCAGCTAACATGAGAATCCCAATTACAATCTCTAGGAAAAAAATTAGGGGAAAGAGTGTTGGAATTTTGTGATTTAATAATTAATATGAACTAATATTATAATATAACTATATTAATTATTTATCTAATTAATAAGGGAAGATGAACTTAAACTGAGTATATATCGCTGTTGATCAATTAAAAAATAATATAAATCCTATTAAGATAATACATTATAAAAAATGAATGATTTTCAATATACTAACTGTCACACATAATTTTTATTTTTCTCATTTAATTTAGGAACAACATTAAACCACTCACAACAATTGTTGAAGAATTTTGAATTTAGGTATTTATTTTATTTCTTATCTTTAATTATCATTTGTGATTGAATGACATTGAGTGCATGATTATTATATTTTTTTTAGTTTTTTATCATACCATTATTAATATATTTCTATTTTTATATAAAATTAATGAACCAACTAATATTTTTTAAAAAGGTGACAGATTTCAATTTTAAAAGCATATAATTAAATAAGTTTAAATATACTTGTACTTTCATTATTATAATAAATGAGAGTGGTTTTAATTCTTCAGTCATTTAAATTTAGCTCTTTAATTTTTTTTAATTATTGTAATTTAATCTCTATAATGTCCTTTAACTATATTTTTTTACTTTTGAGCATTTTAAATTATTTTATATCTCAAATATCA
>PYAF01000705.1:171561-206383 GCA_007407185.1 Glycine tomentella | reverse complement strand
CCCTTAGGCAGAGCTGATGAAAGTCCTGAGTGGTTGGTTATCCTCAGGCCAGTGTCTGGAAGTCCTGAGAAATGGTATGCCTCCGGTGGGAGATGATTTCTCAGGCATTGGATTGGAAAGTCCTGGAATGATTGCCCTGCATGGATGTTCATTCCAGGCCAGTGATGATGAAAGTCCTGGAGGTGATTGCCCTATATGGCGGTTCTTGCCCAGGCATGTGTTATGAAAGTCCTGGAGAGGCCAGGCAGTGGACAGATATGTTGTATCTCTAAGAGAGGGCTTCCCGAGGGGATGAGAGCCTAAGGCCTCTTAGATGAGCCATATCTGGATTTTGGAAGTCCTGAGTTGAGGGATTCCTCAGGCATTGTGTGTGTATGAAGTCCTGAGTGGAAGACTCAGGCAATTATTGTTTTGATAGATGAGGCGGTGCCTCTCTGGTATGGAAAGTGTCCAGTGGTAGACACTTATGTGATTGTACCTCTGTGAGACGAGTCTGCGATGGCTAGAGAGCCAGTATGAGGTGGAATACCTCTGATGCTGATAGCATCCGGATAGTACCTAGGGAACTGGGTAGTGTATGACAGCTAGGACGGTGTCCTAGGCTTAGTTATTTTCTGTTATGTTGTGCTTAGGGGGGGGTAAATCAGGGTAAGGGAGGATGTCCCAGGACCCTGAGCTTACTGAGATGTTTATCTCACCCCTGTTGTGGGTTGTGGTTTCCAGGTATCTCTTGAGAAGAGAAGCTACCTTAGGGCAGGAGGCCCTAGATGAGTTGCTGGAGTGGTCATTGGCTGCAGATGAAGACTAAAAGAGTCTTTTGTATAATCTCTGTCTAGTGCTCTGTATAGAGATATGATGTGAGTGTACACCAGTTGTACTGTACATATGTTGATGTATAACCACTGATGTGGTAGAAACTATCAGTTGTATGTATATATGTACAGACCTTGATGTATAGAGGATGTTTTTCCTCCTGATGATCTCTGTTTGTTTTATATATCTGCCTATGTTGTATATGTTTTATCTGGATCAGCAAAGTTTTGTTTTATGTGTGTTTTATATTCTATGCATACTGTATCAAGAAAAACGATTCTATCGCTTCTATACTGCGTTAGGTTAACGCTAATAGCGCGCTTATGATATTGTTAATGATAACACGTCCGGGGTGTTACAAAGGACGATCCCAACAACTTGATGTAGACGGCGAGCAAGAACTACACCATCAAGAATCGTTGTGGATGACGCCTTCTACCGCGCTCCATGGGCACTGAGGGTTTCTTTCTCTCTCCTCGTGTAGAATCCGAACCTGGACTTGGGGAATTAAAGCACCAGTGCACTAAATTTGTATAAAAATTATTAAAAGTCACAAACAATCCTATCAGGCATCAATTTAATTAACGAAAAGAATCAAAGTGATGGTTTAAAAAAAAATTACGAACAAATTAAATCTTTTAAAAATTTGATCAAATTAAATCTTTTAAAATGATTTGAAATTAAATTGATAATTAAATCTATAAATAAATGTAAGAATAATAAAAATAATACATTATCCTTTATTTCAAGTAATCGTATTTAAAATAATAGAATAAATTCCACTGAACCTTTATAAAAGTTACAGCAATCTATATGACTATATCTACATCTAGTTAGTTGTTAGCATACTGATGTGTCTAATTTTCCTTTGTAAAAAGAACGCCGCCTCCAACGAATACATTAGTAGAGCATTCCTCATTATTTACTGCTCCGGAACTCCCTGTTAATAAAAAATAAATCCGTTCTTTTCCTTGGCTTTCTACATAATACACCATAGTCTATATCATTAAAATGGTTAGATCCTAGTTTCAGACAAGAGTCAGTTTCCCTACTACTACTACTACTACTACTGTTGCTACTAATCCTACTACTATCTAACTTTCTATGCTGTAAAGTTGTGTCAGAAGACAAACAAGAAACATCTATCCCTCGCGAGCCTGCTGCATCAGGAGAAACTGAATCATACCGGTCCATATCAGATAGGGGCGAATGTCGCAAATTCAAGGGAGAAGATGAGGATGATGATGTGTCAGAATCAGAATTCCTCCACACACTACTCCAGCCATTCCCTGAATCACCAAAAAGATATTCGGAGAAGTCATCTGTGCTGGTTGAATCACGGGTGCTATCTGTACTACAAGAACCTTCATCGGAGTTGCTGCTGATAAGGGATGAATTATCACTTGACGAGTCTTCTTCCAAAATCCTTCTCAGGTGGTGAAACTTTGAATAGAAAGAGTCCAAGGCAGGTGAGTCATCTGGAGAAATGCAACTGTTGACATGTTCAGCAACACCAGAATTTGTAAATATAGATCTTCCTTTCGTTGTAAGAGTCTTTCCACTGACTTTACTTTTTGAATCTGGGGACAGTATTCTGTTCCTAATTAATCTTGGGGCCCTTGGCGAGCACCTACAAGGTCATTCAGCTAATCAGAGAAGTTAACAAGAAAAAATGTAAATAAAAGGATCGATGAAACCAACCATCAATGTAAACTGACTGGTTCAACCAGTCAATCTGTGAATCCATTCTGTTTCTGGTCCAATTATTTATTAATATGTGGTCCATGTCAAAATTCAAACATTTGGTCCATTAATTTAGTAGGTTGAACCCATTGAACCATAACTAACAGCTATTGCCAATTAAATTTCTGGGTTCGGTTTACACCCCCTTCCCCAGACCAGGCCAGGCCAGAAAAGAAGGAAAAAAAAAAAAAAAAAAAACCGGGGTTACCTTGCATAGAAAAGCATATATGCTCCTTTTGTCAAGACTCTATCCAATTCAACAGCTGTCACCTGCAAGACATACAGATGGTTAACCCAAGTACAATACAAGTAATAACCACAACAAATGTTCTGAACATTTCTTCCTGTTAAGTAATACATCAAATATTTGGGACACATTCACCCACTGAACTCAACAGTACTTTCATCCCAGAACAAAATGATTTTGGGAGGTAATCGGCTAATTTAGTCGTCTTAAATTTTCTTTTGGACAAGGTAACAATGCTGCCTTGTGACCTACAAATCTCATTTCATAAACATGAGATGATGAGACCCTCATGCACTGGGTTGCTCTCAAGCTACGCAGCACCGATACTTATATGACGTTTTCGATACGTTTCCGATACAGAACTTCAATACGTTCTTCAAAAATTCTAATATTTCGATATGTTTCTGATACGTCTTAGTATTAAATAATATTTTTTTATATAGAGTATATTTCATATTAATAAAATATAATAAAAGGAATATTTGCTTTTAAACAGAAAGAAATAATAATTCTTTTACAATACAAATTACTTTTAAATCATAAAAACAGATACTGTAATTAATAAAAATATAAAATACAAATTGAATAATGGTAATAGAAAATGATATAAAAAAATGAAATATTAAATAGCTCTCAGCCTCTCACTTTTCGCTGGTGCCTGGTTGAAATATAAAATGGGTTAACGGAGGGGATCAAGTGCAAAGATGGTGACGGTGAGTGGCATGCGACGACAGTGAGCTGGTGCCGCTGTGCGGTGACAGTGAGCTGGGGCCTGGTTGTCGAGCAGGGCGGGCGCGAGGGGGGCGTGCGACGGGAAGCGAGCGGCGTGCGACAGGAAGTGACGGTGCGCAAGCTGCGATTAGCAAGCGACGGCGCGCGACGGCACGCGAGCGTGCGACGGGGAGTGTGCTTGAAGTTCTGAGGTGAGCGCAAAATGCTTTGACCATTGGATACGCGAATTGTGGTGTCGCCGTATCGGCCACGAATCCGTATCGGACGCGTGTCCGATACAGTGAAATTTTTGTTTTGCACGTATCCGTGCTACATAGCTCTCAAGTATTCAAATCCACAAATTACCTGTTCTCAACAGTTTTTTAGATCCTGGATAGTTGCATGAAGCAGAATAGTCACTGTACCAAAATTTATTATATAGTAGAGAAGAGAAAACAGCATCAGCTTGCCGAAGAGAAGGAGAAGAGCGAAGACAGAATAGAAGAGCAGCACTAGCCAGAGAGGCACTCGCCAGAGACACCAGATGCAGTCATCGGAGAAGACAGAGGCAGCAGTGATGTCAACATAGGAGAGGCAGAGCAAGGTTTGAGAAGAGACGAGAGAAACAAGGACTGGGTTGACACATTGTAAGCCAAATATTTTTTGGCAAATGAAATCCCCAAAACAGGCCCTAATGTCTCTGTTCAGACTTCAGAGGACTTCTTTGGAATAGTCCCATAGTAAAATTCGAACATTTTAACAATTTAAAAGATCAAATAAGTCTTACAGTGTGAATTATCGATTCCAATATTGAAATTTTTGGATATATATACGAAAAAATACGGACCATCTCATCATCTACGTTTTGCCAATTGAGAAATCCTAATCCTATTATTCAATTTGAACCCATCACCAATATAATACCTAGATTATAGATATGAAAGAAGAATTTTGGTAAAAGTAATTATTGATAATTTGTAATAAAAGACTCGACTCTTACTACAAATCCATTTTCTAAACTTATCTTATATATCTCCTCCCCGCTATTGCATCTGCAACAGCCAGCCACTACACTTAAACATCGCCACCACAGTGGCCCTTGTAGAGGCCAGGGGAGGCTCCGCCAATATAGCGGTGCTAAATGCCTGCTATTTTTATTCATATTTATAAAACATTTGTGATTAATTTAGGTTTTATAATGTTCACTACCTCAGTGTTAGCAATAGAAATAACACTATCGGTTATGGGAATTCAGTTGACGAACCAGGAAGGACCATGGACTACCAATTAAGATAAACATAAACCTAGAAAAGTACATTTAGCAACCAAAGTTGAATTGCTCGTAAGAATTGGGAACAAAGGCTAAACTGAGGGACTTACCACACTGTCATCAACCTTGAACCACTTGTTTTGGATATTCTTCACATAGCACACATAGTGACCCGAAAAGGCAGCATTCATGACATCTAAGTGAACAACTACCCCATACAATCTGTATATGGGTGATTTATCACTAGTCCCACTCAAGAAAGGTGCCAAGTTAAGTATTTCAGGAAATTGAATAGGCTTGTTGAGCTTCCCAAATTTCCCAGACTGCAATACAGATGTAACAAATAAGAAACACTGCATAAAGGATGCATAGAATGCATTTAAAATAACATATTGTCTTTGAATTTAATACATGAAATACCTGAAATCGCTTTAATGCAACTGTAAGAACATTCGGTGCCTCTGAAACTGTCAGCTTCTTCTTGGCCTTCTCATATGATTTACATCTTAAAATGAAATTGTTTATTAACAATAAGGAAAAACATATAAGTACAAGTACTCCAAATAAAATTCCAACATCTAAATCCAAATAAGAAAACACTTGCAGACCAAAAAATGAGAGGAGAAACAATAACGTATTTTTGGCTGCTAGAACCCAAAATTTTGTGAAAAGCTGGTGTCATAACTTGGTGGCCACAGTAAAACAACTCTATAAGGTTGATTTGACAGATTATCTTGCATATCAATCATCAATGACACAGGCTGTAAACATGTGACACTAGCATTATGCAATGCTTCTATGTACAGCCAAGACAAGATTAAATCAAAGAAAATAATGCATCAAACGATGAATCAGTTAGAGAAAAGATTTAAACCAAAATCATAAACATGAATTTTTCAAATTCTAATTTAACTGAAGATCACCAAAAGCACTTCCCCACTACTAAATACTACTAAAGGCAAAGGATCCACATATAATATACTACAAGCCATTCTTACTCTTGGGATTAGACACATGCCTAAACGTTTTCCCTTATTTTGCAAATCATCTTTTGAATACATCAAGATGATTCTTAAGAGGAAACAATATTAACTTTGGCTGTTACAACAAATCTACATTATCCTATTATGCCAACAGTTTGATACAATCAAACAGCTAGACCTGTTAGGCTGTTACTAGAATTCAGAAGTTCATTTATTGAAAACTCTTACTCCCTTTAACTTAATCTACGTTAAAAACTCTAGTCCCTCAACTCTAATCTACAAAGATAACAATCAAGACTAGAGGCATCCAAAAAGTCAACCAACCTGACACAGTGGTACTTGTTTTCCCCATCCAAAGTCTCAGTGCTTGTAAATCTTCGAAGGGCCTCCACCAGGGTTGTTATCTCGCCTTCTATCTCAACAGTCAGATCCATCATCCTTTCCTGACGCTCAGACTTCCCTCCACATCTCATGCATTTTATCTGCCAAATGAGGTGAATGTTCATTGTCCAATTCATACTTCAAATCAGCAGATGTTATAAACTTATAATGACAATAAAATAATAGAATTGTCTATTTCCAAACCATGCCAACAATGTATTGCACCTATGACAGGGAAGAAGAAAAACATAAAGATAGTTGTGCATTACTTTACCAACTAGAAATATAAAATTACCTTTGATAGAAGGTAACCTCCAAATGTTTGACCCATTAAAGTAGTGTCCTCTTCTAATGAGCCCAATGCATTAACCCCAGCTTCCATAAGGCAAACAGATTGCATTGTGTCAATAACATGCCTGTCAAGTATGTCATATGATTCATTAACTTAAAATGAATTACAAAACAATAAAATGGTATATTACATGGATTAAAAGGCGTAAAAAATACCTAAGAAATTCATGTGCATCTTCTTCTCTTCCATTACCAAGCTGACTCCCAATATTCTGTAGATGGGAGATTATGCCCATAGGAGACACCGCAGATTTTGTGTCCTTTGACTTCAATATCAATCTTTCAAATTCGCAGATGAAACACCATTTTTTATTTGCACCTAAAATTTACATAGGAGATATTTTACCTAGGGAAACAGTTACAACTTAAAAAACAGTATTCAATAAACATGATAGGTGACGATTCCATGATGGAACCTATGACTGCATACGTACATGATTTCGAATGTAATCCTTGAAGCAAATAAGCAGTCAGAGGTGGTGTAAATGCTAAGCACTGAAGTACAGCATTAGCATAACAACTGCAAAAAAATTTTAAAAAAATGCAAGTTAAAAAATACCAAAAAAAAGTGAATCTTACACAAAGCACAGTGGAGGAGCAATTGATTCTACACACACTTTCAACAACCTAACTATTCACATTGATATGGCAAAATATATGATCCTTATCAGCAAGGAAGGAAGAAAATACTACACACCACAAAATTGTATTGTAAATATATAAATCCACATATAAGAAGGAACCAATTATCTTCTAACATGTTATTTATCATAAACAGTATGAAATTACCTGTTTCCACAATTTATAAGACCAAATGGGCATAACTCCACCTTGTTCGAGTTATAAAGCTTGACAAACAATTCATAAGGGAAAAAACTCTGCAACAATTATAAATGTAAGGTAACAGTAATTTGCCTTTCAAAGCACAAAAGAACGCAAAAAGATTTGTTCCAGAAGAACCTTGTCATTATGTCTTCCAGCAATATCACTCCCAACAGCTAATGGAAAGTGCTTTGACAGATTTGATCCTCTAAACTGATCAACAACCTTCAAAACAGATGTTTTCAAGCCACTCTTAGAATTTGCAGAACAGCTAGCAACCTGAGAAGAAGTAACAGCTCGAGTGCCAGATTCAATGTCATTATTCCCTTGTTTTGTACTGGAATGAGAATGCTCTTCAGTTCCAGAAGCTAAATTAGAATGAGCAAGTTCATGTGTCAGGCATCCAATTTCAGTGGACTTCAAGGTGCTGCCACAGTTGTCCACAACATGATTGGATACCTTAGAGCCAGTCGATTGCAAGTTATGGAAGCTCAAAGCATCTGCACAAACTGAATTTTTGTCAACACTGGAGGATTGAGGGGGGAAAGATGATAAAGGTGGCCCAGAGCTGTCTTTAGATTCCAATTGATCAGATTCAGAACCACTTGGAGTAATATAACTCCTAACACTGGAAACTTTGCTGTTGATGAACGAGAAATTCCTCCCCTTTGAAGAATTCATCTTGTCATTTTCAGACAATGTTGATACTGAATTTGCCATATTGTTCCCAATACAGTTTGGAAAAGCATCACCAGATACAGAATCATTTGTCTTGGTATCTCGTACATGCAAAGGAGGCATGGTACTGAATGAAAAATGAAATGAAGATTCAGAAACAGTCCTTTTGCCTGTGGATTCATCAGAACAGGATGGATGAGTGTCATTCTTGGTATCATCTTTAATCCCTCTTGAATCAAGAGCTTTATCCCAGAATCCTGAAACCATTGTAGAAGGCTCAATTGTTTTCCCCTTCCACATACTTGAACCTGAATTACCATTTGATGCAAGCTTACTCTCTTCTTTACTAAAACCAGGTCCAGTATGATTTAATTTATGCATTGTAAAAAAACCATTTACTGAATCAACCAAAGTAGCAAACTTTGGTGAAGTAGACATGGTTACACCCATGCAATCATCACTAGTGTTATCAGGAATGTCAAGGGTAGGATCAACAAAAGTATGTCCCTTGGATCCGTCATGCTCATTTGAGATGATGCTCTCACATACAGAGGAGTCATCAGATGAATCATTAGAACCTGTGGAAGCTGAGAATCCAGAAAATGAGTTACTGGACAATTCAGAATTAGAATCTGTTATATTTCCCTCTGCAAGGGACCCGACTCTAATATTTCCATCCTTTCCAGGTGAAACTTTTGGAGAAAAGCAGATATCAGAAATTGGGGGCTTTTCAGAGGCTATTTTACATTTTTTGCCTTCACTTTCAGACTTCTCAACATGGATTCCAGAGTAGCCTTGCACTACTACCTTGCTTCCATGATCACTCGTTACATCATCACTGTGAGTTGTGCTGGGAGGACGGCATTCTAACTTGTGACCTTGACGCCAATGAACAGTTTGGCATTCAAAAGAACTGAAACACATCAAACCAAACGTGCATAATATAGACATTATCTTTACAAAAAAGAAAACACGGAAATATGCAGACGAAAAGCAATGAATCTGAACCACTAATACAGAATATCACAATCAGCTAAACTATTCAACATAGAATGTAAATGGGGTCACAAAAGCAAAATCGAAACCATGTTGTTATATTCTCCAAACCACAGAAGATAAATTATTAATCATTAAATAAACCGCAATCTAAAGCACCTAGCAAAGTTGCGGCATGATTTTTATTTGCATTAACAATATAGCCAGCGGTTTGTAGAAAGGAACAGCCAACTGATCTCCTGAACATAATGGACTGCACTTGTCGAAGAGCTCCTCTAGTACACTTATACTAAAACGAGCCTAATTTTTCGCATGTTTATCTTTGTGGGCATATAATATTAATAATTAAGTAAATACAAATTTAACATAGTGTGGAGTTTGTTTAAGAAACCAGAAGAGATGCACTCCAGAAAAGGAAATCAGAGTCAGCATTCCCATTTTCAACCCTAAAAAAAAATTACTAAAAGTTCTGCACAGAAAATTGTAATCATAGGAGTATGAAAAAAGACACCCACAAACAACCACAACCCATGCCACATGAAAAAGAAAGAAAAAAAAAAAAAAACTGGAATTTTTAAGCACGATTTGAAAACGCACCAGTAGCGAACGGATTTGCACTGAGCGCAGCGCGCGGTGGCGGGAAAATAGCACACGGCACATAGATTGCTCGGAGCGGCGGAAGCCGATGTACTGTACTCATAGGACGCCTCTTTCTCGGCCCTGGCAGTTTCCTCCGCGGCCAAAACCAAAAGCCTATTGATCTCATCCTTCCTGGCCTCTGAAACCTGCCATTTACGGCGAATCACGAAGCCAATCACCGGCAGCACCACACAAACCACCACAAGGACCAGGCTCGAAAACCCTAGATCCCCGGTAACACGCATTTATCATGCATCCGACACACATCCAGCGGCAGCCACACACCCAAAGCTGCTACTATCACCACCACACACAGATTGGTATAACACCGGCGCGGAAGAACCAGAGAAAAACCCTCAACCCAACAACCCTGACGATTGGACGATGAGGAAGATGCGGCAACTCGTGAGGATGAGATTAAGGAGGAAACTCGAATCCGTGAGTTGGAGAATAGAAATGTTGATCGCAGTCGCAAAGAAAAAGAAGATGGCACTGAATAATTGAAAACGACGGAGCGGAACTCAAATCTCGTGGTTGTCTTGTTGTTTTGTTAGGTTGGGATCGAGAAAGAAAAGTGTCTGCGTGTGTGGGGGGGAAGAGAGAGAAAAAGGGAAACAAGAGAAAACGCGGTAAATGTAAATAAAGAGGGTGGCATTTAATTAAATTAAATATATTGATGGTTACAGTTACGGAAGGGGGGAGTGAGTGTTTGTCCAGGGAAACGAATTTTTTTTTTTTTTTTTGTCTTCGATAAATATTTTCATATTTGAAATTTGTCCACCAAAATCAAATGCCCAAACGTAGATTTGGATTTCCGAGAGAAAACAACAACATATTTTAATATTGTGAAAAACAAATATAAAATTTTATAGGAACAGAATTCAAATATTTTTATGTTTACAAACGACGGAAAAAAAATATTTTTAAATTTTTTATTGTGATTATGATATTAATATAACATATTCATCGTTAAAAGTGAAGATTAACTTGGATCGAGATACAGAGGGGAAAAGAATTTGGTTGTTGGAAAGCGTGAGTTCTTCGTTCGTTCGTTTGTTCTGTCGGATTCCGAATCTGGAAACGGGTTCGGTTTGGGTTTGGGTTCGGGTTCGTGGCGGGAAGGTGGAAAAGGGTGGTGACTTGGATACACGTGAAAGTGGGGTCTTGGTCGGGGCGTTTGATTCTGGTGGTTTGGGATTGGGGAATCAGACGGGGGAGGTGGGGCCCAGATGATGGTCGTAAAAATGGCTTCATTCTATTTCTTCCCTTTGGTGGAAGAGATTCTACGGAATTAACTCTTCTGCAAGTAATTATCAGCTTAGGTGTAGGTCGGTGTGGTACTGCCCACACATCACACGGCTTTTCATTATAAGCATTAAGCAAAGGATACTTTATTAATAAGAAATTTTACTATTTATAAAAAAGTATCTTGAAAGCAATCAATAGATAAAAAAAATTTATTCAAAATTAAACTGAACTTATATTATAAATTATGTTTTGTTTTTTTTTTAATTCGATATTCTCCTTAGTCAAAAAAATGACTAATCTTTTCAAATGTTATTTAACAATTGTTTTAATTAGCATTTTTTTTAATCTATATCAATATATAAAAAAAATATAATTTTGTGTAACTGTTTTTGATTTTTTTTCTCTATATTTTTTTAGACCATTATATCCTTATTCTTAATAATAATATTAAAATAGTAACAATAATTATTTTTTTTTAAAATTATACATATTAAAAGTATTCATTAACCAAATTTAAATAATCACCCAATAGTATCTCTCCACTTTTATTGAATAGTTTTACCTATAAATTATTTTTAAAATTTTAAAATTTTCTCTTAATTTACATTAACGTTCCACTACTTTTATATTATTAATTTTTTTTATTCTATCATTTTTTATTAACTGCATTTAACTTTTATTTTTTTATTTAAAAAATATAGAGAGACATCGAATATCTCTCTTCTCCTAGTAAAAATAATGACAAAGTCTTTTATAATGTTTTGGTAAGAGAATATATGTATTTTAGATAAGTGATTCTGTTTTTTACATGAATTAAAATATAAATTTAGTAGATTTTATTTTTCATGAGTTATTCTTTTAATTTGTAACCAACACCAAAGTGTGCATGTGATTTAGAAAGCATTTATTATTTATATTCTTAAGAAAAATTTTACTGTTTTCAAAAAGGAAAAATTTATTAAAACATATTATTAACACTTAATACTCTTTTATCATTAAATGTATGAATCAATTGTTCGTGCATTATTTCAATTTAATGAAAAATTTCAAATTCACATATATAATTATATTAAATACATAAAAAATTAACGTTTATAATAATCATTCTTGATTCAAATAAAATTAAATCAATTAAATTACCGAAGGATTATTACTTAAAACTCCTCGACAAAAATAATGAATGTTATGACAAAGATGGTGAAAAACTACTATTATAGTTCGCCTGAGTCGGGGAAAAGGGAATAAAAGTAGTACACCTCTGTCACCCTGTCCATCAATGGGTGTTAAGTGTTAAGAAAATGCTAGTGTGATGGGATATATATCTATATTAGATTAAAAATATATTCTTCACGTGAATTTTAATTTTAATTTTAAATTGTTTTTAATAAGCTCTTTCTATTAAATTAATATATATATATATATATACTAACAAATTGTATATTTTTAGTTGTTTTAAATTTAATTTTAGTGGGTACGGCTAGTATACTATTTATTTATTGAAATTGAAGATTTGCAATGTATTTAAATGTCTAATTTTTCACACATTTTGGACTTGGAATGGTCCTATTTTGCAAGTTTGTAAATCACATATTGGCGAACGATTGCAGAAAAATCAAGGAGTTGCCTAACCTTGAATAGTTGACTAATGTAATTACCACGTTGGATCAAGAGCAACTCCCCGACTAGAACCAACGGATAAATGCATTTTTTATTTTTTTTTTGCTTCGGTAAGACAATTATTAAAATAGGCAAATGATACTATGTGTCATAAAAGAAAAAGGCACATGATAGAAAATATTTATAAGACACTATCATTAATTAAGAAATTAAGATTAGATTTTTTTATTAAAAATATTATTAATATATCTTAATCATAATTTCTACATATCTCAACGTATCTGCTTATTATTGATTCTTTAAACAGTGTTTTTAAGGCATTAATCAACAAATTAAAACAAATAAATCTAGCTGAATAAATTTTGTGAGTGATGTTAGAGGTTTTCAAACGTCTTGGTTCATGAAAGGGTTTCATTTTCAAAATATGTTGCATCTAATATAGTACTTTATAATGCCAAACGTATATCATCATAGCGTCACCATGCATGCCTTTCCAACTGATAGGTTCCAGACAAACGAGAACCTAACAGGAAAATTGTAATTAATCACCCAATAAGGCTGAAAATTGAAAAATAAGAAACAATTTGTTACTGGAAGTAGGCCAGGCGTGTTCAAAAAATTCGGTTATACAAATCAATTCATAACCGTCTATATTCAAATCAAATTAAATTTATTTTAATAGATTGCTTTATATTTAAATTTATTTTTTTAATTTTAAATCCAATCCAATTATTTGGATATTGATTGGATATTTTATTGAATTTTTAAATTTTATAGCATTCCTCCAAAATAATTTTTGTCAAGATCGGTTGAAAGTAGTTTTTTAATCAATGTCGATCGAGACTATTTTTTAACCAACGTCAATTGATATTATTTTTTGATAGATGTAATTTGAAGTTTCTTTCGACAGTTGACAATGTTTCTCAACTGACCTCACTCCAGACAATTTTCGAAGGACATTGGCTAGAGTTTTTTATTAAAGCAAACGTAGGTTGGGGTTATTTTTTTGCCAATGTTGTCCAAAGTTTTTTTCGACCATTGTCGATTAATGATGTTTTTTGGCGAGTTTGTTTTTCAGTTTATGCCAGCTAAAGCTTTTTTCAACCAACGTTGATCATAACTATTTTTTTGTTAATATTGTCTAAATATTTTTTTACTAATGCTGACTGATATTTTTTCGACCGACATCGATTGAGGCTATTTTTTTATCGATGACAATTAGGGTTTTTTGGGTTGACATTAGGTGAGACTATTTTTTGGCCGATGTCGACTAAGGTTTGTTTTGGTTGATGTCAACTGGGATTATTTTTTGGTCAAGACTATTTTAACTGATGTCGGCTAGGGTTTGTTTTTGTCGACATCGGGCAATGATGTTTTTTGACCAACGTCGACCGTGACTATTTTTTTGGCTAACATCAACTATGATTTTTTTGGCTGACTTTGATTGGGGTTATTTTTTGCTAGTGTCAATGACCTTAGCTAATGTTAGAAAAAAAAATAACTCTGACCAACATTGCTTGAAAAATAACTTTAGTTGATGTCAACCAAAAAACATCATCAATTGACATTGATTGAAAAATCCTAGCCGAAAAATAGCCCACCAACGTCAATCGATAAAAACCCTAGTCGAAGTCAAGTGAAAATAGTCACAATCAATATCGACCGAAAAATCCTAGCCTATGTCAACAAAAAAATTGGCCTAACTGGTCTCAGCTGAAAATAGCCTCAATTGATGTCAACAGAAAAAATTACCGATCGACATTGACTAAAACTCCAACCAACCTTGATCAAAAAATTGTTCCACATCCATCGAAAATAGCCAGTCAACGTTGGCAAAAAAAGTCATAACTACAGTTAGCTAAAAGCAACCCTAGCTGAAGTATGTTAAAAACTGATTTAGGGTTTAAAACTATATTTAAAACCAAAATAATTTTAAACTATAAACCAATTTTAAAAAATCTAAACCAGTTTTATCAACTTAAATGAATATAAATTTTGAATCCCATCTATTTAATTAGATTTGGATTTGATCTTTAAAAATTGAATACATAAACACCCTAATAGGTGTTTTTCATGGGTGAGAAAAATTGGTGCTATTTAATAAGAATGATGTTACATTGTGCCATTGTGGTTTCTTCGGCCTAATTATACTGTTTACTTTATAAAAATTCACGTTTTTTTTTTTACTCCTAGCAATTAGAGCTAAGTCAACCCATTTAAGTTAGCATCCACAAATTTCGTAATCCTTAAACTCATCTTGTAAAGTTCACAATTTAAAATGACTATTTTAGTGAGCCTACAATCACATTGTTTAATCCAGAGTTAATGGGGTCATGTATGTAAAAAAAAAAAAAAAATTAAAAATATGAAATTTAACAAACTTTTGAAAGACTTTAAAAAACAACTGTCTAAAAAATCAAATTAAAAACGTGACTAAAAATCAAAATAAAAACTATTTTAAAATTTCTTTTATTATCATTTTATAGTCCAATTAATCACTAAATGTATGAGAATTATTTTTTTAGTTTTGGTTTGGTGTTTACTACCTTGAAATGTATCTAATTTCAAATAGAATAACGACGAATCTTTTATTTTATTAGTTTCTATTTTTTTTTATTTACTGATTTTGTTTCCTAACTTCTCTCTCCACAATTTTCTCTCGCCGTCACACTCCCATCTAATCCTGAGCAATTGCAGAAACTGCACCACTGTTCCACTTCCAATCCAATCTCAGCCTAATTATGAGCAAAAGGAAAAAGTTAATATAATTAAAAATTAATTATTAACTAATTAATACTAAAAGGAAGATATTTTAAAGGGAGAGAAATTATCGATTTCAACAATTAAAAATGATGAAACGACGTCTGCTCCTCCTCCGTCGTGATCTTCGGCGGTAATCTCCGGCAAACGGTTAGGTTTGATGCCTTGATGGTGATGTTCAAAGGCAAGCAGTTTGGTTCGTTGATGATCTTTGATTATCTTCGTCAGCGGTTTGGTTTCTCTTCATCGACAACTTGGGAGATGATCGCCGGAGGGTCAAAGCTCCGGCTAGAAAGGTTCACCAGAGAGAAGCAAGTGACAGATGAACGAAGGAGGGTTAGGAGAGGGCTGTTGAGATCAAGATGCAGAGATGAGGGTGGAGTCCAGAGAATTTAAAAAATTCTACCTATTTTGTTGGATTTTCGAATTCTTAAATTTACAAAGTATTGAAATGCTGAAGAATTCTTCAAATTCTAGTTGCAGAGTAGCCAAACAGAGCACTTCATCCGGTGGTAATTAAAATACCTTCAAAAATACATTACCCGCTTAAAATGTCAGATCCAAAAGCCGGGTTAGGGTAATTTGTTTTAAAAAATTGGACAAATTGTAGATAAACTTAGAAAAAACGGGTTTAAATAGCAAAACCTATTTGAAGCGAGAGGTTCTGTTGTTTCAGACGACCCAAATAATTATTCTCGGATTCTTGTACGAAAAAGAAAGGGATTGCTGGATTAGGTGAAAAAACACGTAAAAACTATATAAAAAAAAATCGTGAAAACTTATCAAAATCATAAATTGACAAGATACATCAATTGTTTTGATGAGTACAAGTTGAGGAATCCATCATATTATGTATACTAATATGCATAAATTTGATTTATTAGGAGTGTTTATGAATCAATATGTAATTCAATTTGATCTTATTATATTAGATTGAGTTTCTAAAGTGTTTAGGTCAAATCTAACCTAATTTATTAAGACCCAATCATGAATAGATTAGGTAATAGGTTCTATTTTTTTAATCTGACCTAACCAATATCATATAATTTAATTTAGGGTAAATTATACTTGTATCCTTGTGTTCTTTTGAAATTATACCTGATACCCTTTCCTTTTTATACATTACTTTTATCTCATTTATTAACATCGTTAATAAATGACAATTGAAATATATGAGCAGACAAAATTGTCCGTTAGAGTAAATTACACTCGCATCCCTGTGTTTTTCTCAAATTGCACCTAATACCCCTCACTTTTTATACATTACTATTACCCGATGACGACAGTGTCCAGGGAACTAGACAAAGTGGTGACGGTGACCGTAGCTACGACGGGGGACAAGGAGGTGGTGGAGGTGGATATGGTGGTGGTTGCTCTAGCGAGAGTGGATGCGTCTGGACACCGTGTTTGATGGGTGATGACGACGATGAGGAGGAAGAGATGATATTGTCGTGGGAGAGGGATGAGGAGGAGAAGGAGGTGGTGGTGGTAAGTGAAAATGGGTTGTTGAAGAAGATGAGGGTTTGTAAAATCCAATATGTGATTTTGAGGAAGAATATGAGAGTATCTTAGACATAAATTTTCATTAAAAGTCATGTGACCAACATGTGTCTACTTTATGTTAAATTATTAGACAATGTTTCGAAGGAAGGGAGTATGTGTGTAATGTGAGCTAAACAATTAAGAAATTTTTTGTAGGGTGAAAAAAAAGGAGAAGTATCAGAGTGCAATTAGGAAAAAATACATTGGATGCCAGTGTAATTTACTCTTTAATTTATTATATATAAATTAATTATTAAATACAAATATACATTAGTAATTTTTAGCTCACATAGTTTATTAAATTATTAATTAAAATCATCCATTTTTTCCTTTTTAAGTTGTTTTTATATCATTTTTTATTTTGTTTATATTTTGACATGCTAATATCATACTTTATTTTTATTTGAAATAAAAATATCGTATTAGCATTGAAATTATTAATTATATTAGTCAAATATTTCAACAATTTGATCTCTTTTGAGTGTATTTAATCATTACATACTTAAAAACTATGGACAAAAACAATTTATTGTTATAATTTTTTTAAAAAATAAAAAAATATTTTTTTAAATATTTAGACCCAATCAACTCAACCTGACCTAACCTGTTTGTGATCAGGTTGGATTGTGTTTGAAAATAAATTACACAAATTAAATTTTTTATCGAATTGGATAACGAATTTAGCCAAATTCGATACAATCCGACTCACGAACACCCTTACGATGTATGTTTTCATAATTTTTCATGCATCACTTGTTAAAATTCTGTTATGTATGTTTTCAGCCACTTAATTAAGTCATTCTTCACAATGCATCCATTGTCATGGATTCATCATTTAGGCATTAAAAATCTTATATAAATTAAGGATATAACCAAAATAATGTATATAAATTAAATGAGAGACAATCTCTCTTATAAGTTAGTTTTTGTATTTAAGTTTTTTTTTTATCTGTAAGAATAAAAAAAGTGTCAAGAGAGTTTATAATAACTCAAACATCTTACTCTATCAATTGAGTTAGATTTCCTTGACTTATTTAAGTTAAGTTTAAATTCAAATTCTTAAAATAGTATTAGAGCTTTAGAAGTTGATAATTTCCTAATGTTTAATTAAGAAAACAATCACCAAATAGGTCCAACGACAATAACCATTAAAGATGGATCATGAGGTGAGACACGGTGACTTTTCCCTACATTTTTGTCATCTCACTAGTTAAAGTGTAATCTCTAACGTGAAGAATCTTGAGATATTAATGGGCCTGTTTGGATGTTAGCTTCTCTAGAAGCACTTTTGGAAGAGAAAAGTAAGAAGAAAAAAATGAAATGAGCTTTTCCATAAGCTAAAATAAGTATTCCATTAGCTAATTTGTAGATGTCATCTCATCTTTTAGAGAAGCTACATTGGTGAGCTTCTACAAATTAGCTAATGGAGAACTTATTTTTACTTATGGAGAAGCTCATCTCATCTTTTTGCTCTTATTTTTTTTTAGAAGTGCTTATAGAGAAGCTTAACCAAAGAGACCCCTATCTAGCTAATAATTTTAAAGAAAAATTTCAACATTTCTGCATTAAGATCGCAAGGATTGATATGTACTGCCAGCCCCTGTTGATTTTGTTAAGCACATACAGTCATACATTTCTTGCAAATCCCTATACATAATGCATGTTTAACAGAGACAGGGATGACAACATATAAAATTTGATATAGAATTCAGCCATTTTCTTCTCTATCTCTCTTTTGAATTTGCCATTTTCTTCTTATATAATCCACTTACACTTGTGATACAACAATTTACAAAAAACGATCTTTTGCCCATCTCTCTTTATTGTATCATTTATTACATGTTATGTTTCTTTCTCTTCTTTCCCTTTTTCCATATTAATTATTGTAAAATTAGGTATACAGATTGTGTTACAAATAACCTTTCTCATCAACTATGAATGAAAAGATATGAATACTAATTAATTTCTAAATTAAGCAGCAACTTATGAAAGAGAAACTTTAATTAATTTGGAGAAATTGGATCGGTCTTCTCTTCTCTTTGAGGGTCTCTCGATCTCATCAGGAAATTAACAAATTACCAAGAACACATTACTACGTATACTAATTAACTGACTATCGATCGGCACATATATGAACAATTAATACTACTGATCTATGCCGGGCAACCTCGTGAAATGTGTGTCGGCCCTGGTGGGGCTCGCGAAGAATAATTTCTGCAAATCGATTGTAAAATGATGATTCATCTATCATCACTGGTTAAAACCGCCCGTTTATGTTGTACAAGTTAAACTCCGTGTACCAGTTTCGTTGAACACGGAGGCATGCAAATAGGCAGTTAAAAAGGAACATTTTATAATTTATAGTGTGCGTACGTATGTGGGATTGAAAGAAGATGAATTAGAGCTCAAACTAAAGTGTTCAGCAACTTGCTTTCTTTTCTTGTTACAATTCAGCAACTTGTTTTATTTATTTAATTTTGGGAACAAAAAGATCGAATAGTTAATTATTCGAGGCAATGGAGTTATTAATGTATTATTATTTTTAAGTAGATTTCTGTTCAGCAAAACTGGAAATGAGGGGCCCATGAATACATGAGATTTGAGCAAAGAAGTCTTCGAATGCCCGTGACCGACCGCATCTCGTGCTATATCCATGTACGGACAAAAGATCTAGCATCGTCAATTTCTAATCCCAGCAAAGTCTCATCACGAGCTACCTCTATAATTCTTTTATCCATTCATACTCCTTAAAAAGTTTAGCATAATCACTAAATCACAATGGTAATGGAAAAATTCTTATCCCTTCACCTCCTGCTACTTAAATCACTATATTACAATGGGAATGAAAACAAATTAAAGGTCCAATAATTTCAGCGGTGTTAGTTAACGGCAGTCATGAGCAGCTACGTAGTATCAACAATAAAAAAGCTTGAGACTCCGACTCTTGCGAAACGGCATTGTAACACTTTAGAGCATCACTGTGCACTCTAAGTCCAAAAATGCCTGAACCAAAACTATCTTTTTGCTTCACACCAATGATCAAAGGCCTTTTTGTTTCATCATGCACTTTTGTATTTACATACACATGCACACACTTCTATACTTCGGTATCAAAACCTGTACACTGTGTTTTATTTCTTATCGTTTCCTTCCATGAGTGAACAGTGAACACGACGTAGAAGCCAGCTCTAACTTGCATATCATCATCATATTATAACTTCTGAGAAATTCCTATAATACAAAGGGATAAGGACAAAGATATATGCTTAACATCTTTTCAGGGCCATATATATACCCTGTCAAGGAAGAAAAGAAAATAATAATTGATATAATATGATTGAAAAGAAAAGAGAAATTAAAAAAATAATGGAAAAATGACAAATGAATATTAATTAAAGAAGGAATGTAAAACTATTAAAGTTAAAATTGGAAAATAAAAGATAATGTGAAACTCAGAACCCTAAAATTTATATTTTTTAATATTAAATTTAAGATAACCAAAGGTAATTAATCCATTTTAAGTTTGTGGAATATTTTTAAGATGTGTGTAATAGAAGATGAAAATAAATAAAAACACCCCAATAATTCCAACAACTACAAGGATATTTACGTAAATTAACAGGCACTTCTCACTCTCGCGCTTATATTAAAGGCCTCAAGCCCTGCCATGCATGCACATCTTCATCCTTTCATTATATCCCCCACCCATATCACATATACTCACCGTGTCAACAACCATGGAGGCTAAGTTGGCCACCACCATAATACTTATCTCCGTAATTTGGCTCATGAGGGTGAATGGCATTGACCCTTGTGCCTCTCAACCGGATAATTCCGACCTCAACGTGATTCCCATCTACAGCAAATGCTCACCGTTCAAACCACCCAAGTCAGACTCATCGTGGGACAACAGAATTATAAACATGGCCTCAAAAGACCCACTCCGAGTCAAATACTTGTCCACCTTAGTGAGCCAAAAGACCGTGTCCACGGCCCCAATCGCTTCGGGCCAGGCCTTCAACATCGGCAACTACGTCGTCAGGGTCAAATTGGGAACCCCTGGTCAACTTTTGTTCATGGTCCTCGACACCAGCACTGACGAGGCCTTCGTTCCATGCTCGGGCTGCACGGGCTGCTCCGACACCACTTTCTCGCCCAAAGCCTCCACCAGCTATGGCCCATTGGACTGCTCTGTTCCCCAGTGCGGTCAGGTCCGTGGGCTTTCTTGCCCGGCCACAGGTACCGGCGCGTGCTCCTTCAACCAATCCTACGCGGGCTCATCTTTCTCCGCCACCCTAGTCCAAGACTCTTTAAGGTTAGCCACTGATGTTATCCCCAACTACTCCTTCGGCTGCGTCAACGCCATCACCGGTGCCTCGGTCCCGGCCCAAGGGCTTTTGGGCCTGGGCCGCGGCCCGCTGTCCTTGCTCTCCCAATCCGGGTCAAATTACTCCGGCATCTTCTCTTACTGTCTCCCCAGCTTCAAGTCCTACTACTTCTCTGGATCGCTCAAGCTCGGGCCCGTGGGCCAGCCCAAGAGCATTCGCACCACCCCGCTTCTTCGCAGCCCTCACCGTCCTTCTCTTTACTACGTGAACTTCACCGGAATCAGCGTGGGGCGAGTCCTGGTACCCTTTCCCAGCGAGTATCTTGGGTTTAACCCGAATACCGGATCCGGAACCATAATTGATTCGGGCACGGTGATAACCCGGTTCGTGGAGCCCGTTTACAACGAGGTGAGGGAGGAGTTCAGGAAGCAGGTGGGAGGCACTACATTC
Organism: Glycine tomentella; assembly: GCA_007407185.1. Lineage (NCBI taxonomy): Eukaryota > Viridiplantae > Streptophyta > Magnoliopsida > Fabales > Fabaceae > Glycine > Glycine tomentella. The sequence continues at coordinate 184,804 of PYAF01000705.1, read as the reverse complement.
ACGAGCATTGGAGCCTTCGACACGTGTTTTGTGAAAACCTACGAAACACTGGCGCCGCCAATTACTCTGCACTTCGAGGGGTTGGACCTGAAGCTGCCGTTGGAGAACAGCTTGATCCACAGCAGCGCCGGTTCGCTGGCGTGTCTTGCAATGGCGGCGGCACCCGACAATGTGAACTCGGTGTTGAACGTCATCGCCAACTTTCAGCAACAGAACCTTAGGATTTTGTTTGATACCGTCAATAATAAGGTTGGAATAGCCCGTGAGGTTTGTAACTAGCTGGCTGGCTGGCTACAATTTTTTTTTTGTTTTGTTTTTATTAATGTGTACTAGTGGCTTTCTTGATTAGCTAGCTAGGTTTGGAACTTTCGTTGGGTTCAAAAACGTGATGGTGTGGGTGTGTGGCCACGGTGAATAAGCTTGCCTTGTGTGCCTTTGGAAGATATGCAATGTGAAATAGGAGCTAGTACTATTTTATCTTAGATCGATCGTTGTCGCAAAGAGGGGCCAATCGATCGTTGTAATGATGTTTGATTAAATTAATAATGTAAGATGAATTAAATAGCAAGGATGTATGTTGTTTAGTTTGGAATAATAATATGGGATGAATTACTGCCAACTCGTGATAAGTGGTAACCCGTGTCTTTTGGAATCTTAGTTGAGTTTATGCACGGATATCAAGCGTGTCCGTGAAAGGTGAAAGGGATCCCACCTTGTTTTTATTTGTATCTTGGATGCAATTACGATGATGCCAAATAAAGAGTCACTTGTATATGGATACCCCAATATTAGGGTTGGTAAAACAGATCTGGTTCCGCAAGCCAACCCGTTTAATAAAAAAAAAAAGTGGGTTGTATTGACATGATCAGCCCATATTAATTAAAGGGACTAGACCAACCTGATCAAAAAAACGAGCCGAAATTAGGCCAGGACAGGACCAATCCCCTGGTCAATAGTCCAACAATATTCCAATATGTTACACATTGCAGAGAGGTCCTTGGAATTTCGAGAGCTCAAAGAGAGAGAGACTCGTGCGTGAGAGGTCCTTGCACAGAGAGAGAGAGAGAGAGATCCCGCTACAACAGACCCGCAACCGCACCGCAGACATCTCTGTCTATCCCAGAAGCAAAAGGCAGTGTTTCCTTTGCTTTGGATCTGCGTCCCAAGGTCAAGAAGAAGACCACTAGACAAGCGTACCCTTTCTCACACCAACCACCACCAAGCATCGCCAGTTCGCCACCACACCAACCACCAGGGCAATAGCCAGCTGCCAGGCCTAGACTCAATCACTCAAATATCTTCTGCCTTCTGGTTCTAGAATTGTCATTTGTCGAGAGTGAGAGAGAGACCCGTGAGGCCGTGATACCGAGTCCCCGATCCCGACACCCGTGACCGTTTCACTGACACCCGTCACTATGATCGTGACTCTGTGAGAGAAGGCTGAGAAGCTGTTCGCACTTCGCATCGTAGAGACGCGACCAGTTGCAGAGAGAGATCCCGTCCCCGCAGTCCCGCACCGCCTGCAGGTTCCTCTATTTCTCGTTATCTTTTGACATTTATATCATGCATCTTTGTAGCAGATTGTGTGATGTAAGATGTTATACTTGTTTTTATTTTCTTCCTTACTTTCTTTGTTTTTGTTATAGCTCTTGCTCATCTATCTCTGATTTTTGTAATTTTATTACAGATTGGCCCTGTCTTTGAAGAACATGGAACTATTGTTGAGATTGTTCTTTTAAAATATAAGAAAACTGCACGACAAGGTATCTGTGTAATGTGTTAACTATTATTTGTATTCCGTAAGCTTCTGTTTAGTTTAAATTTACTGTAAATAAGTTTCGGCCTTTGGAACATATGTTTTGTATGCTATGTGCTATTCATCCCCAAATCAACTACTATCTCTTCTCTTCAGTCTTCACTTCCCTTGTTCATTTATTTATTTTACCAACAAAAATTTAAAAAGACAGAAGAAGAAAAATCTGACTTTGATTGACCGGTTTAAATAATCTTCGATTCATTCATTTTTGTAATAGAAAAATTGAGATTCATTCATATTTAGACTGAATAGTATTTTTGTTATGCCTCTCTTAATAAGATTTAATTTCTGTGTTTGTATATTCCTTAACAACATTCTATTTAAGTAACATGTCCCTTGTCTCAATTAGAAATTACAAGCAAACAACACTAAATATAGTTGAGAGCCAAGGTGATGTACTCTTCAGTTTTTGGCTTAGTTTAGAGTTAGACATGTTCTTCTGACCAACCATTTTCGTTATTTGCAAAATTTCGTTTCCTTTGAATTACAATTTACATTTTACAAGACCAGAAAGACAGCCTCCGATGTTATTGTCTAAAGAATAAAGATAAAAACAATTATTTTATAATAATCCTGACTAAATTAGTTTAAATGGGTTGTGTAATTATGAGATGTAGTTGGTTTGAGAAAATTGAAATCATGAATCAATTGCACTCCTTCGTAAAAATTTTAATGGTTTGAATCCAGAATCAAATAAAAAACCAAAGAATCAAGAAACAGAAGTTACTGATGGCTAATTATTGATCTCGAGTTTGCCAGATTTGGAGTACAGGGGGTCTTAACTGGTTGGGAATCTAATGCAATACATGTGGGTCATGGTGGCTGCATAGCTCGAGTATAATATGAAGTTAGTTTGGTAGTTTTCCAGCACACAATTAATTATATTTATATTTTTTATAATTTTTTTTGTCTATTTTTTAAATTTTTTATTTTTAAGTGGGCTGATCCGTTGGTCCATTAATTCATCTTAAAATGGGATGGACTAGCATTTTAAGCCCACTTTGTCAATCCTACCCAATATTTTACATTTTTTTACTTCCGTAAAAAACATTTTTTTATAATTTTTTTACACATTATTATATTATTTATTAACTCACTTTTATCTCATTAAGTAACTATTAACATCATGTGCGTACCTGTGAATTATTTTCCATAAACATAGTATGAGAAAAGTTTTTTTTTTGTGTAATTAAAAGTAAGGATTAATCATTAGCTATTATTATTATTATTATTAAGAAATTGCAATTATATAATTTTTTAATAAAAAATTGTCTAATGAAATTATAAGATGAGATAATTAGTGTGATCATAGAAAGTGTGATAGAAATTAAATAATAACATTCACCAAAAACTTAGATATGCAAACGGGGACTTAGCGAGTGCAAAATCTAACTATTAATCACAATATCAAAGGAAGAGGCAAACAGGTACAAAAATATCAAAGGAAAATATTCCTTAAATGTGTAGATTAAAAATTTAACTATTATTCATTTTTAAACCTAAATAGTTGACAATTTTGTACCTGCTTTGCTTTGCCTTGCCACTGATAATCACAATATGCTATTAATGGGGTAATGAGGACAGAAATTAGTAGTTTTACATATTTCACATGTCTATCACCTACTCACTTTTACGTCGAATAAATGTGAAATTTCTAAATTAATTTAGAGCAATTAGTGATAGATTCAAAATTTGGATATTAAATAACTTTTTGGTAGATTTTACATTGTCACCTAAAAATAAAGATTTTTTAAGATTTCTCTCATTTTGTTTTTATTGGTAGATCTCATTTTGAGATCTTAGTGTAAGATCTTAAGCAAAGATTTTAAGATATGATCTTTACTAGATCTTCCAATAGAGGAGTTGAAGAGATCTCTAACATGAGGGATGAGTTATTGTAGAAGATCCTTAATATATGCACATTGTTCAAAAAAGAATAAATTTTATTTATTTTCCTCTCTTCCTAAGATCTCAAAATCAGATTTAAGAAAAAAAACAAAAGAGATGTCACATTATGGGATCTACCAAAAAAATCTAAGATCCCGATTTGAGATCTATCATTAGGGAGAGAGAAAGAGGACAAAAAATTATTTTTTTTTTTAATATTATGCAGATCTTAAGAGTTCTTCTACAAACAATCATTTTTATGTTGGAAATCTATGCACCTCATTTATTGGGAAATCTAGTAAAGACCAAATCTTGAACTCAAGATTCTTGCCCAAGATCTTACATTGAAGATGCTCTTATAGTGTATGTGTGTTTTTGATTTTAAGTTTAAAATTGATTTTAAATAATTAACAAGTTATTGGTAAGAATAATAATGATTTAGTTTTCTTAAGCAAAGTTTTAAGATTGAATTTTGAGGATGAGAAAAGCATTTATGGTTGAGAGGAGAGATTCTAATTTTTTTGGCGGAGATTATTCATCACAAAATTAATGAATATTTTGTATCAGTATTATGATGACAATAAATAAATAAATTTTAAATAATTTTTTACTTGTTTAATTTCATGTTGGATAATAGTCCATAATTGATATTAGATCCAAGATTAATTATAAGTCGAAACAATTTTAAGTAACTTTGTATTGCATATAAATTTTATACTAAATTTTACTCTAACATATTTTTATAATAAAAATATTCAAACATAATTACTTTAAAATTAATTTAAACAAAATTAATTTTTTAAAATCAATTTTATTAATACTCATATAAATAATACGATTTGTATGGTAAAACGGGCTTGCATATGTCAATTGTTTTTTATCTTCGCAGTACAAGTTAGGGTTAATTGGCCCACTTTAAGTGAACAAACTGAAAGTTATAAATTTCACTTATGGGTTTGCATGTCATTTTTAGTAATATGATTACAATATTTTTTTTAAAGTTAACTATATTATTATCAATAGAATAACAACATTCAATTTAATATAAAATAATATATGTATAATTTTTTTTTTCATATTTTATGTTACACAAATAGTTATTTTATTCTACAATAATATTTATTAACTCTATAGTCGTATAAAATTATTTTAAATAATTTCATAAATGAATATTCTATTGATTAATGTTTAATTATGGGATTGGAATTTTTTACTACAAATAATATTTTGACACTATTTTAATAATTTTATTTTTGTAAATTTTGTTAATTAATATTTATATGAGAATGTTAAAACGTTTTACAAAATAATATATTTATTAAATTTACATATATTTTTTACATGTTATCCGGCTCATGTTAGGTAGTATCCATATGGCAAAACTTTCTCCAGGCATGTAACACAATTGTAACATGCATCTTTTATTAAATTACAAAATATTTTTTTCTCACCATTTTTTTTATTTGGAGTCTATTGTGGATATATTATGGTATCTCTTTTTCTTCTTCTAATATTATGGTTATAATATTTATCAAAAAATTAAATATATTATCATAAAATAATAAAATTCAATTAAAATTATATATATATATATATATTATTTTGCACAATAATTATTTTATTCTATAATAATTTACTAACTCTATAAAAAAAAATTTACTTAAAAATCATATAAAATCATTTTACATAATTTCATAAATAAATATTTTATTGATTAATATTTAAATTCTGAGGTTGGAATTCGTATTCTACAAATAATATTTTGAGTTTTGACACTATTTTTAATAATTTCATATTCACAAATTTTGTTGATTAATATTTATATGATAATGTTAAAGCATCTTACAAAATAATAAGTTTATTAATTTTATATTAAATATATTTTATTACATGTTATCCTATTCAAGTTAGACAAAATTATTACGAGCAACAAATTTTTTTATTTATGTATATGTAAGGCAAGTTACACATTTAAGACTAGACAATTTTTTTTATACATTGATAAATACATGTACCAATATTTGTTTTCTTTTTTGAGAGAAATTATGTTTACATTGTTAGAGATGAAATTTTAGATGAAAATCTTAATCTTAATTTGAAAATGAAAGAAAGGCAGTTACCCTAATTAAAGAAGGAAGGGTTGAAAAAGAAAGAGTCCATCTCTGCGACGGCGCGTTTTTTCTCAGGTCTCCATTTTTGACTCACGCGGACTACCTTGTGTTGCTACTATATATAATCTAATACTCTCCAAGTCCTCACCAAAACACACTCTCTTTCTCTTCTCTGAATCATAATACATTACGCACTCCTACTACTTTGAGTTTAATTGAAGATGACTCTTAAGGGATTTTTCGAGGGTGGCGTCGCTTCCATCGTCGCTGGCTGCACCACTCACCCACTCGACCTCATCAAAGTCCGAATGCAACTTCAAGAAACCCACACTCTCCGCCCAGCCTTTGCCTTTCACGCTCCCACTCCAATGCCTCCTCCTCCGCCGCCCTCCGGCCCCATCTCCCTCGGCCTCCGCATCGTCAAGTCGGAGGGCCTCGCCGCCCTTTTCTCCGGCGTCTCCGCCACCGTCCTCCGCCAGACGCTCTACTCCACCACCCGCATGGGCCTCTACGACGTCCTCAAGCGCCGCTGGACCGACCCCGATCGCGGCACCATGCCCCTCACAAGAAAAATCACGGCGGGGCTCTTCGCCGGCGGGATCGGCGCCGCCGTGGGCAATCCCGCCGACGTGGCGATGGTGCGAATGCAGGCCGACGGGCGCCTCCCCCCGGCGGAGCGGCGCAACTACAACGGCGTGTTCGACGCGATACGGCGCATGAGTAACCAAGAAGGCGTTGGTAGCCTGTGGCGCGGTTCAGCGCTTACGGTGAACCGCGCGATGATCGTCACGGCTTCTCAGTTGGCCTCGTACGACCAGTTTAAGGAAACCATTTTAGGACGCGGCTGGATGGAGGACGGGCTTGGGACCCACGTGTTAGCGAGTTTTGCGGCGGGTTTTGTGGCCTCGGTTGCGTCGAACCCCATTGATGTTATAAAGACTAGGGTGATGAACATGAAGGCTGAGGCTTACAATGGGGCCTTGGATTGTGCTCTCAAGACTGTTAGGGCTGAAGGACCTCTTGCCCTTTATAAGGGTTTCATCCCTACAATTTCAAGGCAGGGTCCTTTCACTGTTGTCCTCTTTGTCACCCTTGAACAAGTCAGGAAGCTGTTCAAGGAGTTTTGAATTTTTTATTCATTCGGACACCTTCCATATTCACTGATCGATATTCATTCTCTAATTGGTTGAGATACATATTCAGATGATGACGAGCAATTTGTAACCTTAAATTCTTTTTTTTTATTTATTTTTATTTAGGGATTAGTTATTGAGGTTTTGGAACTTTCGATGACTTCCTTCTTGAGATTCATATCTAATTTCATCAAATATATTTACCAACAATGTAAAACATTAAACTGGTATAGAAATTCATACTTTAATTCTTCAATCTACTTTTTATCTCCTTTTTATATTTTTTTTACATTACCCATATTTTGTGTCAAGTACCTCTTTTGCCATTTTACAGATATATATGATGTTACCAATTAGGCAGTGATTCACCACATTGGGCAAGTCATAATTCTTTCTAGTTTCTACTTCTCAACAATAAAAAACAGTATCTATATTTTGTGGGTATTTCTTTTTTCCTTTTATTTTTGGTAAGGAGTCATGGATGGAGCTGAGTTCTATCCAGATTAAGAGATTCCTTGAATCTGATTATAAATAATGAGGTTACGTATTAAATTTTTTGCTAAAACAAGAATTTGGAGCAAGGTTATCTGCCTAAATATTGCTTTGCCCGCTTATGCCAAACAACTCAAACGTTATTGCAGTTACAAATACGATAACGTAAATGCAAATCAACATGCTGCTCACTGAGCTAGTAAAAATCGGCATGTAAGGTTACAAACTGTTCGGCTTATGTCATGGGAAAGGTTGAACTATACCTTGCACATGGTGCTTTTTGGGGGTACGTGAAATGCTTCTCTTGTTTGTATAAGGGCTCTTGTGGCAACCTTATCCAAGAAGGATTCTTCTCACTGTATTTCATAAACCACACAAAACATTGTTGAAAGACATAAGCAAATCCCAACATGGACAACAAAAACACTGACTGCATGTGGATCATGTTCTAGAACAGAAGAAAACTAGCCTTTCAATCATCGACCTTTATCCACATTATAAGTCTGATGACCCTCTGACCTTCCTTTATCCACATTATAAGTCTGATGACCCTCTGACCTTCCTCTCTCCAAGTGTTTTGGTTGATTCCATCCATCTGAGTGATGGGCTGGCTGACTATCTGATTTTTTCAGTTTCTCTGAACTTCGATGCGATTTGTCTGAAATCTGAACTGGCTCTGACCCTTTACCCTTTTCTGGGTTTGGCACAGAGTAAGCTTCAGACCCCCCAAATCTGTTGGGGGGTGGATGTCTGGGAGATGGAAGTCTAGGAGATGGTAGTTGTTTGGGGGATAGAAGTGATTGAGGACGTTCAGATCCTTTTCCTTTTTCCACATTGATTGAATAGCGACTTGAGTCTCGGCCTTTATCCATATTTTGGAGTTCATTTAGAGTCTGACTTCGTCCCACCTTCAAAAAGTTCAGCCTGGATGTCAGTTTTGTCAGTGCAGAAGGAGTGGAATTTGCTCCCTGTTGTGAAAGCATTTGAATAAATAAGTCTATCTAGCCTACTAGTCCTACCAATTTGCAATATCAAGGTTTATCCTAGTGGAATACACGAAAAACTAGTTGGGTACAAGGCTAACAGGTAGGTAATTATCTTCCATGAAAATTCAAATTTTACCCTGCATTGCATCACTAATTTGATTTCTTCATCCCACTACTAAGAAATGTTATATAAGTGACAATGATGCAACAAGGAATGAGGACAGGTATAACATGGATAAAACAATTATTAAATCCTTCTAATGAAATATGTTATATAATGGAATCAATTTGATAGAAAAGGAGCTTGAAACTTGATAGAATTGGCATTTTATTGACTTTTTTGGATGGATGAGGGGTATTTGCTAGTAGTTCTGATTACACAATTTAAAGAAAATGCTGGGTTCAGATTCATAGCCAAGTTTGTGAAACATACCTCACCCTTTGTACCAGATCGCTTGGAGCTAGTTGGTGGGTGTTTGTTTGGTAAAGGTGTTGAATCAGGCTTTCTCTCAACATCATTTTCTGCTCCACCAATATGAGTGTCCTGTTGTGATATTACCTTACCCTTGATTTAAGAAATGATAAATTGCAAGTTACTATCGTCATTTTCAGCAAATAGGCCTATTTTCTCGTATAAAGCCACACAAGAACATAAATGAAAGACCACCTTTGGCTTTTTAAACGAGAAAAGCTTGAGAGGTAACAGCTTAAGGAAATATGCAACTTGTTGTCTAGCAATTATGTATAAACAGAAGAAATATGTCTGGGAGAAAGGATAAAAGTTCCATAGGATTTTTATAAGTAACCAGATAAAAGCTTTATTGTTCAAACATCAAATTTCATGATCTAGACTCTATGCAGGAGCCAGATCCCTCTCTATTAGTATGTTCATTGCTTTAAAACTCATTCAAATCTTCTTTTATTTTACAGCATGTGGCAGATACTTTGGAATAAATCCTCTGTGGATATACCGTAGATTTACCTTACTCACTGATCTGTCAGATTGTGACATAGCAGCAACTTCAGCATCTGCCTTGTGTTTCCTGTTAATACCAGTGAAGAAAGTAAAGTTTAATTATCCACATAGTTTCAATAGAAAAAAAGAAACAGACAAGTGGAAACAAATACCATTATAAGAAAAATTGTAAAAATAAGAAGGAAAAAATGCAATAACAAACATTTGGATAATGATAAACATACAATTTTCTTTCCTGATTTGATATCTGTCGCAGTTGAATAGAGGAATTCGAAGTAGTTCCATGATTCCGCTCAAGTTCATTAAGCCTCTCCCCAATCTCATCAACCTTCCACTCTAAGTTGGCAAGATCTGCTTCTACCAGAGCTAATTCCTCAAGCTCTGCTTTATTCTGTATAAGATTTGGATATTATGTATGAGTTGCATGATCAAAACTCAAACCATCTTTGAGTGAATTTGACAAGCCTTTTCACCAATATAGGGTAAATCAAAAACAAGAGTATTACCTCAAGAGCTACCCGAGAATTCTTTTCCTTGTGCAACTGTTCCTGTAGTCTAGCCACCTGTGAAAAGAAAATTTAGAAAACAAAATCTCCACTTATTTACATGGAGGAAGAGATTAACTTCTCTTATAATGAACATACATCTTGCTCAAGAGCTAGATGACGCTCTTCCAAGGCTTTCTTTTGTTTTTCCACATGAGATTGCAGCTGTTCATTTGCCTTCACCTACAAGAGCAACCAAAACTGATCAATTGACTTTAAAATATTCCAACACGTTCAAATAATGTAATCCAGAAAGGAAATCAAGAGCATACCTCCTTGTCAATTTGGGTTTGTAATTCTGTCCTGGCAGCTTCAAGCCTTTCAATTTCATCTCTAAGGTCAGAAACATAAATTAGTGGACAGAGAAACATGAAGAAACTAAAAACAAAGATGCACACTCTTAAGTATCTGCTCCACATCAAATCAAAGAAGGCAAAGCAAGGTATGGTCAACATTTAGAGCCTCTAAAATAATCTTTATCGGAATTCATAGTTAAGTGGCTATAAACTTCCAAAAGTTATGGAAGGGGTCACTCTGACAGAAAAGGTTAGGATGCCAATGATGGAAAGACAGTGCAGCCAAAGGAAGGAAATTTTTCTTGCCTACTCATTTTTCCCTGGTTCTTAACCAAGAAAGAAAACAAACTGGGTGGGTTTTGATCTTTCCATTTCTCAAATTCCAGGTAAATAGGGATATAATACTATACTCGTACTAAGATAATTTCAAGCATACAAATATATAATAATAAAGCATTTACATTGAAACACTTGATCCTTTAATTACAGAACTGATAGATGCATAAATAGGCAATACATGGGATAAAATAGGAACTAAAGAATTATATCTAGAGACAGAACAAGAGACTAGCACACAATTGATAGATGTCAATTACTTACTCATTTTCAATAGGAAAATCAATGGATTCCATGGAAAGATTCTTGCTTGCCTGGACAGAATACAAAAGAAGCGAAAAACAAGAGACTTATTAGTGGAAGGCAATTTAACTCCAAGAAAAGTAACTAAATGGAAATAAAAATTAACATTAATAGAGAAAGTTTTAACTAACTTAAGGCAAGTGACAAAGACATTTTTTAAAGATTTACTTACAGAGGTGCGCCCCAATATGGTGCGATGCCGAGGTGCTGGGCCATTGGACATGGTATTGGATTTTTTGATACATGAAGCAGGGCTAGGAGAATTTGAATTATGCAATGTAGCTTCATCAGTGGAAATTCCTCCAACTATATCATCAGGCTTATTGGACTGATCTATGTAGCCAATCTTCTTTGGACTCATGACATATTCAGGGCTTTTGATATCTTCATGTTGAGTCAGTGAGCCTTCATGTGACTTTGATGATAACTTCCGAGTGGCTTTCAATTTTTCACTCTTACCTGAGGATTTTGAACTTGAACTAGCATGATCATGGTCCTGTTCATTACCAAAAAAACAATTAAATATTAATTTTTGCTCTTCCTCTCTCCTCTTAGTCCTCCACATCTAGGTGGCAGTGATTGCAGCCACATACGTAACTGTATTGGAGGAAACAGTGTAAGGATGCTCAGATTAAATTGATGAAAATCATCTACTTCATATAATCATTTCAAATAATAATTCAGGTTATTGGAGCAGTTTTAGAGCTAAGGTAGGGAACAGTTTGTTTGACAATACAAAAGGTAAAATGGAAACTAAGACCAGTTGAAAACATTGAAAGAAGAAAAGGTGGCAAGATCTTAGGCAAATTAATTACTGTACTATGTTTATTGTTTAGCCTGAAGAGACTACACATCTTTCCTTCTAGGAATTAAGAAGTTTGGTACTAGTACCTTTTTTTTTTTTTTTTTTTTTTTTTTTTTTTTTTTTTTTTTTTTTTTTTTTTTTTTTTTTTTTTTTGCATTTATACCATGTATGTGAACAATTAACGATAACCCTGCCACTTCTTGTCTAATTATAGATTTGCTTGAATGAAATAGCAAATAGTGCCAGATAGCCAGAAAAGCCCTGACAGAATTTTGGGTATGAACACATTTTCCATCTTTGGAACAATTAACTTAGATATTTTAAATGGAATTTATATTTGACTAATTTTCCTACATTAAATTTGGTCCTGTGGAATGAAATGGATTAATTAAAAACCTATTTATCATAACCACACCAAATTGTCATGAAATAAATAAATCAGGTTTGAACCTCATCATCGGCCTCGGAATCTCCAGTTCCGCTGTACGATTCACTAACAAGATCATCATCTGCATCAGACTCGTGTATTGATTCATCTTGTTCATCATCATCATCATCATAATCATAGGACAAATCATCATCGTCATCATCATCAGTTGCCTCCTCACTCTCAGATCCACTCTCTTCTTCTGAGTCAGTGTATATATCAGGGGACACAGAACCTTCCTGCTAGAACAATAATAACTCACGAATCCGAAGAGACAATAATAAATAACAATAACAACCAACACTTAGCCCAATAGATGGAGTCAGCTACAATGATACATTAACACCAATGGGCTCTATTGAAGAGATAGAATCATAGGGAATAAAATTTTAGTAGAATATGAAAATGAAGTATGCATTTAATTAGACAGAGGCAAAGAGTCCCTCCACTAATGAAGTCAGAAGCTTAAAAAAAATAAAAATAAACTATACTGATCTTGACCCTGTTGCAAGTTTTTTTTTTTTTTTTTTTTTTTTTTTTTTCATTTGAAGGGGACTCCTTGGTCAGGTATTTGATGGCAGGAGAGTTTAGGATGGTAACCATTTTTTGCCATCCTAAACTGATATAAGGCATGGCTAGTTCATAAAAAGTTTACCTTGCTGATAGAAGCTAGTTTGAAATTGAGAATGATCCATTCAAATACTTGCAAAAAAATATTTCATGTGCAGCTAATTATGTCTTCTCTCATGAAAAGGAATCCAACCTATAAGTAATGCCCTCCTTGTAAATCAGAAAGAAAAAAAAGTTGTACCAGAGGCATGTATGTTTCAGCATACCAGCATAAAACATCTAACCTTAAGAATGATCTGAGTCTATCAGATGAATGTGGCATGGTTTCATAATTTATATATGGAAGCCATGCAAAAATAAAAATAAAAATATAATTACCCCAAATATGCTGCTATATTCTTCTAATAAGGTTATACAAATTGCTTGAGCATGGTTTGCCGCAGCAGCTGCTTGTAAAAGTTGAACAGAACCATCACCACCTACATCAAAATCATTTTCAATTTCACATTCTCCAGCCAGAAGGGGGCGAAGAAGTAAAGGCGCCATGCAAGCTGCCACAG
>PYAF01000705.1:114743-171461 GCA_007407185.1 Glycine tomentella | reverse complement strand
GGAAATGTATGGTGCAAAAGAAAAAGAAAAACTGAACAAAATAAAATCTGTTCCACTTAGCCAATTGTGTAACCAAGTGTAAGTGTAACAAATGAACCTTACCCATTATCAAAGAATAGATTCAATCATAAGTTACATCAAGGTCACATTGTTATTAAGACTAAAAATTATGCCCCATATGAGCTCACTTACTGGTAGCTGGTTTGTTCATAATAACTGAGTATTCGATATGGTATCAATAATAAACGCTTAAAGATCACTTATTAAGGCTCAATGATCCTCCTTTCATTAGTTATTTAGGTAGCATCTTAGTACAAATAAAAAAAATCTCCATCGATGTCACGCTTTGTTGCAAATTAGCAAATAGCCAATCCTAAGCCAAAACAAAAGAGAAGGGTTCCATTTAACAGTTGACATTCCATGTAGAACTTGGACTACTGGAAAGTTTCCTTAATTGTAAGTTGCAACTATCCTTACCTCGCCTTCATTGCAGCCTCTTTGGTTTGCCTTCATTGCAGTCTCCAGCACCTTCATTCTGCTAGGTGTGAGGAAGTGTGTTTAGTACCACATCACCTAGTGATAAGGCCTCCTACCTAATGCTTATAAGGCTTGGGAAGTCCTCACCTTGCAAGCCGGTTTTGTGGGATTGAGTAAGCCCTAAGCCAAATTCTAAGACGAATCTCTGACATGAACAAACATTTTGATTGTGTTTATTACTGGACACAATGGTGTCATTCAAACTATGTAGCCAATCACCGTTTATGGGAAAAGGCTTTAGTTGTCATTGTTACAAAAAATTTGTATCTCTTTTATGATTCAATGTTAGGATCCAATTGCAAGGTAATGACACTTGAGTCCCACATTGAAAATATGGAGCGCTAGTGTAGCCTATGTGGGGTTTGTAAAGCCTCCTTAGGCTCTCCATCTATAACAGCTAACTTTTGTAGTGTGATTCTTCTAAAGTTCTTATCAATGGGAATTAGAGCTTTCTACCATATCACAACATGGGTGGTGACATTGGCATGACAATGTTTGCCTGAGACTATTCAAGGATTAGTGCACAACAAACCAACATGGGCGATGGGACTGTAGAGTGTAGGCATAGCACGGGACGGGGGCGGGTATTGCATTCCCCGTCCCCGCCCTCGACTCAAAAATCGCTCCCCGACCCCGCCCCCGATCCCCGCCGGATTTTAAAACCCATCCCCATCCCCGCTATTTGATTAAAATTTTAAAAAAAATAAAAAATAATATAGTTTTTTTTATTGAAAAATAGGACGAAAAAGCTAATTACGTAACAAAAAAATAATAAAAAACCCACATTTAAAATATGGAATCATAATTTAAAAATTACAAAACAAAATCAATCAATTCAATTAAAAAAATTAGAAAATAATATATTTTTTATTTTTTTAATATTATTTATTAAGGGGCGAGGGTGGATGTGGGGCGGGTATAAGTAATCCCATACCCGCCCCCGCCCCCGCTTTTGGCTATCGGGAAAAATCCGAACCCGATAAACTCGATTTTCCCCCGTTAAAATCAGGGTGGGTTCGGGCGGGTACCCACGAGTTCGGGTCCCGCTGCCATGCCTAGTAGAGTGTGATTCTTCCATAGTTCTTTTCAATTGGTATCAGAGCTTTCTATCATATCAACGGCATGGGTGGTGGCGTTGGCATTGCAATGTTTGCTTGAGACTATTCAAAGTGTTAGTGTGCAGCAAACCAAACATGGATGATGGGACTACAAAGTGTGATGGGATGTAGCAGGATGTTAGGATCCAACTACAAGGCATAGGACTTGAGTCTCACATTGGAAGTATAAGATTCTACTGTGGGGTTTATAAGGCTTTCGGCTTTCTAACTGCAATGGCTAACTTATGTGGTGTGGTTCTCCCGAGGTTCTTATCATGCAATCTATAACTTTTCAGTATTTTCATGGTACGCAACGGCTTTGGAGCATTAGGGTCAATAATCAAACATTTAAAAGGCAGGTTCACTAGTATGTTTGTCTTTTTGGTTTAATTGATTCTCATTCATAAACAATGAATTCAACATAGTCTCTCAATAAGTAGATCCTAAGTATATGGGCTTATCATATATACACAAATCTAAAGATATCCGACTCATCGTAACTTCTGTGACGTAGTAGGTTTCTGAAACACAGAAGACTATGCCAAATCAACAATATATAATTCACTGATTAAATTAACTAACTAAAGAATAAGAGTATTCTAAAACGTTAAACCCTGAAATTCAGAAAATAAGATAACAAAGAAAGCAATCACTGGGTTTTATCAAAAGGAAAGAAATGAAGAAAAAAAATGTTATCAATCAAATACCTTTGCAGTAAGCGGCGATTTGGTTCAGGGAAAGTGTCATTTATTGCTGCACGCATACAAGCAACCCTACTACCACGCTCAGTTCCTGATTATTGTGGCAATTTCAAACAACGAAATAAAATTAAACTTCATGAGAGATTTATATAAGTTGAAATAAAATTATTGTGGCGATTTAAAACAATGAAATAAAATAAAACAAGGAAGATCTTCTCATTCCTCCTTTTAAACAAATTAACAAAAAAGCATAAAACTTTCCATGAAAATTAGTATAAGCTTGCATGTGTCAACTCATGTATTATAAATTTCAATGGAAAACCTTTCATTTAAAAAGAAAATAAACTTTCAATAAATAGACATAAATAATGGGAACACTAAAATGAGGTAAAGATGGAAAAACTAAAATAACACTTACGGCAAGCTTCTAACAGTGCTTTACAACAAGATGCGGGGACGGGAGAAGATGGCAATTCGCGAATTACATGCTGAAAATATATAGAAATAAGAAATAATAATAATGTATGACCAGCATAAAGGAATCAATACTTTGGTTTTCCATGAAAATACCTTAACACAGTCACCAACAACATGTGCATCCTCGTCTGGAGAAAACTCAACTTTTCCTGCAACCATATGGCAAACCCAAGAGCATAAGATTGGATGAGTAATTTTGAGCCAAGAAAGGGGGAAAGGAAGAAAGTGCCTGCAAATGGAAAATTGCAAAACTTCATATTCTTCATCCATAGTATTCTTCTGGAAAGAATGGCCATTGAATATCAAATGCTTATGCAAATATTTAAGGAAATTTCACTAAGTCCAATTAAATGAGTAGTGGTCTATTAGTTGATGACTTGACGTATATGATAAGGAATTCTCTCTGATAAACAGCACTCAACATATTTCTCAGAGAACTTATATTGCAAAGCCTGATATATTGTGGGAGCTCTTAATGACTAGACATGTGAGAGCTATCTTCAGCACACAATATTTAACAAAAAATGGAAGCAAGGGCCAACAAGTAAAGGCGGATGTATCCAGACAGCAGCATACAATTCAAAGATTAACTAGGAACAGAAGCACAAACCTTGTTCATATTCCCGAACTCGACGTTCAACCTCATCAACATCAGCTGCTTGTCGCAAGATTCCTTCTATGTTGGATCCTATTTCATAATATTTATTAGATTCATATGAAACACATTAATAGTTTAGCAATACCAGAAGGACCATTCTGACTTGGTATCGACTCAAAGAAACTAATGTATATTCGCTGCTTGCTCCCTCTCACCTCCCCCTTCCACCCAAAACAAGAAACAAAACCTGATTGCAAGGTCATGGAAGGTATGACTTGAAACCCTTAGGCCTTATACTTTTTTCCCCATTTATTTTTTAATTTTTAGGTTACTCTTTGCATTTTTCTTTTCTTCATTAATAAGAAACACCAATGTATTAAATATGCCAGATGAGGTAAATCTTTTGTACAAAATAAAGAACCAAAAAGCCTGGGTTAATTACACCCATCAACTGTGCACTTGGCCTTAAATGCCTCTTATGATGCATCAAACATGCATTTATAAAATTCTCTAATGCATGAGAACAACCACTTTAGAGCATTCCAATTTAGATATGCATTATGAAACTGTTACACTTCACTTTATATATAAAGGAAGTCTATCAAGTGAGATCCTGAGAGGTAAGAGTCATTGATCTTGATTATACATGCAAGATTGAATAGTTAAGATTAGCTCCTTTTACTTCTAAGCTGTCACCTAATAAACTTTCCATACATACATAGATGCGTACATACATACAAAGAGATACAAAGAGAGAGAAAGAGAAGAAGAAAACCCACCATGCTCTTCTATGAATGTTAGGGCTTTCTCCAAAAATGATGGCGTTCCATCAACATCCTCCAAAGCAAGTAAAATTGGCCGGCCAACAACGGTAGATTTAACTGGTTCTCTATCCTTCACTATAGAAGTGCAGAAAAATCATATCAAAGGAAATATAAAGTTATCATATTTTACTGCATCAAGCACAAGTATCATCACATAAAAATTCAAGACTGAGGTACTCTACAAATGTCATAAGTTTGAATGTGGGAAAAAAGAAAAAAAAAAAAAGGTGTAACATATTACAGAAACAATCCAAATGTACAAAAGAGATGATCAATCAGACGATACAAATTTTAAGGAAAAAGATACTCATCCACCCCACCCCATTTTGGGGTGGATGGAGGAGAGAGATAGAGAGAAGAAGAAAAAGTAGAGAGAGAAAATGATATATATGACATGTGATGTGATAAAAAAAGATAGAGAGATAGAGAGAAAAATGGGTGGAAGTTAGTTGTAAGAGAGTGGGATGTATGAATATCAATACTCCAAATTTAATACCATTACCACTGTCACTATAGAAATGGATATGTAATGTTCATATCAGAGATCGAATCAGAAAGCCAACAAACTTAACTATAGTTGTTGGAATAAATATTCACATGATGACAATTAAATTGTTTATCGAACCACCATATATAGATCATGAACATTTGTAGTGTATGAACCATGGGGTACGAAATGTGTGGTCAAATGACATATGTAAAGCACAATTATAACAAGAGCATACACTGGTCCAAAGAAATATCAATTGAATCAGTCTGATCGTTCCTAAAGATACCATTTGGCTCTGTCACATTGGCAGCACTAGGTGCTAGTGCCAAAGCATTCTCAAGTGCAGTCTTCCACTCATATAAGTCCTCTGTAGTTTCAGCCTACAGCATCAACAATGAAATGTTATGTTAGCAGTGGATAGAAATATGCGCATTCTACATTCTTTGTCTAAGTTATCTCCATATGTACTGAACCAATGAGCATCTATATGCAGATACAGAACATAAAATCTTACAAAAAAATAAAAAATAAAAAAATAAAGCACCTTAAGTGTGAAAGCTCGTCCATCATGAACATCAGGAAATTGTACAGTCAAAAGTTTCTTATCTGCTTTGATAACAACACTACAAAATTTGACAAGAAAAGTTACAGGAGGCCATGAAACTTCACAATCCTGCTATTTTGAGAATATGAACATAAACATTAAACAGAATGATGTGTAGTTGTAGAAAACAAACCAACCTGCCTGAATCGTTGAGGTCAATGCCACCAAGGGTCAAATTCACTTCATTTCCCTTCTAAGGGATAGCATTTGCAAAGCAAAAAACACAATGATAAAGATATATGAATATGATAACAAGTTTCCAAACACAAACCAAGTAAACATGTTAGATTTGCATGTGTGTGTGTTTGTGCGTATTGATAAGGTTTCTTTTATCTCACATTGCTCGCCTAAAACTGTTATGATGAAAGGATATAAAGAATCTATTCTTAGCAATGTATCAATGTTCATAATCTCGCTTTAGATAACAAAATCTTGTATAGTAAAAGCAACATTGTATCACCCTACATCAAAAAGGAAAAAGCAAGGAAGCTGGAAATTCAAGCCTTGTACATTGTTAATTAACATTCTGTTTACAATTTCTAGTTCTTACTGATCAGTATTCTTGTCATTGCAATCAGCATCAACCTCAACCCCAAGAGGCCTATGATATATGCCTAATCAAACAAGGACAATTAACAGTGGAATAGTGCCTCATATCCACTAGATAGTGAAAAAATTAGCCACAACTTTGCCAAATTTTAGGTAGATTCAAGAATGGTTGTTGGATACTACAGTGGAAGAGACCACATTTCCATAAAAAATGTTAATGCGTGCGCCAACTCATTTTGTCAAAAAATATGACTGGCATTTTCCTTAGTAAATAATTTAAAATGATTATGGCTCCTAAAAAATAAAGATGAGTTTGTTTTTAGATGTAATTAGAAATACTCGCAAAAAAAGTTCAATAGACAAATAAATTTACAACATTTCAAATTGAAAAGCTAATCCCAACATTTCAGCAGATATATTTTCACTTACTATTTAAATAGTGACAGAAAAAATTAAGGATATTTAAAACCTATTTTTTAGTCTCAAATTGAATGAAATGCATGATCAGTTATCAGTGTGACTTATTAAATTAATTAAGCACTTAAGGATTTTGTTTTTTTTTTTTGGAAGGGAGGGGGTATCAAAAACACTGGTTAAATACTTACACAATAAGGAGAAACAATGTTGAACAACATGAACAAAGTAGATGCTGAAAAGGTTACTCACTGGATCACTTCTGAAGAAAACAAGTGAAGTTTGTGTTAACATAAACCACCTTTTCTTCCAGGATGTCCATCCAATTCCTACAAGTCAAGAAATACACACTAGGCAATAATAATGACCTCACAAACTCCTTCTGCCCAGAGTAGAAATCTAGTTTTGCATTCCAGCATTATACATATTGTAAAAATATGACAATTAAATTTTGGAAGGATTAAAATAAGAATCAGCAAAGATAAAGGATGCCAATACTGACTGTAGAAGGCCTAAAAGAAAATTACAAAGTTGTCATCAATTCCTGGTCTGTAGTTCCTTCTTTTTTCTTGAATAAATTACTGTCCCCCCTGCATTTACTATACAGATCTCCCCCTTTATTGTGAAAACCCATATTAAAATTTGTTGTTTTGATAAAGTATGCTACAACTAATCCAAAATGTTGTCAAGCCTAACAAAATTGTTAAGTGGGCCATTTACTCATGAATGCTTTCAGGTCAAATGTCTTTCCTATCAGTTTTCAACCTTATATGCTGACGAATGTAACGAATGCATTCAATTCAAATGATCTGGCATGAACGTCAGCTAATTTGCCCTAAATGAATGCATTGTTTCCTATTCCTCAGCTTATAAGGCTGAACAGATGTATGAGTGACATTGCCACAAAAACATCCATGAGCTAATGGTTGGATTTTTTTTATTTTTTATTTTTTGTATAATCAGCATCAGACCCATGGACCTGACTAATCCTCCTTCGGATCAAGTAGCCCACTAAGGGGTACAGTTTTCCAAATGTTGTGACCCCATACCTAAGGGGGGTTGATCCCACAACCTTGGTAAAGAGACGAGAGTGCCAACCACTCACCCCAAGCAACATTTGCTGGATTTAATGACAGTAGGAATTGCATTTTGGAGTTAGTGTATTTTATAAATACAAGAGATTTCTATAGGTTTTCATAATGGAGGAGAGGTTTGCAAAGATGAAAAAGAGAGTGATTTATTCTGTAAAAGGGAAACAAAAATATCAGTCTACAGCACCCATTTCTCCTCTGCCTTTGGCTTTAAACATTTAGGTAGGAGTCAGGACTATCATGTATAACACAGAAGAAAAGACATCACATATGCTCTTACTGGCTGCTACAAATTACATAAATGTTTGGTTTCTTCGAAGAAAATATGTAAACTAGTGGAACGAAACACACCTTTGGAAGATATGAAAAGTGGTCCACTCTTGAAAATCTGCAAGATATGAAATTACAGGAAATTAATTTAGGTATCAGAGGGGCATCGAAACTTTCACTTCAAACTAGATAAATTTTATAGTATTTTTTTTCTTCCCAAATTTGCATGCCTCTCATCACCTGGGTAAGGTCAATTACGATATGCTTAAACTGTGATAAAAGAAAATTCTTAAAAATGGTTGCCATAAAAAATGTATGGTCATGCAAAAGTTTAACACGGGCAAATTTTGACCATTGCGATTTAAATGTCACAGCCTTGCTTCTACTTAAGCAGGAATTAGTCCGGTTGATCCAAATTCACACAAAATTCCATGTTTGCAAAGGACAACAATTACCATATTGCCGCTTCCACCTTGAGAACGCAGATTTTGCTCTTGTGGCCCAGACTGGGAATTAGGAGGGGGAATAGAAACACCACCATTTCCCTACAAAAAGAACAAACATCTCTTACACGACTTTTCCTCTATCATAGTATATAATGACACCAATGTATCCACAAGTCCAGATTCCGAGGCATCGTGATCCTCATTCTTTAATTAATTCAAAACTCGTCGTAAAAAAAGATATTGCAGCCAAGAAATCTGTGCATTAAAAATTAGTGGCAGTATATAAAAAAAAAAAATAAAAAAAAAAATAAAAAAAAAAGCTTTTCACCTTAAACAATTCTGCACTTGTGTTGGTCATATCTGTGATCCCAAAATCACAGAAGTATATCCAAGATGCTTACCCAGCAGAGTTCACAACGTTCGATTGACAAAACCCTGAGTTCACATTCATCAAAATGGCAATGCAGCAGCTCAATGGTTATTAATTTATTGCATACATAAACATCCAAAAAAAAGTGTAAAGAACAAATAAAGAAAGAAGAAAAAAAAAGCAACTTTTATTTGAATCAACATTGTAGCGAACCTGGTTGTGAAATCAATCAAAGGCAACAAAGGGTGAAGAGAGAGAGAGAACGAACGTCTTGAGAGGTGTTGGAGGCAAAAAAAAAAAAAAAAACATTTGTGTTTCGGTCTGTCTTTGGATTTGTGTTTCTCTGTCTTCTCCAAATGGAATGTTACGTGAGAAATGTTTGGATGGTCAATCGAAGCCAAAATCCTGAATGAGGAGCGGGTCTTCCTAATCTGCAACACTTGGACACATCAACCTTAAAAAACGAACCAGATGGAGGGAAAACACTACACAAGAACAAGATCTTAGGACTGAGGGTATTTCGGTCATTTCGCTCTCATTCTATCACAGATTTTGTTCATTTTTGTTCACTGTCGTATTCTTATTCTAACTAATTCTAAGGTTGCCAGATGTCGCAAGCGCACTCACTACGTGCAAACACGTGTTCCTCTTCTTAGTCAAGGCTCCAATTAAATAAATACATGAATTATAATATGATATTTATAAAAGTAAATAAGTTTATATTTATGTTAACCTAATTTTTAAAAAATAGTTATTAAAAATAAGAAATTCTTCCTTCCCTATTTTCTTTTTGAAACATAATTGGTAAATATATCCTAAGCAATTTCATGGATACACCCATGATCAAGAAACAGTTAACAGGTATCGATAATGACAGAAAAAGAAAAAGACTAAATATGTCAACGAAAATATATTACTAGTAATTAAGGATTTGAAAATAAAATACGTTGAGTGAGAAGTCAATTCTTTAAAATCTTCAATATATTAACTATTACATTGAAAATTGAAGTCTTATTAGGAAATATTTCAAAAGTACTTATTAATAGATGAAAATATAAAAGATATTCCCTCTGTTTTTTTATATAATTGTCGGATTTTTCAAAAAAAATTATATGTGATTTGTAAAATTCAAGATAACATTAATTATGTTTTTATTACTTATACCCTTTCTTATTTCTTATTTTTAATTAATTTACTCATATATTTATTATGGAGTGAAAATAGAAAAGGATGAAATAAGAAACTTAACAATTATTTTATTATAATAAAAAAAATTCATAATTTTTTTTATAATTTTTTCATAACCTTAAACGACAAATAAAAAGAAACGAAGGCTGTATCTAACATAAATATAATATTTGATGTACTATTCATTTAAAAAATATTCTTTATTTTTTATTGTTAACAAGTGTCTTTCATTACATATTTTTTCTAATTAACAAAAGCTTATTATATTTATTTGCCGGTCCCATTGATAATTGATAATAAATTAATAATAGTAACATGTGATTTTGGTTCGCCTGAAAGCAGGAAATAAGTCAAATAACTGCATGCTGGGCCTTGGCTATCGGCCTCGTTCATAATAATGTTTAGAAAAAGGGGGGGGGGGGGAAATTATTTATTAGGGTAATTTTTTTAAAAAAAAGGGCATTCTTTTTTGTAAGGTACGAAAACATTAAAAAAAAAAGGCATTCTATAAACGCGTGTAAAATGTTGAGAAGAGAAAAAAAATGAATATATAAATCAATTAATAACTTAAAAGTTAATAAAAAATATAAAAAGTAAATACTAGCTAGAAGTCATTTTTCATAAGAAGTATAAATGGAAATATTTTCACGATTTTGTTATAATATAGGAATTAATTATATTTGACATTCTGATGTCAAATAAAATTTACAAAACTTTAAAAAATTAAGCATTTTAACAAAAAGAAAGTACTGTTACTTTTTATAAATTCATTTAGTAATTTTTTAATCCTTATAATACAACCATAAACAGTAAATAGAACAATGGATGGAGAGGTTAGAAAACACTAAGGTATTGGTGCACTTTTTCATACAAAAATATTTTTGGTACTTTTTTCATGCAACACATGTACCCACATTTGTGTTAGGACAGAATTCAAATTTCTAAATTTAAATGTTTAAGGAATTGTTTAGATTTTAAAAAAAATTATTTTATTTTTAACATGTTGTTTAAGTTTAAAGATATTATATTAAATTATAATTTTCTTTTAAGATTATAATGTTAAGTCTATAAATATAAAGTTGTGAGATGAGAAAAATCATTCAATAATTTGGATTTTTTAATATAAAACAACATCATATTTTTTTCTTTAATCGAGTATTCAACAAAAAAAAGTAGTTTCTTTAATTTTCAATCAATATCTGATTTCCTTCCATCAATATTAAATAAATATAATATTTTTCAACACAAAATCAATAACATTTTATTAAATGAACTAGTTCTTATTTTTTGAAATTAAGATTCTAATATTTTCCTATTTTTATGTATCATTAATAAAGTAGTTTTCTACCAAATAAAAAACTTTTCACTTAAATTATTTATAAACTTGGCACTTAAAGAAAAATATATATTTAATTTACGTTTCAATTATGTTTTTAATACCTGTGCAGTTCATGGTTACCTTTTTTTTGTGAGTGGATGATGATTGTGAATAGTTAACAGGAAAATATCACAAAAATAAATTACATACACTTAAAGAATTTATTTTAAAATATTCAGTATAGAAATATCAATATTATATTATTATTTAATCATAAAGTGTTGTATATAATATTTATTAATTTTTATAAAAATTACTTTAAAAAATAACTAATATTTTTAATTGATGGTATAAAAAAAATTCCATCATGATAATTAAACTCATATTTAATAATTTTTTAAAATAATTTATGACGTTGATTTTGCTCCCCATTCCCGCTGGCAAAATTTATGGCTTGAACGTGGATACTGGATACGAATAAGTCAGTATACCAAATCTAACGCTACTGTTAACTGTTTTTTTAACTATAAAGCAATCAAAAAAGTGAAAAAACTCAACAGTGGATTGATTGTACTTTACCTATTGTAAAGTGCCTCCAACATTCTCACAAACACTCTATTTCCAATACTCCTTCTGATTCATTAAAATTTTATTAATAATCAATAATTTTAATGAATTTTACATATAAATAAAAAATATCGTTAAATAATAAATAAATCTCATCAAAATTATAATTTCTAATAAAATTCAATCAATTAAAA
The DNA here is from genome assembly GCA_007407185.1 of Glycine tomentella. Lineage (NCBI taxonomy): Eukaryota > Viridiplantae > Streptophyta > Magnoliopsida > Fabales > Fabaceae > Glycine > Glycine tomentella. Next base: position 159,726 of record PYAF01000705.1, on the reverse strand, counting down.
AAAATACTAAAAAAAATATCAGTCACATTTCTCTTAATCATTATGATTAGTTCAACGTAAGAATCGTGTTTAGGGTTTTTTTTTTCTTCAGAAAACATATTTTTATAAAAATGTTGATATAAGTATAATAATTATTTAAAATAAGTTAAATTAAATTTGCAGTGAGTTAAAATTAAATAATAGTTTTATTTTATGTTATTTTATTTTTAAATCATGATTAATGTGTGATTTTAGTTTTTGAAAATGTTTGATATCCATTTTATATCTTATAAACTTAAATTCTCTTTTTTGAATTAAAGTTTTTTTAATTACTTTCGTACTCGTGGGGATTTAAGATATGTGACTTCTCCTAAATTAAGTATTTAATTTAATTATTTATTATTTTTAAATACTATTTTTTTTATACTGAAAAATTTAGGTGAATTGGGTTATGTGAACTGAAGGCTCAACAAGTGCTTTTTTAACTCAAGACTCAACAAGTGTTTATACATTATCCACTAACAAAGTTCTCATATTTACAACAGGAATCCAAACACATCTTTTTTAGATACGAGTTTTTTCTTTACCTGATATTTGTTGGATTTAAATACTCATTTTAAAATTAATTAGAGTGAGATTACTTCAACTTAATGGTTTAAATTAAAAAAATTTATGAATATTTACATAACATGCCAATATTTCATAATTTTCTGTCAATTTTCAAAATTGTATCTCTTTAATTATTAATATTTGTCATAATATTTTTTAATAATAATAATAATAATAATAATAATAATAATAATAATAATAATAATATAGTGTAGTAGGATACTCATGTAGCTCCTAGAATTGTGAAACATTACTATAGTTATATTAGTTGGGTTTCTGCTGAGAAAAAAAAATTGGGTTTCTACTCCTATACCCAATATCTCGTTTATATATACAACTAATAAAAAATTGTATAAAAAACAATAATGTCAACCTGTCATATAAGATAAATATAAAAATCCAACATTTAAAATAAAAAATAAAATAAAACTTATGGTTCTTCCTACTATTTTCATAATTGCATCATTCCCTTTTTTTAATGGTATTGGATTGTTATAGTAAAATCTATGTTGAAAGCATACATGTATATGTGATACTATTATTACAATATTTTCTTAAATTTTATCATATTTTGTAGACTTTGAAAATAAGGAGATACTCATATAATAAGAAATATTCATCTTATTTGACCTATTTTAATAAGAAACTAAATAAAAGTGTTGATTTATTTTTAGTACCTTCCCTTTTTTTTGGTGGAGTTTTAGTACCTTCCCTCCATAAAATAATTAAATAAATTTGAAAAAATATATAATTAACTTTAGTTGATTATTTTTACTTGTTTATTTTTTAATATATTTTGTAAGCTTTGAATAACATGGCATTTTAGACTAGAGAAAAATAAAATCCTTCTTTTTTTCTAGTTTTCTATTAACAAAAAATGGAAAGGAGATATTAAGGATATAATTTTTCACATAGAAAAATAAAAAATAATATTATGACATTATAATTATTAAAAAAATCAAATACAGTCTTATACTTTTTCTTTTTTTAAGCTAGCATTTTTTTTAGGTTTTCCTTTTTTGTATTATTCACCTTATTTATTTATTTTTCATTGATTGAAAGGTAATAAAAATAATTCAAGATTTTTTTATTTAGTTTTTAATAGATTATGTTAAATAAGATGAGTATTTTTTTTATTGTATTTCTCCTTTTCAAAATATTTTTTAGTAATAAATTTAACATAATGCAAAAAAAGAATGTCAAGGTTTACCCATTCCATATCTTTATTGGATCTGCATCCTTTATGTTACCTCCTCATGGACCTCATCCCAATGCTCCTCTTCATCTCACAATTGTTTATCTGTTTCCATCCATTATTTGCCAAAGATAATGGCCTAGTTACTTTTTTTATCCCAATTTTTTTATTTTTTTAATAAATTTTATTTTCAACAGATTAATTTGACACATTTTATCTTTATTTTTACAAAAACTTTTAAATTTTATCTTCCATTATTGAAGTGAAATGATATGTTGAAATAATTATCCTTTTTTATTTTTTTTCTTTTGCCAAATTTTACTCCTATCTTTTCTCTTTTTGACAAATTTTATTCCATACTTTTTTTTTCTTTTTGGCATATTTTTTAGGTCAGCGTAGGTAAAATTGTTATGAAAAAGTATAATTAAGCAAAATTAATAAGGTACGGTATAATTTGAATTTCATCCAACTCATTGCTATGTCAAATCAAAAGTTAATCACAAAGTTCTACTAAGTGGCTCATTGAGTCATGATGCTTTACACTTTTCTTTCATTGTCGTTACCTTCTTTAGCCAAGGAACATCATACTGATTTTAGTCTCAATGAAAATACAACATATAATAATGTAACAATTCTCACTTCAAACTCACATTCTCTTTGACATAATAGGCAAAGTCATCATCCAAATTATGTTCTAGTCATAATATATATACTCAAACTTCGAAATATTTCCGTTAGTTTAGTTGATAATGTAAAGTTTTACGTTGAAAATACATACTTATTAAACTCTAAAATTTAATAATTTTCAAAACAAAAAAAAAAATTGAATAGAAATAACTCATCTCATTTCATTTACAATAACTGAATCAATAAGGGACAAAGTTAAAAACATGTCTCCATGCATAGGATCTTGACACCCAAGGCAATGAACAACAACATTGACCTGAAGATAAGCAAACTTTAGAGAAAAGTTTTGAAATACACTCAGTTTTGTTTTGCAGCTCCTAAGAATACTACCATATTCGTTGTTGAAGAACTTGTGAGAGTGGTAAGAATCAATGACATGTTTGCAGTCGAATTCTAATATTATGTTGTCGAGCTTCAAATCAGAGACCCAAGTAATTGCTGTGTGGAGGGCCGTTTCTTCTGCTTCCTGAGCTGTTGGAGATCCGCGGTGGTGAGCTGTGATGGGTGCTATGAACTGGCCTGTGTGATCTCGAATGCATGAAGAGATAACTCTTCCATAATTTGTATATATATAAAAAATAGAGTTTCTATGGTGTCTTTGATAATTTTAGGGATTTTGATTTTTAATTTTTTATCAATCAAATTACATGTATTTTTTTCATTATTTTTTTTTGTATTTTTAAATTAGTCCTTATTATTATTTTTAAAAATTTAAAATTGTAACTTTTAAAATTAGAAAATATGATTAAATATAATTTTAGAAGTATGAACTTTAAAAAATTTTAATTACATTTAACAGTTTTTATAAAAAAATCTTTTGGAGTGTAGGTTTATTTTTTTTATTGTTTCTTAAGCATAAGTTGTATAAGAATTGTTTAAAGTAACTAAAAAGATTTTCGGATTTAGACTTTAATCATATTTTCTAATTTAAAAATTACAATTTTAAAATTTTAAAAAATAATTATCAAGAACTAATTTAAAAACAAGAAATAATAATTAATAAAAAAAATGACGTGTAATCTGATTGGTTAAAAATTAACAATATTAAAACTCTCCAAATTATTAGAAACACCATATAAACTCTTTAAAAAGAAATAACTCTTCGATAATTTGTAACACTTGTTTTGTGCATGGTTAGGGTCCTAGGGACTACTTTTATTGGTTTTGCATTCCTTCTTACCATGAACTGAAAATGCATCGCACAAATATCTTCATTCAAATTGATCTTGATATCAAATGTGACTATTTTTATTCTTGGAAAACATTTGACACAAGAAATTAAATGCAAGCAATCTAAATGACAATGAAAAAATGAGAGAAAATTAATCACATTGCAAATAAAAAGAGCAAGTGATGTTGCTCACAGATATGAGATTAAGAAGTATAATGTTGGACTCAGGTACACCTTTTCTTATGAGTAAATAAATTATTTGGACTACCTGCGAAGAAAAATTTTCAAGGATTATGCAAATGAAAACCAGCAAAGCAAAACATCAAATATTTAAATCACTCTTGTTATGCTAGCTACTCTTTAACTTGAAGTAGGCTTCAGAAACTTACAACTTCTAAACAAGATTGGAAAAAAAAAAAAAAAAAAATAACAAACCTATGCCAAGTACAGGGTCCAGCAGTAACATATGTCTATCCGAGATATATAATTTGGTAACTTGTTGTCATTAGCTTCTCATTGATTAGAGAGAGATATCATTGAATGAAAGAGATATAGCACCAAAGCATACATGCAGATGGACAAACCTTCTCTAAGGATTAGAATCTTCCCACTCTTATACCTTTATGGCATGCACTTAAAGCATTACGCAAACTCTCCCCACCAAAGCAGATATTAAATAAAATACAATAAAATACTTTTCTGAAGAATAAATTCTAAACTGCAGAGATATAAGTTCACATCAACCCTGACTTGCATGGAGGGACTAGTTCATGCCACAAAATGTAATATAGTATTTGATTCTTTCAAACCTAAAACAACAAAAGGTTTTATTTTTTATATTTATTGAATTATTCAAAATTGATTAAGAAAAAATATGTTACTATTTTAGTCGATACTTGGAAGCAAGGATGAAAATATTCAATCAAAAACCCAACTAACTCCAGCTTTATTGCCAAAAGATCAATAACAAAACATCATGGGGGACTAGACATAAATCCATGTCAAGGAAAAGTGAACCTACACTAAAGAAGCCCCAAAAATGTACAGCATAATGAAGAGAGCAAAAGGAGGGAACAACATCCCATCAAAAATCAATTCTTGTGCTCAATGTCGTGAGGTCAATCGTTAGAATATCCATATCCGTCAATTTGATGAGGCATATTGTGTAGGAACTATTGTACAACAAGATCCAACTCATTTTGTTGATGGCCACTATTAAAATTTCTATATTCATCCATTTGATGAGATGAACTATATAAGTTGAACTGCTGCATATATTGTGTTTGTTGCATTTCATGTGGCTGCACTGGAAATTTTTGAGAAGGAGGTAGAACCCAATTATATTGATCAATGTGGGGAGTAACAATCATGTCAATGTCTTCTAAGGTTGTGTCGTGGATGCTTCTTCTTTTCGTCTCTTTCTTTGGGGCATTCTTGTGTTTGAAGTATTTTTTAGCATGACTTGCAACTTGAGTTGGAGTTTTTGTTGGAACAAATTTCTTTGAAATGCTTTTCCATCCTTCTTGCTTATATTTATCGACACCAAGTAGAAATGACTTATGTTATTCTTTTGTCCAATGTGTGTATTTGTTGCGACGAACCGATAGGGATGAGTCACCGGATAACATGACACGATTGGACTATGTATTCTGCGGAAGCAAGTGGTGTTGGTAGTTGATCGGCACATGGACCAGCTCAGATGCAATGCTATTGAATGTCTCCTCCGGTGACTTAGCAGGAACCCTATGAGGGGCAGGAACCCGAGTTGTGCAGGCAGACGATACAAGAACCAAATTGACAAAAGTATAAACCCTCTTAGGTGCAAGAGCAGCAGGACCAAGAATGCTCTAAGGGGAAGGAACCTGAATCCATCGAGGAGTAGGAGGAGTAGTGACAACAACAGGATCAAGAACCCTTTAAGGGGTAGGAACCTCAGAGGCGGGAGCAAGAACTTCGGTAGGTGTAGGGGAAGAATCTTGAGTGGCAAGAACCTTCAAGAACTCATCTAACTCTCCGTCGAGTTTGAGTGTATCCAAGTATGTGTTGTAGCGTGCAATGTTGTTCACCGACGACTCATCTTTCTCCTTTAGCCACTCTTCTATCTCCTTCTCGTCAATTTGGAAAGCATGGGGAGCATCAACAACAGGACGAGTGGCAGGAGCAAAAATGACAAGAACCTTATAAGTTGAAGGAGCAAGAGCAAGTACCTCAGGCTGAGGGGAAGAATCGCAAGCGACAAGATTCTTCAAGAGCTCATCTAAATCTTTGTTCTGCACGTCGAAGTCAAAGTCGACTGAATTCAAGACTACTTTCACTGCATCTTCTTTGTAGCATGGTATGTTCTTTGCCCACTGCTCATCTTTCTCCTTAAGCCACTGCTCATCTTCCTCGTATAATAGAAAGCGTGTTCATCAAAGAACTCTGGCATTCTTGTTTTCTTGGTGAATTTCCTCAAGCATTATTTTCTTTCTTTTTCCTTTGCGGCCTTCTGGATTTCCTTGACTGAACTAGTTCTTTTTCCAGTTATATTGAGAGAGAAAATGTAACATCGAATTTTTCAAAATTGCTGCCAAATTGACAGTTAGTTAAAGATTGATTGTGTGCGTTGTAACCGTGTGAGTGTGTAGGATTTTCTTAAGAGGCATATGTTTAATAGTCTCATGTGATGGCCTAATGGATACTAATACCTGCATGTCATCTTGATAGTTGTACAACATAACAAAAGAAAGTCATTCCCAGTTAATTTCGCCCTCTTTCATTAAGCTACTAATAGTTTCATTTTAATTTACCACTTGCATTCGACATTGTTGACAGGATATATAAAAGCCCTGTTATTCTCAGGGCTGCAACTAAAGGCATTATGGACTTCTTGTCATGTTATATCTAAGCTCCTTTGATTTGCCCGTGCAGCTTGTGGCTTGTAGCAAAGTTGTGATGTAGTAATCTAACTCTTGTTCCCCTGCTTGTGCTGCTGCAATTTAGGTTGGCGTCCCATGCCATGATCGTCTTTGATTTAAAATTCAATTTCTTTGCACCACAAATCAATTGATTTTAACACTGTTTGACATTGTAAATATATCACTACTCAGATTCATGAACAGGCACGCGAGATCTACAATCCGTGTGGGCCATGGAACAAATTTTCTTAAGAGTATCCGACTAAGTAGGATTTTGAGTACGCCCACATAATCTGCGAACTGTGTGGGTTTGGACTGCAGGATCAGCGGGTTGGCCAGCAAATCCACAACCATCGGCCATTAGCCAAGCCCCCAACCAATTTATCATAATTCCTAAACCACAACAACGCACAACACATACTGTTTCTTCTCCGCATGCCGCGCCTCTCGGCCGCAGCCACCAACTGTACTGGTCCACACTCGTAATAATATTTACAGGATCAAACATTAACTAATAATACCATTAAAAAGTAGGGGAACATATTTCAGAAAAAGAGTAGGGAAAAAAACAAATAACAATTAAACTTGTATAATAATATTATCTGATTATACGTGTGAAGAAGATTATGTCAAGAGAAGAAGTAAAATTGGGTAATTTCTACCCCTTAGGAAATTAGTGGCTTCATAGCTTTTGGCTTGCTTTTAGAAGAAAAGAAAAAGCTAGTATAATGAATCGTGGATAAAAAAAACATATTATAAAAGTGAAAATATGTTAAGCTAACGCCATGTAGATTACCTCCATGACTCGATCCGTTTGATTTACATATAAGATATAAGATTTTCGAAGCTGTATGATAAATGATAACTGATTCTGTTTCTTATTTTGATATTCACTTGGGTTTGTTGGTGTCAAAGTTAAAAAAGGGAAAGATAAGAAAATAGTACTACTAGAGTTGTTCGTGTAACGCAAATAGTACTAATAGGCAAAGGCAGAGGAAAGGGAACAATTGGAGTGCACGAAGGCGATGCCAAGAAAACCAAGCAATCAATAACCACAACCCTAGCGCCCCCCCCCCCCCCCCCCCCCCCCCCCCCCCCCCCCCCCCCCCCCCCCCCGCGCCCGCCTTCCATCGCATCGCCTCCTAAAACACGACACATCAAAACGACCGTGTTTCGGAGCAATCAATGTAAAATCTATGGACAACAACGAGGAATCTTTATTCTCTTTCCGTTGTTGGTTGCATCATTAATAGTAGAAGCCAATGGATCCGAATCCGAAAGCCTCCGTGGAGTCCGACCCGGACCCGCTTCGCGTGAAGAGGAAGACCCTCGAGGCCGTGCTCTTGCAGTGTCAGAGAGCTCTCGAATTGATTAACGCTACTTCTTCTTCTGCTGCCGACGTGGACGAAGAGGATTGCGAGGTTGAAGGTGAAGCCACTGCTTCGGCTGATCCCGATGCCGACGAGGTAATTTTATTCCTCTTTCCGTTTTTAGGGTTTCGATTGGTACGGAATTTCAATTTTCTTCCCCGTGTTGTGTTGCTAGGGAATCTTTAATTGATCACCAATGCTTAGGTAGTAGTGCTTGTTGTACGGGTTCAAAGGGACAGCTCATAAAACATTTAGTTTTATTCGTATTTTGAAAATACTTAGATTCAGTTCAACAGGTGCTTTTGGTGTTGTTTTTCAATCATAAAATCAGAGTTTTACTTCGGTAATTTGTGTTGTTCTTTAATGCAAACCTTTATTATGTGGTTACCGATACCTCTAATTCTTGATTGGAGAACAGCACCAAAAGCACTTAATAAAGAACTACATCTAAGTTTTACCCACAAATTTGTTCATTAGGTTAAAGAAGTGGCATATTTTGATTTCAAGTTTGCAACCGAGTATAGTACTCCCTTAATAATATGGAGATGAAATTTGGCTGATTATCATTTCTGACACCACAGCTCATGTGCCTGAATGCAGTTATGTGATCTGCTGAAATCTAGAGTTGAATGCCCGGCCTTTCTTCAACAGTTGGAATGTGCTCAGGCTTCAGTTTCACAGAATATAGATGGTACTTCTGCAGTGTGAAATGGTTTTTGGCAGTTTGATGATTTCAAGTAATCAGTATTTTCCCTATTTGTTTCAAATTTAGAATGATAATAAAAGAAAAAATTTCTTGGCTGTGGCAGAAGAAGGTAATTCCTGGGATATGGTTACCGAAAATGATCTCTGGGAAGGTGAACGTGCTGACTCAGAACAAGAAGATTATGTCCTTGTTAGACAAGAAGATATAGTGGAGGGCATTGCGTGTTTCATGGCCGCATATTTGCTATCCTTAAAGCAGACTAAGGTATGTGATATGTATGCGCTTGTTGTTCAGTTGGCTCTATACTGTATGTAGATGTTATATTTTCCCCTTATGCATAGTTGAATTCATTGTGATATCATTTGAATGATATTCTTGTGCAATAATTTATAAACCATGAGAATCCAAATTTTTGGCTTCAAACTTCAGAGTATCTTCTTACATGCTATAAGAACCAGCTGTCTACTGGACCCATGTACACTGGACCTTTTGCTTTCTTGTTTCTGATTATACCTCCAAATATGCTTCTCCATCAAGGTGCAAATTCCAATTGGGGGAAATGTTTTGTATGTTTCTTGAAATGTTTTCTTCCCCAATCATCTTTTAAGTTGTCTTTTATGTATATGTTGACATCCATGTTGTGTAGAAACTTGTACAAATCATGACCAGTTAATTATGTGAAGTGGAAACAGAAAGCATTTATAATTCTTAGATTTGAAATTTTGACTACAGTGAGGATGTATATCCTATGAAATATTTAATAGTATATTTATATATGTAAAATATACTGCATAATACGTAACTATTCCTAAAGTCACAATTCATAAATATAATCTATACAAACCTTATTATCATTTCCCCAGATCTAACTATGGTAAAAGTAAAATTTAGAAAAAATGTATTTGTAAAATACTTCTAGTGAAATAAACATGAAAGGCTTATTTTTGCACTAAAATAATTTCAATGAAGCTAAAATAGGCAGGCTTCTCATGCTGGTTTTGAAAATTTGAAATCCAATTTGAATCTGTCGCAACCTGACTGAGAAACCACCATTTTCTGTCATCTGAATCACAAAGTCACAATTCATTCATATATTGTCAAATCACACCAATTTGAACTATACTAATTGCAATTTTTTTTTTTTTTTTGCTTTTCTGAATTGGTATGTATTCAGCTGTCTTAGGCTCTTGTAGCACAGATTGGCTACGTATCAGCATGACTATTTCTGTCAGTTCAGAAAAAGGGCCAAAATTATGGGTGTATCTACATCACCCACGTAATTTGTATGATGCTAAAATTGGCATTGGATCTGACTATGCTATTTAAACAATCAGGACTTTCTGGCACGTTTAACATATTTTTCTTTCCCAGTGTTCTACATTTAATATTTATATTAAAATAAGTACTAAATTAAATATAGGGAGTGTTATTTACCAATATATACTCCATTATCCTAGTTGATGGATTCTCAGCTGCCTAGTTTGTTTTTTTTCTTTTTTTTTTTAATCTTTTAGCAGTACTGTGGTCTGCTTTGTCAATTCAATTTTACTCTATTTTGGTTGCAATAAATGTCTATGTTTTTGTTGTGATTTGCATGAACTGATGTTTCACCATTTATGTCTTGTCACTTAACTATTGAGAATAGTAATATATCAGTACTATTTCTTTGCAAAATTAAACTGGAAACTTCTGGATTTAATATTTAGTAATGAACTTTAAGTTTATATAATGCACATTTTCTCTACAACGATGTCCGTCCACTTTGTTCTGTTAAATGTAAGGAAATCAGTAGTTTCATATTGCAACTCACTATAATGTTGAAAAATGGAGGATGGAGAGGAGGGATAAGTTTTATGCCGGGATTGCATTGTTGGACTTAATATTATTGGTATCATATGTTTCCCTTCCTTTATGCCTTTATGGGCATCATGTTGCTGTCCTGTTTGTTTGTTATATGGATAAAGTTTCTTCTTACAAGGCAATGCTCTAGAAGTCTCCAGCAATTTACATGCCTCTTCCATAGTCTGCTTCTCTGTAACCCTTCTCATTCATCTGTAGGATAACAATCACTTGCACTGTGTAATAAGGAATGTCTTTTTCTTCTTTGGTTGTGAATAATGTTGTTTTATGAATTCCATCTATGATCAGTTGCAGCCAACATATTCTACTTAATGCATTTGAAATTTCTGTTTCTCTCTAATTGATTTCTTTGCTCTTTGTAGGATTTGACCCCTATCCAACTCCAGAGTGGTGAGTTTTGCATTCTTCCTATAGCATGATACCTTACCTTTGTTATTCTTCTGTATATTTGAGTGATAAACAAGAAATAACTCTTTATCATCTACCTTTTCATTCCAGATATTTTTTTATAATCTTATTGAGACAAGTTCATTTTAATTTAGCTAAAACAATAGGAAAGAATTTCTCACTAATTTTGGTTTGTTCCATTAGCACTTAGCAAGACATTCTCAGTGAAAAAGAAAAAGGGAAAACTACGAAAGGCTTGGGATGGGAGCAAAGTTATTTATAATGTTGCATCGTGGGGGGCTACCGCCATAGGGTAAGTGGGTATTCCAACCCCCAATTTTATAATTAAGGAACTTATTATTGTATTCACCCTTAGCATAACTTGCATTAATTATGTGACATATCTTGCCCATGGATTTGTTTGTTGCCTGATAGCATATGTTTAATAGTCTCATGTGATGGCTTAATGGATACTAATACCTTGCATGTCATCTTGCTAGTTGTACAGCATAACAAAAGAAAGTCATTCCCAGTTAATTTTGCCCTCTTTCATTAAGCTACTAATAGTTTCATTTTAATTTACCACTTGCATTCGACATTGTTGACAGGATATATCAAAACCCTGTTATTCTCAGGGCTGCAACTAAAGGCATTATGGACTTCTTGTCATGTTATATCAAAGCTTCTCTGATTTGCCCGTGTAGCTTGCGGCTTGTAGCAAAGTTGTGATGTAGTAATTTAACTCTTGTTCCCCTGCTTGTGCTGCAATTTAGGTTGGCGTCCCATGCCATGATCGTCTTTGATTTAAAATTCAATTTCTTTGCACCACAGATCAATTGATTTTAACACTGTTTGACATTGTAAATATCACTACTCAAATGTTTCCGAGTGCAATTCAAAACTCAAGCCTTGAACATAATCTCCCTCCACGTCTGAGAACTCAACTTTAATTTGCCTTGGTGTTTCTTTTTTTGTTTTTGTTTCGCAATATCTTATTTTCTTGTCTCAGTTATTTTATTTGACCCTCACCCACGCTCCAAACTTGTTTGTGCTTAACTTTGAACTGATGCAACACTGGTACGTAGTTATCAGGCAATTTCTACCGTGAACTCATGTAAGATGTGGTTCATGGGTGAGGCGGGAATTTTAAGCAGTTGGATATCATTCATCATAATTTAATTGAACGGTCAGATTATAAACCGGTAATCTATATGAATTAAGTATAATATTTAATAAGAATAATATTTTGTGTTGAGTGGTCCTTTTTAACCTTGGAACATAAGAGGAATTGTCTGCACAAAGCAAAAGTCCATCGCTCCCTTGGCGATATTTGTGATGCTGCCAAGAATGCAACGAAAAGCTGTTCTGGTTATCCGACAAGTGTTATGAGGAGGAAATGCATTTGGAAGGCCTATGTGTGAATCTCGTAGCTGTGACAGAAGGCGTTGTCGTTTGTGGACAAGTCGAAGGGAGTGAAACAGATGCAAATCTAATGGAAAGGGGACACAAGATTGCTTACATTGCTTCTGCAATCACATCTATAAGGATCGGCGTGGGCCCTGTTCAGAGGTGGGACGACACAAGATTCACGGTTAAAAGGGATCTATTTTTTTTTAAAAAAAAAATATAGTCATATAGTACTTTTTTATATTATTTATGTTATCTATAACAATATATAAATGATTATTTTTTTTTGTCTATTTTTACTTAATGGATTTTGTCCCTAAATTAATGAAGAAATTAATACCTCATGTACACAAACTCATCTGCTTTGCATTTTAGCATTCAGTTACAAATTCTTCTGCCAACGACTTTCAAGTTTTCAATTCTCAAATAAAAAGTCCACCAGTTTCTGAAGACTTTCTATAACTGCTACTACGCACGATAACACGTTTCATTGTTTGCGTGGAACTGTTCCTTCTCTCACTCACACCCTCTGTTTCGTTTCTTTTTGTAAAACTCTCTTTTCCTTAATTTGTTGCTGATGGCGCTTCCTTCTTTGTCGCTTTTTCTTGGTAATAATATTACATATTTAGATTATGTGTCTGTAAACTTCTTCAGATGTGTCTTTCTTAATTTGTAAGTATTGATTAATTATTAATGTTAACAAAAAAGCCTAAAGAAAGTGAAAAGTATGTATTTAAGAAAAAATTGAATGCACAAAACCATAAACGAAAAATTAATTTCTCCAAAATAAAGAGAAGAACAAATCAAAAGAAGAAGAAGAAAGAGAAAAACAAATGTATTTGAAGAAAAAATAAACGCGCTAGCATAGAAACTAAAACGACAAAAATTCCTCACAAATAAACAAAAACAAACTAAAATGAGAAGGTGATAACATAGAAATCGAGACTACTGTTGTAATTTGTAAGTAACTGAACATGAAAAATTCCTCACAAATAAGAAAATAAACTAGAAGAAGAAGAAAGAGAAAACAATTGGATTTGAACAAAAATTGAATGCACAAACATAACAATAGTAGAAACTGAAACTATGAAGATTGTAAGTAATTGGAAACAAAAACTTCTCACAAATAAACAAAGAACAAACAAAAAAATAAGAAGAAAGATAAAACAAATGGATTTGAACAAAAATTGAATGGGGATTGTAAGCAACGAAAATGAACAATTTCTTACAAATGATAGCTTAGGGAAGCGGTATATACAATTTCTAACAAATTATCAATACGATTAGGGAAGAGGTGTAAACAAGGAGAACGTTTGGATACGAAAATGCTCTCTGAAATGGAAAATTGAAATTCAAACAAAATGAAGAAATAAGCGTGCCTACGGTGTGACGAATATATATATAACTAAATTACACTTTTATCCCTAGAATTTTTTTCAAATTACATTTGATATCTCTCCCTATTTATACATTATTTTTATCCTCTACGTTATTAATTAACATTAATTGAAATATCTGTCAATTAAAATAAATTATACTTACACCCATGTGTTTTTCTCAAATTACACCCGATACTCTTCTCTTTTTATACATTACTTTTATCATACGACACCAATGTCTAGGGAACTGATACAACGGTGATGGTGATCGAAGTTATGGCGGTAGCGGCAGCGGCTACGGTGGTAGCGGTGGCGGTGGCTACGGTGGAGGTGGTTGCTCTGACGGGAGTGGGTGCACCCAGACGCCGTGTTGGTGGGCGAGGACAACAATGAGGAGGAAGAAATAATATTGTCATGGGAGAGGGAGGAGGAGGAGGAGAATGAGGTGGTGGTGATGGTAAGTGAAGGGAGATTGTTGAAGAAGAGGAGAATTTGTAAAATTCAAGATGTGATTTTAAGGAAAAAGATGAGGGTATTTCAGACATAAATTTTCATTAAAAGTCATGTGACCAACATGTGTTTACTTTTTGTTAAATTATTAAACGATATTTAGGACGAAATGGGTAGGAGTGTAATATGAGCTAAACAATTAAGGAGTTTTTTTGTATGATGTAAAAAATGAGGGATATCAGATACAATTTAAAAAAATTACATAAGATGAGAGTGTAATTTACTTAATATATCTAAAGGGGGTGGCGGGAAGAGTGAGAGGAAAGAAAATTAAAAATGAAGTAACTAGAAAGTACCTATCAAAATTGAGTTAGCAAGTGGATCTCTTGCATTGATACTATTTCCAAAATTCAAAGAGATCTCAAAAAGCATATAGAAAAAATGAAAGTGGAACGATTATTTTTTGAATGTAACCATGGAAGTTTTCTTTTTGAAAACCACGTAACCATGGAAGTTATAAATTACTTTTGAATGATGGCCTTTCGAGAAAAAAAGCAAAAGGCTTTACAAGAATTTAAAATCAAATTCCTATGTTCCTACACATTACTTTGTATTTATGAGTAATCAAGGTTTAAGGCTACTCTTTTGTATCTTTGATATTTTCAAATCTTCAATTATAGTAATTTTGAAGTTGAAGTTAGAAAAGAAAGAGTTCTAAGGCCAAGTCAGAAGAGAAAAAAATGTGGTTTTGAAAAAAAAAAATACTAAGAACATGACTTTTCTAATAAGCCTATTCATTTGGGACCTTGCGGATCCACTCTAAAAATATAAATGGGAAAGTTAGTAGAAGTTATTTATCGAAAATAAAAATTAAAAAAGTTATAAAAGTTATTCATTGAAGTCAAAAAAGTTAGCAAAAGATATTTTGTCGAAGTTAAAAAAATAAAAATGGGAAGTTAGTAGAAGTTATTTATAAAAAAAATGAATCTAAAAAAAAGAATGAGAAACAAAAAAAAGGAAAGATTCTAAAAATGCAAGAATGACTGATAGTTTTTATCTTTAGGGTGATTTAGTAGAGTGAAAAGAAAATAAATAGAGAAGAAATATTTGAATTAAAGTAAAGTGATATAGATACCCGCACTAATTTTCAACATTTCTCTTCCTTCCCGCCTTATTTCTTCTCTCCCAAACCCATCATTAGTGTTTTTTTTCCTATCCCCCTCCATTGTGTCAAAGCTCTAGTTTTTAAAATGCTGAAGAGGCTAGATCAAATATGTATAGGAAATAAAAAACTACATGTCAACATCCCAAGATTCAAGAAAGGAGATAACATACAATATATTGGAGGGGAATGTAGAGGTAATTATAGAAATGAAACAGAGAAGAGAGTAGACATAACAAGAACATTGAACTTTATGAAGGGAGTAGGCAAATTGAATGTGCAATAGGTATGGCTGTTCAGGGGGGGAAGTATTTTTTTTGTCTTAACTCTCTGGTTCATCAAAGGAAAAAGGTTCTAACTAATCTAGAGTTCAATCAGGAGATAAATAAAGTCTGATCAAGAATTATTTTCACCAACGATCGAACTCGAATAATACCAGAGCGGTTCAAACTTAACTTCAACATATTAACCCCTTGTGTTCAATCACTTGATTTTAGGGAGAAGTATGAAAGGACAGGAAGAAGACTACAACACATTTTGAGAAGAGAGAATGACTACACTCTGAAAGATTTAACTTAGTTTGTCAAATCCCCACATGAAGAAGATTGTAATGCTCAAAGGATATAGTTATTTCTAGAGCCATGATGCGAGTCAGGAAAAAAAAAGAGAGAATGATGTTATTCACATTTAGAGCATCTCCAATACGAGTGTTTCATGAGTTACTTAAAATTACAATTTGAATAAATTAAAATTTACTTTCAAAAAGAATAAATTAAAATTGTGTTTCACTTAATGTAATAATATATAATTTTTAATAAAATTACATGTTTATTTTTTATGCATTACATATAGTTTTTTAATATTTATGCATAAAGAAACCCTTATAAGTTATTTCACCTCAAGCCCATAAAATTTCAATAATAATCCAAAAACTTTGCAGCGGTTTCATGTAGAGGGTACCAATGGTTTTAAAAAAAAATATATTTAACAAATAATTTATTGTTACATATTACATTTTAAAATGTAAGTAATTGCATTAACCATCATGACCATATTCACTTCTTAACGAATTTTTTGTTACAAATATTTTATATGAACTACCTTGTTGTCAAGATACACTTAACTTGAAGAATTATGCAAATATTAAATGCAATTATAATAATTAATTAATGTTTTTAGCATCTTCAGAAAAAAATTGATGACTACAATTATGGATATATTGTTAGAATTTATCTATAAATTTAATAAATAAAATAAGAATAAAAAATAGGAATCAAGGAAAGGTAGTTAGTCTAATCTACCCGTAACAGGTGGTGTAGACGAAAAAAACTATTTTTATTCTTCATTTAGGTTGCTATAAAACTAATAAATCTAGGTGTAGTATTAGGTGTATAATGTTCTTTTTAGAAGTTGTTACAACTGAGCAACAAACGCACTGCATTATGTTTTACGAAATGAACTTATATATACCATTGTTTTCTATTGTGACCCATAAAATAAGTTAGACAAAAAGATTAAACAAAAAGTCCAAAAAAGAAGAAAGAAGCAAAGTCAATAATGGCTCACAACTTCTCCTCCTTGGTGTTAGTGATATTTTTATTTGTTGCATCCTCTTATGCAATCCAAGGTGCAGAATTGGCTGCAATTTGCAAGCAAAGTAATAATCCTACATTTTGTTTTAATCTTCTCAATTCAAGGCCGGGTGGAGCAGCTGATGCAAACCTTGTTGACCTTGCCCAATATGCCCTTGATGTGACACGTGCCAATATAACCACCACAACCAAACTAATCAAGAGGTTGATACGAAGAAATCCTAATGATATTGAGGCAAGAGATCATTACACATTATGTTTGAACCGAATTCATCAAGGTGCTCTCGGTGCAGTCAAATCCACTGAAGCGATACTAAAATTGAGAGAATTCTATATCTTGAATTCGGTTGCCTGTGGAATCCGAACACAAATTGATCTATGTATTGATGGAGAGTCACCATCTGATACTCCTTATAATGATACTTCCTTGCTCCCAACATATGCTAGTGTTATCTCGCAGGTAGTCGAAATTATTGTTATCATATCCAATCTTTTGGATAAGTAATTATGAGACAAATGTAAGAATTTATTTAAAATTATAAAAGTAATTTTATACTTTCTTTTATTTAATTATTTCAATAAGTTTCATGAGTGTTTAATTAAAAAATAATAATATCTATTTCAATAACTTACCTTTTATGAGGTAATGAATAAATTCTCATTTTCTAGGTATTTATCAAAGAAATCCTCCATTAATTATATTTTTATTCCTTATACTATGGCTAAATCTGCTTCAAGTCTTTCATTTTTTTTATAAAAAATTAATCTTCATAAATAGTTTAAAATATTATTTATCCCTATTTAGTGGTGACATGACATGACATTCATCTAGTAATATATGTCAACGACCATTTTAAGGTGATAGTGATATAACATGTCTAAATGTATGCTATTAAATAATTACAAAGATAATTTAATTTTAAAATTACGATAAAACAAAGAGTAATAATTGAAGACAATTATATTGTTGGGGTATTTTAAAAGTCATAACCTAAGGTCAGCCTTGGACATTGTGCATAGGTACAATGGCTGAACATTAATGGACAAAAATGGGGCTAAATTAATTTCAAATGTTCTATATAGTCGTACAATATTTTTCTAAATATTGTTTTCATAAGTAGATTATAAAATAAAATCCTTTTTCACGTGTCTTTTTCTAGAAATTAATTTGGGATAAGTAATTTGGGGACATTTTACTTGGTCATTCATTTTTTTTCCATGGTATTCATAAACTCATTTTAATTTTAAATGAATTTCAACAAGCATTGACATATTAATATGTAATGGATATGATAATAGAATTAAAGATTTTGTTTTTTCAAACATGATAAAAAAAACACAAATCCAAACTCAAAAGAAATAAAAATAAAAGTTAATATATGAATAAAGAAAAAATATATATGCAAGTTTTATCGAGAAATGATGAGAAAATGATAGTTAGTATACTCTTTGGGAGTTATATCCCATATGGAATGGTAAGAGAGAGAGGAAGAATACAAAGAAAACATTTGATATAATAAAAGATGTGACCATAAATAAATGGAGATGGTGTTATAATTAAAAAATAAAAGAGTAAATTAAACTAACTTCACATGATGTTTTGTGAAACGACACAAGCTCTTTCGGTTCCCTTCTATTCCTACATTAATCTCCTTATTTTTTTTTTTTTTGAAAAATAGACATTGACACCCCTTATACATTTCACTACATATTCCTTAATTGTTTAAAAAATATTACTCTGAACACTCTTAATAGGGAGGTTACTGAAAAAGTTAAAAATAGTAAGAGAATATGTATAAATTTACTGAATCTTAGGATTTATTAGTGTAATTAAATTTAAATAAATTCTTATTGAAATATGATGTATATATATACACACACGCTCTGTGTTCATATATTTTATTTGTTTTTGGAGGGAGATTAAATTGAGTAAATGCGGTACATTTTCTAAGGATTGTTAAAATTCTGTTTCACTTAAAGTAATAAATGCATAATTTTTAATAAAATTACGTGTTTATTTTTATGTAATATATATATATATATAATATTTTAATATCTATATATAATATATAAAATAAAAAATAATTTAAACAAATACACTAAAAAATAGAAAATCATCTTATTTTATTTATAAAAAAATTATTTTTTTTAAAAAATAAACATAAGACTGACGGATGTGGACCTCTCTGAACACAGGTCGAGTCCGAAATAAAGAGCAAACGTAACGGTGGAGGCATGTTCAAGTGGTAAAATTGTTAAGCCTGATCTTATCCTTCTACTATCTGTGTTAGTTGGTTCTACGCAATTCATCCTAAGGTGGGTTTGGTCGTGAAGAAATAGAAGAGAAAGGAAGGGAAATTGGATCTAAAAATTCTGTTTGAGAAACTGACCGCGTGATGGGTGAAAACCTGCTTTACTTCGGTCATAGTTTAATTGTTGCAATAAAACTAGCTATTTCTCGGTGAATCAGTTGTAGGGGGTTTTCTGTATTGGTTTCAAGCATTCCAGAATATCACATGGATCAGAATAAAGCTAACAGTAGCAGAAAGGATTCGTTGCATTTAATATAAGAGTAGCAGATTTCGCTCTATTTCTCACGGCACCAAAATGGATCCCCCTTTTCAGATCATGAGCTACTGCTACTGTTTACACAAAATGCTTTTAATTTTGTTATTGCTTTGCTGCTTGCACCAAAGAGCTGCCCTATTGAAAGAAACCCACCACATGAATAATGTAGGCAGCGAAAGGAACAATTTATTAATTATATTTACCCACTGGATTCTCCACATTTGGTTACATGAAGTTCCAATTCAGAACACCAAAACACTTTCAAGAATTTGTCTTAACAGAAATCTCCACTTTCGTTAATGATGGAGATTCAATATTGAAACCAAATTATTGCAGGCAACTTCTCTTCTTTTGGTCCGTGTATTCAAACACAATTGTAACATTACCAAAACATGAATTCTGGTAGTCTAACTCAAGCATACAATTCATCAATGTTACATTCCCCAAGAAAAACCTTGATGCTGCGTGGTGAACCACAGCTGCCTTCGGCAATCAGTGCTCTGTCATTGGCAGCCATGTGTGCAATAATCTTGTAAATCATTTCAATCTGCATATAGGTGAAAAATGTTATTGAACTTGGATGATTCTTAATACACAGGGTGGTGCACATAATTGAAGAAATAAAGAGGGATAATATATGTACATCTTCAGGAGCATGGCAACGGTCTGCTACTTCTTCGAGGGTCAATGGCTCAACAGGTTCTTTGCAGCTGAAAACAGAAACATATAAATATTATTTAGTGATAGACTTAACTAAAAATATATACTAGGATGCAAAACACACAGTGAATCCATATTCGAGACAGATATTGATCCTCTGATTATTATCCTAAATAATTGCAAATATTCAGTGGGATGCACCTTGCACCACATCATTATTGAAACGACTCCTAGTTAGGATAGCCATTTCCTACTCGTGATAACAAGAGGGGCCTGGACTCACTTTAGTGAAAGGAAAATCAAATCCACTGAAAACAACTCTTCTGGACTCACTTTTACAAGTCTCTGAGAGCAGAGGCTATACCCGACATAACCCCAGCTAAGACAAAGATGGTGCTTTAAAGTAAACATCATACCTTGCCTCATTAAGCACTGCCAACACTCGCTTCTGAAGTGCTAGTACTTCACCTGCTGCTTTTTTACCAGCTTCCACACCTAAACAATTATCATTGTTCAGACTTCAGATGTTGATGAATGGTAAAACAAGCTAACATAATACGAGTTCCACATGTAAATTTCAGTATCCTTGCCTTAAATTTTATAACAACATTAATCATTGAATCCCAATATAGGTCAGGGTAAAAATTCTAAGTCGGACATTGTAAACATAACTCTTTATAAAAATAAAGAAAATTCTAAAATGGGCTAAATAAATTATATTTTACCTGGTTGATGATAAGCATTTATGTTGACAAGGGAGGCATAAATTCCTACTGCTCGTTCATAGAGCGCGATAAGAGCACCAACTGTTCTAGGTGTCACTTCTTGTACAGTAACTGTGATGGACTCTCGGTTATTTGCATACAGAGCTGACCTTGTTCCCTATAGAAAGTCCAATTTTAGCATGAAGGGAACAAACAACAACCTAACAACAGTCTTAAACAAAACTATCAAATTCAGTAAGAAAATATACTCAATTAGTAGATCAGACCTGTAGCATACCAAACAAGTAGTCACCGCATGTGACACCAGGTTCAAGTTCCCAATCATGACCAGGGGGTCTATCACGTAGCACCTCAATGAATGTCACAAAGAAATTGTGTACACCTTCCCTCAATTGTTGAATATAGCTGCAAGGGGGTAAAGGTTTACTAGACAGTAATCAATAAACTATATTTAAAAAAAAAAAAAACTAGTATGAAAACTCACGCATGTTGATCTGTGCTTCCTTTGTTTCCATAGACACTAATTCCTTGATTAACCTATACAATCCAAAAGTTCAAAAGTCAGATTCCGATATATCATTAACTCATGAGGGATTGAAGCATCTCTAAGACTAAACATAATACATGTGATATAGCAGCAAGAAAGATCCATCGTAGTAGGAAAAATAGGATCCATTGTTAACAATGTCTGGTCAAGTTAATCATGTCAGATTTGACGCAACTGGGCTCCACATGAAAGCATGACAATGAATACAAGACAACAACACAAATCAAGGATTAAAAATGACAGACCATAGAGTTCCTTAGGCGACTTCCTGGTGCAGGCACAGCTGTAAGCTTAATTGAAAAATATCTAAAAATTCACCCAAGAAATGCAGGACAGAGTACAAAGATGTACAAATAAGAATAAGACATACCCGATTACCATCCAAGTCAAACTCCTTGCCTAGAGATTCCATGACCAGCTGCTGCAAGTATCTACTGAATAATAACAGGCTGTCCTTGTATGGAAGAATAACCATATCCTGCAGAATAAGAAGGAAAAGAAAACAATGAGAAATAGTCAAATAAAACAGAAGACAGACGCTAACAGATCATAATTCTCACCTTGGATCCTACACCATCTGTAGCCCAATACCAACATAGAGCCAGCAGAGCTGCAGGGTTATTCCTTAACTGCACAAATGCATATATTACCAGAGAAGTAATTAGTTTCACGCCTATTTCCATACACTTCAAACCCAAGCACCATATACATGTATTTTTCACATGAAGCATTGATAGTACTTAACATAGGTATGGCATTGGCAAATCATTAAGTAAGAACAAGCTCTAGGTATGGTACAACACATGCATTATCATACATGAAAATGCTTCAATTACATGTGCACAACTCTGAATGTAATATTTAGATTCAGTAACAACAATAACAGCAACAAAAAAAAAAAAAAGAATAAGAGAAACTGATGCATACCACAATACTCCTATTAGCCTCATCCATCAATGATGCACCGGCAAGCATTTCTCTAATATCAATGCCCTAAATCAAAGAGCATTATAAGAAAACACAAAATGTCAATGTATAAATAATAAATAATAAATAATGAATTTACATTTATAGCCGTTTACCTGAAGGGCAGCTGGAAGCAGGCCAACTGCAGACATCTCTGATGTTCTACCTCCCACCCAATCAAACATAGGCAATCTAGCTAACCAGCCCTCAATTCTGGCAGTGTTATCCAACAAAGAATTTTCTTGTGTTATAGCAACACCCTGCATTATAGCATGGACATTAGTGAGTTGTAACAATTTCCACAAATTGAAACTGACAGCAGACGTGCAAGTGATATGCAGGATCAATAGCATTTGGATTTTCTTAACGGTCAAAACAAAAAATGAATTGATCGAAGTGGCAATTTTCAAGTAAATATTGCTTCTAATTATAAATTAATACATAAAACCATAATTATCTTACTATCAATAAACAAGGTAGTTTTCCACAACTCTAGAAAAAAGTGGTACAACATAACTCCAGAAGTTTCAACTATCGCTGTACAATGCAAGCAAATCTATGAAAATTATAAATAAAAAAAAGTATAGGAGACAGAAATTGAAATTTTGAGAATATTCATACTTGTAAATGCAGATCAATCCAGATATGATTAGTTTTTTCACCCTCGTAAAACTATTACTCACGATTCTAGCTCCATAATACTATCTAGTATCCGAAGTTCTGAGTCAAACGTAGTAGTGTATTATAATATGGGGAAATAAAAATATGTAAAAAAGTGAAAACCTGAGATTAAACCTGTTTCGGAAAATTCAAGCCTGCTTCACGAAAGGCCTTCTGCACTTCCAATAAACCATTTCTAGTCTCCGGAGTACCCCCACTCTGAAGATAATAAAAATCTCAAGTCAAAAACATGTTCCCTGACTGATTATAGCATCATAATCAAACAAACAAAAAAAAAAGCACAATCTCCATGCAGACCTTTGAAATCACAATCACAAGTGTTGAAGCTAGCTCAGGCCCAAGTTGTGCAATCTGATGATCAATTCCAGCAGGATCTGTGTTGTCCACAAATCTTATCTGTGGTAGAGAAGTGAAAGAGGGCAAAGTCATCACCAAATCCTTGTGAGAAATGAAATAACTGAACTCACCAATTAGGAGCAAATTCCCATGCATTACTTATTCTTGCAATTTAGCATTAGTAATTTCTCAAAGAAAAATTATTAGATAATATAATCCTCGACTACTGTGTTTGGTTTAACGTTAGGTTGAACGGGCACACATTCTCATGCACGTTTTGTGAGAAGTAAGAATTCGTAGCTTTTGATTCAACAACCGTTTGGGGGTCTTCCAATGGGAAACCAAGTCCCAACCAATTTCTATATGTTACGTAATTGAGTTTTTCAATTTACACCGAAGTATAAACAACACTAGACTACATGTCAAGTAAAAATTAGTTGGGACAATGTAATAATTTCTAGAACAATAGAGCTAGATAGATACCTTGAGTGGAGGATTATCAGGTGCCAATGCTTCTGCAACAAACTGTGGTCCAAGAGCAGAACCTCCAATTCCCACTGACAATATTTGAGTAAATCGACCCTCTGGAGACGAAGGAGGCTTAATCTGCCAAAGTACATTCCATCATATTCCCACACACAAATCACCAAAAACTAAAACAAAATCAGTTTAAAAAAAAAGGAGAAGTGAACTGAACTGAACTAACCTTACCACTAACGACGTCGTTAGCGAACTTGCAAACAGCGTCGAGAGTGTTCTCAATCTGCGTTTTAAGGAACGAGTTTGGCGCACGCTTCGGGTCCCTCAGCCAATAGTGTCCCACCATGCGACCCTCATCGGGATTCGCGATCGCGCCCTTCTCCAACTCCTCCATCGCCCGAAACGCCTCTTGGAAACGGGGCTCCATTTCCTTAACGAACTCATCACTGAACCCGACCCGACTCACATCCAAGTAAATCCCAAGTTCCTTGTGCTGGTACAGCCAATCCACGTATCTCCGCCACAGCGCGCGCGGATCCTTCTCCAACCCCTTCTTCACCGCCGCCGCCAACGCTCCGTCGGAAACCTCCCGAGCCACAGCACGGGGCGGGGCGAGGCTGAGGGTCCGATCTGCGAGGCGGGCGGGGAAGGACACGTGGTCTTTGCGGAGAGGGTCGGTCAACGATGGGGATTGGTTTGGGAATTTTTTGAGAGTCGGGGAAGAGGAGCAAATGCCTGAGAGCGATGCCATAGTTTTGTTTTTGAGATCGCGATTGAACGTTGAAACCGAGGATTTTACGTTAGGAGCATGATATTTTTCGGAGATGGGAACAAACAAGTGTTGTGTTGATGCGAATGGTGTGGTTTGGTGTGGTTTAGTTGAATCTGATGAAGTGGAACTTTGTTTTTTTAAGGTGACAGACAGCGTTGGAGAAGAGAGCGGTTTTTGTCTTTGTGGAAGGTTGTTTTCTGGTTCTGTGTGCTTTCTTTCTTTTGTGATATTCACCAGAGTCACGCGCCGATTGGTGGGTGGTGATACTTGTTAGCTGTTAATTGCTATTATAATGAAATAAGTCAAATAACAACACCTCTCTCTCTGTATGTGTCTGTTGCCCTCCGCAGCAAATTTAAATTTGTTCATGTTGTTTTTATCATAAATAAAAAATGTTCAGGCTGCAAATATTCAAGGGATTAATTTAACTTATGGCGACTCACTAATTATTATTATGAAGTTATGACGTCAAGTGATTTAGATACATGTGTTTTTTATAAATAAAAAATGACAGATTTTTTAAACTCATTGTTCTGCAAGTGCGAAAATATAACAGATTTTTTATAAATTGACTAGTGCTTTTGTTTTTTCTTCTTAAAACTGGTTCACCAAAAAATGACGTGAATTGGAAAATCACGTCTTTGAGTTTGAGGGGCGTGTCTCTGTCACGGGTGAGAGCAATGGAACCTCTTCAACATGAATCATGTTTAAAAAGATACCTTTATTTGCAATATTTTCTTCTCTGTTTGAGCTTTTCCATATTTTTTTGCTAGAGGCGCAGGATTATTATCTTAATTAAAGCTATTAATAAATCAATTTAGTGAAGTGAATATTGTAAAAATCAAATCATGTCAAATTAAAAAATTGAGTTTAATTCTATTTGTGAAATAGGGAATATATCAACATTGATCTGATTAGACAGTGTTATACTGTTATCCAAATATAAATCTTGCATGATAAGTTTATTTCTTTTACTACAGCAGGATCCGGATTAACTTGAGCAAACCTTTAGGAGAAGCTTATTTTAACATGCAACTACCTTGTCTATGCGTTAAACCGAACCAACAGCAGCACATATGGTTTTCCAGTGCATTTAACATTTTTTTTAAGTGCCTCTAGCAGTTAATGCCATAATTAGAAGACAGGAAGAAAGACTTGACTATGAAGCTCTTGAGGATTTATGCTTTTATGTTATACACAGTTCCCATATTCTTGAATCTGGGAGGGTCAGATTTACGAGTCTTTTTCCCATGAACGGAAGTTCTATGGTTTTTGTTCTGCATATAAAATTTTAAAAACAAATTAATTATGAGTAGGCTTTCTGTTCTGTATGAGTATTTTGTCAATGGTCTAATTCCTCTAGCTTTGACATGGTGGGGAATGGGAAGTGCTAGCCTTTTAAAGAAATAGACAAACGCAAAACTTTAAATCGATACAACAAATTTCCTATTGAAATTGTTGACAGCGAATGCCTCATCACATTGTAATTTGCTATTTTTTTCTGAAAAATTCAAAACTTTTAGTGTGTTCGTTTTCCTGTTAACACATTCTAAGACAGGTTTACTCCACCATCAATCTCTCTCGTGTCATTGCATCCAATTGGCCTATAAGGTTATGCACCGTTAAAACAAGCACACTATCATCCTTTGCCTCGAGTGAAGTATTTTGAGCACCAATTGCTTCAGAAACTCATTACATAATGTAAACAAACATCCAGAATTTGTGATCACTAATTCATCAAGCAGCTCAAAAACATACAACAACTTCCTTTCTCTGCAGATTAATCCAATCAAAACTTCCCAAGACTCAAGTCCTGGCTGGAACCCCATCTCCACCAAGTCAAAAAGTGCCACAGCAGCATCATCAACCATCCCCGCCTTACACAGACAAACCGACAATTCATTTGAGGTAGCATAATGGGGCCGAAACCCCCTACTTAGCATTAGTCCCAACAACTCCTTTGCCTTTTTCAACTCACATTTTTGGGTCAAGGAGTTCAGAACAACCTGTAACTGCCTTTGTTCACATACACACCTTGCTGAGGGAATTTCTCAAGCATATCCAGAGCCTCCTCAAATCTATCTTCTCTACACAAACCCCCAAAGTATCATATTGAATGTAACAGTATCAGGCTGGCACGTATTCTCCTTCATTTCCTTAAGCAACTCCATAGCTTCACCAATTTGGCCATTCTTACACAAGAAATTGATCAAACTAGTGTAAGTAACCGTATCTGGTTTCAAACCAGAACCCTTCATCTCAGCCAAAACCCCTTTTGCATCTTCCAGCTTACCAACTTTACACAAACCATCCACCAGAGCTGAGTAATTATACACATTTGGATAACATCCATTACTCTTCATAAACTTGATCACATTTCCAGCACGGTTGGGTTTCCCTCCGCGGCAAAACCAATTGATCAAAACATTGAAAGTAAGAGGATCAGGCACAATGTGATCCCTCGAAACCATTTCCTCAAACAGTTCAAAGGCTTCTTTGACTCTCCCATTTCGACATAGTCCATCCATAAGGGTCGAGTAAGTAACTAAATTAGGGTAAGACAACTTCGAATTTCTCATTTCCTTCACAACCTCAAAAGCAGAATCAAGATCCCCAATTTTGCAATGGTACTTCTTCACCAAGATATGAAACAAACACACGTTTGGCTTATGTATTAGACCCCGTTTGGCACGTAAAAGCAATTTTAGCGCCAAATCGACGCGATTCGAATCAAGCAAGGAGTTGAGACAAGTGCACAGGCTTTGGGGGAGGGTTTTTCCCTAACAAACGCGTGGAGCACCTTTTCGTGAAGGGAGGATTTGGAAAAATGTTTCATAATTTTGACGAATATACCCTCGTGGAACTTGTTGCAGCGAGTGAGCTTTTCGAGAATGGTGGCGTAGGTGGCGTTGTTGTGTTGAAACCCATTCTATTCTGATACCATGTTGAATATCTTCAAGGCGTGCTGCGGATCCTTCTCGCGTTTGATTAAGTCGATGGCAGAATCGTGAGAGATGTACTTGGGCTTCCTCGGAGGTTCGGGGAGGGTTTCGTGAGAAGCAATGACGGATCTAGCACTAGGACTGGATCACTGGAAAAATTTTATTTAAAAAATAAAAATTAATAATTATCATTATCATATGAAATAATTAGATTTAAATATGAAGATAAAAGATATAAAATATAAAATTTTAAAATAAATATTTATATTTTATTAAAATAAAATAATATATTTATTTACTTTTATATATGAATTGGTAAAAAGATTCAAATATATAAAATTAGGAGTTCAAAATATAATATATTTTTTTATATTTTATTAAAATAATATGATGTATTTATTTATTTTTATACGTGAATTGATAAAAAGATTCAAATATATAAAATTAGAGGATGTAAAATATAATATTTTATAAGTGATTTTATTGAAATAAAAGGATGTATCTCTCCACCCTCGATTCCATATAGTTCCGCCGATGGGGGAAGGGTCCACCTTTGGTTCTGCGGGTTTTGTGAAAATGAGAGGGGATTTCCATGGCAGAGAAGAGATGTGTCTTCTACGATAGATTGCTGAGAATTTCATGAAATTTGAAGATTCAAGACAAGTTCGTGGCATTTAAAAGTAGCATGAAGAGCAATTGATTTGATTCGAACGAATCAGGAACACGAAATAAGATAACGCTTACAAAAGAGACTGACTGTTAGACTGAGAAGTAAAGCGCAGAAAGGGTTCTAGACTTCTTGTTAATTGTTATTCTTCCCAGGCCCATTCTTTTCTCACTCCTCTTTTTTTTTTTTTTTTATCTTTTCACATCTCTCTCATTATTTTACATTTATTATTTGTTTGGTCCATAAAAAAAGTAAAAAGAAAATAAGAGAAACGAAAGGTAGAAAATAAAATGATTTTATAAGTTGTTTCGTTAAAAAAAATTGACAACCCATAAACATGTGATCATAGTTTCGATCTATGACCTGTATATATAAAAAATTGAAATATATTAATTTCTTAAATAAATCTCAATATCTAAGAAAATAGTTTATGACTTTCGGAGAAATTATACAAAAAATAAATCTTTCATATGATTGTATATGTACCAACAAGTGGTTGATTTTTGTGATTATAGATTCGATCGTTTTAATTATTGTCTCTAGTTTGAATTTTTTGTATTAAAAAAATGTGATTTAAATATAAAAATTTCATAAAAGTGGTCATTAAGATTCCATGACGGAGATCAATAATTTATTCAATCTCATTATTGAGTCCAATTGCAAATTAATTATTTGATCAGAAATTTCAATAATGAAACTTGAATAAAAAAGAGATATCACGTTAGGATAGGTTTTCATGAACTTGAATGGAGTTTTATCCTTCATTTTCTCGCTCCTTCCTTCTCTCTAAAACCATATCTAGTCATCTCAATATTTTAGTCTCATTTTCTGCATGCGCTCGTCGTCTTCAATGACCATCTTTTTTGCCACCTTTCATAGATTTAATAGAAACCAGTTACTTTCCGAATTCTGAAATATATTTCAATCTTTTAAGAACTAATTTTCATTAATGTGTTTTTTGCAAGCTTACTTAAATTTGCTTTTGAGCACGCGAGAATAGATTTCTCAACACTGCATAAACCAATTTTCATAATGTTTATTTTTTTTCATCACGAAGATTAACTTCAGTAACGTAATTATTTTGTTAGAAATTATTTTCTATAATATGATTATTTTTATTGCATTATAAAAAAAATCAAAAAAGATATTTCTTTTATTAAAAATTATAAAAAAAAGGTAGTGAAAATAAAATCCCAAGCCCAAAACGAATAGACTGGAAGACCAAGATGGGCCATATATAAAAATAAAAAAAGTTGGGCTTCTGCTTCCTACACCCTGAACAATTCTAATACACCGAACAGTTAATAGTGAATTTTTACAAATAGCCTTTTCTACAAGTCATTAAACATATGGAAATTATTATTTCCAATACACCATTTGTTTTGCTTTCCACTTCCGCGAGTTCAAGAAGGTGTCGTTGCCATCGTCTGGTTTGGTGCTCCGTCGTGTGCTTTGCTTCTCCGTCGGGGTGCGTCTGTGTTGCGTCTTTGGTTGTGGTGGTCGCTGTCGTAGTTGTGGTGGTTGTTCTCCGTGACGAGGTAAGTGGCGCATCGTTTCCTCTTCCATGAGTCTCTTTTTGTGCATGAGTACAGATTGATAATTAGTAAGTGTTATACGAATTGTCAATCCGTAAGAAGGAATGGTAATAGGTTGAGGGATTGACTATCCATATGATCCTATGGATTAGCAATCCGTATGGGTATTTTTAGTTTTAATTTTTTAAAAAAAATTGTTTTAATTTTTAAAACTGGATGAATAAAGTGAAGTTAGATTCTTTTGCCAGTGAGGGATTTTTTATTTGTTTCATGAATTGTTAAGTATTTAGGATGACAATAAGTAATTAGTTCATGAAGTTAACTAGTAATTTCAAAGTTTATGAATGAAGTGAAGTTCAATTGAATTGTAATTTGAAAGCATATTGTCATATGTTATGGTACCCTTATTGATTTTGATCCAGATGGCTATGCTTTGAACTTGTTATGTAACATTTTATCAAAATCTCATGTTATGGTTAAAACTTTAGGATTACGACAGGCTTTGGCCAGAGAAGTCAACAGAGAGTTCGAGGGTAACAAAGAAGAAGCCTCTGCACGCCGTAGGCTGACAACATTGGCACGAAGACAACGCTCAATGAGTGGTGTTGTTGAGGATGAACCTGCTGAGCAAGGTGTACACGTTGGTGACATTGTTGCACCTGAGGAGGGAAGCACTGATGTTGAGGCCGAGGGCTTTCCTGGTAGGCCTCATGACCTTTGAAGTATTGAAGACATCAGAACAATC
This sequence comes from Glycine tomentella, assembly GCA_007407185.1. Taxonomy (NCBI): domain Eukaryota; kingdom Viridiplantae; phylum Streptophyta; class Magnoliopsida; order Fabales; family Fabaceae; genus Glycine; species Glycine tomentella. The sequence continues at coordinate 129,251 of PYAF01000705.1, read as the reverse complement.
AATTGAAGACTTATTATTTTCAAACGCAAATGGTTTGCCTCCGTTGTCTTCGGTCATATTAATTTCTTCAGATATAATATTATTATACATCCAATAATCGTTGTCCATCTTAACAAACTATTTCAAAATAAATCATCATTAACAAACTATACGCATAATAATCATATTCACAAAAATGACATCGTTATTTTAACTCAAATTCAATACATCACTTAAAATGGACAAATACTAATTCAATAACAACAAATACAAGTGTCACCCTAAATCCTAAATACATTAATTAAAAATATCCTAAAAAATGAAATTCAAAAAATATTTTAAAAACCCTAAAACAACATACGGATTAGCAATCCCTATGAACCATACGTGTGGCTACAATGACCATGGTTGAAAAACTACCTCCGACGACGCTCTCCGACAAACCAAACCACCCCGATTGCAAACCACCACCTACACCACCAAAACAACATTGCCAAATCCGCTTCAAACGAGATCCACACCACCTGAAGAAGAAGCAAGAAGCACCCAACAAAAAAGAGTCAAGTTGGGTGTATATTTTGAAGAAAGAGAAAAGCAATAAGGGTACTATTCGAATAAAATAAAATTATTGGGTGTATTAGAACTTTGCTGGGTGTAGGAAGCATACCCCAAAAAAGTTGAATCTGAATCCAACTCAGGAAGGGAGGGTGAGACAGGTCAATCCTACACATGACATCTCAATCTCAATCTCAATCTCTTTCCCAGTGTTTTTGTTTTTTTATACATAAAAAACCATTCATTCCGTTTCGTTCAACTCCCCAGTAGCTGCTATAGTTACAGCACAGCTTCTATTCTATATTTCTTTATACTCGCAAGCAAATCAGAAGAAGAAAATGGCAACAGCAGAGGGGCTAAACAGAGAGCAGTACGTGTACCTGGCGAAGCTGTCGGAGCAGGCGGAGCGGTACGAGGAGATGGTGGAGTTCATGCAGAAGGTGGTGGTGGGGTGGACGCCGGCGTCGGAGCTCACGGTGGAGGAGCGCAACCTCCTCTCGGTGGCCTACAAGAACGTCATCGGCTCGCTGCGTGCCGCGTGGCGCATCGTCTCCTCCATCGAGCAGAAGGAGGAGGGCCGCAAGAACGACGACCATGTCTCCCTCGTCAAGCACTACAGATCCAAGGTCGAGAACGAGCTCACTCAGATCTGCGCCAGCATCCTCAGCCTCCTCGACTCCAACCTCGTACCCTCCGCCTCCGCCAGCGAGTCCAAGGTCTTCTACTTGAAGATGAAGGGCGATTACCACCGCTATCTCGCCGAGTTTAAGGTTGAGGACGAAAGAAAAACCGCTACTGAGGATACCATGTTGTCTTACAAGGCTGCCCAGGTAACCAACCAAACCAAGTTCCCGCCTTTCGAGATTTAAGGTTGGCCAGTGGTTTGAGAACATGTCATGGTTCGAATCATCAAGTGACATTTCCAACCAAACTATCAAACTAACATTTTTTGATTAAAAAAAAAAAATTATTTTGATTTTGATTTTGTTTTATTGTTTCAACTGCAATTGATGGTTATTGTTCTTGTTAGGACATTGCTTCTGCGGATCTTCCTCCTACTCACCCCATCAGATTGGGTCTTGCTCTCAACTTCTCCGTCTTCTACTATGAAATCCTCAACCAGTCTGATAAAGCGTGTGCCATGGCTAAACAGGTTAGGGTTAATCCGATTATTGTTATTTTACCTTGAAATTTTTAGGTCAACTTGATTTCAACGTTTTTTGACTTTCTTGTTTCGTCAATCAATTATTTTTTCCCCTTTTACTTTACTCTGAGATTCCACTTCCATTTAACATTTTTAGAACAAATAAGAAACTTTTTTTTATATTTTTTTATTTATTTGCTGGTATGTTCGGGAAGGATTTTGACTACGAATGTGAAATTCTCTTGTTTGGCTTGCTATAACAATCTGTTATTCTGTACTGGGTACTGACTGGAGACCAGAAAAAAGGTTGCTAACACAGTTCATAGTTCTTACCTGTATCATGATAGTTGAGGTGGGTGAGCAATAAATTGCATAGCAATCTAACTGCCAAATTTGGCTACCAATCAATTTCAAAGCTTTTGCTCATCAAGCTTGGTAGGTTTTTCACTTGAATTGAACTATTAAGAGGAAGGGGGAAATAACAAGCAAACCAACAAAAAGTACTTTAACCACCTTGGTTCATCAGATTTTTCTGTTTTTTCAGAAATAAAATGTTATTGTTCATCTGCAGTGATATCATGGTTACCCCATAGCAAAATCTGGTTCTTAAGCGATCTGATAAGTTTGCTGTTCAATTACAACTAAATGAAGTTGATATGTTGTTGGAAAGATTTGATTATTCATCTGCAGCTAATTTATAGTTTTTTTGATTAAAAAAAAAAATTGAATTTAGTTGATTGGGGTGTGTACCAAACTTGATGACTTGGAAGTGTTGTTAACTTTAACCCGAAATTGTATTTTCTCCCCTGGAAAAACACACTTCTATCTGTCTATTAGCAATCCAGGCTTATCCATATTGACTTACATGGCTTACACGATTCCTTGTTTTATGATATTCTGTCTCTCTCTTTTCCCATTCATGCTTGGCTTCTACTGTTCTGAGTAACTGCAACATGAGCATGTCCTTATTGATTCTAAAATCTACTTAACCATATATTGGTTTTCATGTTTGATAGGCTTTTGAGGAAGCAATTGCTGAGCTGGACACCTTGGGAGAAGAATCCTACAAAGACAGCACGCTCATAATGCAGCTTTTAAGAGACAACCTCACCCTTTGGACTTCTGATGTTCAGGTAAATGTCACTATGGAATATGGATACCCCCTCTTTACAGAATATTTATCTCTTTTGCCCCTAATAACGAATCAAAATCTGAGTTGAGCTATCCTTAACTTCCTGCAGGACCAGCTAGATGAGCCCTGATATCCCTTATAGGTTGATGGGTGGTATTCTTCCTCTCATGGAGGTGGGCTTTGAATGTCATTTCTTTGTGCTAATTAAGAATCGCCCTAGTTTATAAAATGATTGGCAAACTGTGATATAATGTTGTATGAACAGAGACCAGGCTTCTTCTTTTTTTGTGTGTGTCATGATATTGGAAAGGATATTGTATAATGGGATATCCAATTAATTATTATATCTGTTGCAATCTTTCTTGTGTTACTTCCACAGTCCAACAACACATAGGGTCCTAACCTAACTCATAAGTGGCCCCCATTTTAAAATTTTGGGTCAGCCGCCATACAAGCATGTGGTGGTCCTATAGGAAGTAGAAGTGTCATTGTAGCAACATTATTCTCTTGGAAAGAACATTTTTTCATTACAGCTATAATGGCGCAGATATCATCGGTCGCGCATGATGCTGACAGATATATTGTTTGCAAACATAAAATATCAAATCTATTTCCTATAGCAAATGACATTGTTTTTCAAAGATGCCACAATATACGCTTTTGATGCTTGTGAATTGGCTATCCACACCATTCAGCGCAATGTCTTTTTAACCAATCATTTATGCTTACTAACTTAAGATATTTTTCCTTCATGAAGCATAAAAAAGTTGGAAGATATTTTCCATCCGCCTCATGCTGGTGCTGCAAGTATTGGCAGTGATAAATCTAGAAGTAAAGCCACTGATAGTTTTGCTACACTAACAATTTTCTTTCCTTCAGGCGCGTTTGTATGTGTATGTTATCTTATATTATATTTGAAATAGATAAGATAATATTAGGATATAATATAAAAATAAATAAATAACAATATTGTTACTTTTTTCAGAATTACATGATTTTTCAAAAATATTTTTCAATAGGTGAGAAATAATATTTGTTGTGTCAAAGAAAATTGATTTTTTTTTTCTCTAGAAAATCAATTTTTTCCCCTAAAAACCAAAGAAAATCAATTTTGTTGGTTTAAAAAGTCGATTTTTTTCCTAGAAACCAAAGAAAATCATGTTATGTGCCCATCACTTGTAACTTTATTCTTTTATACCAAACTTCACCACTTCATTTCTATCATCGGTCTTTTATTTTTGTTAGTTCAATCCAACACAACCTTAATGTAAATAAGTTATCCAAGGTTCTCATTAGTTGTTAACAAAATTATGGCATTATCTCCTTATGAGCATAATTAAGTTATACGAAAATAGTTTTTTTTTAATTTGGTTCTTTAAGATTTTACAAATCTGCAACATAATTAAATTGTTGTAATTGAAATTATGAGGATATATTATGCAAAAGTGGCCTAATTATTATAATTCCCACTGTTTAAAAATCTAGTAGTAATTTTCTTCTTTTTAGGAGTTGGTGCATTTTATTCTTACTGCAAGTATTTGGAGTAATTAATCCAACTCAGTTCAAGTTTTGCCTATTAACAGTGACAAATAAATTTGTTGACCTTGCGACTATAACCGTGAAAATTAGTTAAGTATGAAAATTTGCAACAAAAAAAAAAAAAAAAAAAAAAAAAAAAAAAAAAAAAAAAAAAAAAAAAAAAAAAACAAAACCTATGAGACCCATTATTGGACTTGCCTTGGGACTATAAATCTATAATCGTAAAGAATTTATATATTGGCCACCTGTGGCCTAATTACATGCCACTAATTCAATTACGTAATAGAGGAGACGAAGCCTTATACCGAATTTTTAGAGGCGCCACACATCTTATGCTATGGGCTATTGGGATAGAGAACTTAATAAAGTTTTTACTATTAAATGATTTTATGTAGAAAATTTAAAAGAAAAATATTCTTAAACCCGAAAGCAGATAGATGGATGGTACAGAATCAGACAAAATAAGAAACAATGCCAAATGTGCATAAAATCACAAAGAAAAGGTCTATTCACATAAAATCATTGTCAACACAGCCATTAGCAGTAATACAAGACCGATCATCATACTCTACATAATATTCTCATTGCTTAGTTACATAGATGACAAACTGACTTTATTTAACACACGAGCAGAAGAACTCTGGAAACCACACCTCGGGCTATAAACTTGATTGTCACTCCCTTGTGCTCTCTTTGATCCACTCTAAATATTTAAGATTGCCTCCAGTGATGGGTAAGGAGATCACTTCTGGCACACTGAAAAAAGACAAGAGGTAAGAAACATGTGAATGCACTATAGTTTTCCATAATTACATTTCCGTTCATTTACATGGATTTAATGCCTAATTTCTTGAATCTTAGCATATATATGGTTTAAGAATTCCTTCCACCAAGCTTTCTTTTAGGATTAAATAGTAAATTACAACTTAAACTTCACATCTATTAAGCAGAGTTAAATTTTATTGCCAGGCTATTTACTAGATGTATTGGCCTTACTCGTATTCATGATTAGTTTTGACATGCTCTGTCAATGCCTCCAGAAGGGATTGCCTAGTCTTGATAATAAGAAGTTCCTCAGAATCAGTTTGGATCTGTCAATTTGCAACACAAAGCTGGCAAAATCAGGCTACAACAATATTTTCAAATAAAACAAGAGCCTTAATGCATGCTAGAATAAAAACTTTTAATGTTATTATGAAAACATTATTAAACACCAGCAATTTGGATCTGTCAATTAGAAATCTATGAAGCTTAGACACCTCTCTCATTGTCTCTCATTTGAAGTGCTGCAGTGTCAAACATGTTTCGACACTAACACGTATTCAACACATGTTGGACACTCTTCATTAAGTGACTTATTAAAAAAATAATTTTTTGTCAACTCACTTGAACAACCTCCATATATTTTGGAGACTTGTTTTGACACCTTCATAAGAATGCAGACATATAACAATTTAACATTAATATAAACTCTTTAACTTTTAGAAAAGTCAGCTTGAAATATAATATAAAACATTGAAAATAATGCCTCTAATTCTTTTTTGAGGCTCATTATCATAGAAAAAGATGTAAAACTTGGCAAGTTTGGCTTGAAAAAGTGTACTACTTTCTTATGTATATGATAATTTGATCTTGCTTTGGGATTTTTTGTGAAGAAACTAAGTGCTTGCATTGTAAAATGTTTCTTATGATTCTTTTGCAAGACTCATTATCATAGGAAAAAGTTGAATATAAAAATAGTGATTATCAATATAGATCTTTTATGTTACTCATATTTCATTTCATTTGAGTTTCTCCCTCCCGCCCCCTCTCTCTATTTTTGTATGTGGCAGTGTTCTATATTGTAGGCATTAGCTGTGTTGGAGTGTCCATGTCCATTTAGAGTGTGCTTCACAGTTTGCAACACAAATCTGGCAAAATCAAACTACAACAAAACTTTCAAATTAATTTTCTTAAACAAGTTCCATAATGCATGCTAGAAAATAAGAATTTCTAACGTTATGATGAAAAATTTTAGAATAAAAGTTTCTGTTACTATTAGTAATTTAGTATTCAAACAACATTCTTTGTCAATGGAGGAATTGTAGGATGTACCTTTCCCTCCCACTGGTACACCGATTCAATACCTGCGGAAGACATAATACATTGGGCTTTTAAGAGTCAAACATGAGATGCAACCTACATAGAGCTAGTTTGGATAATTTCTCAATAAGCACTTACAAAAGAAGGAAATAAAAAGAATCAACGAGGTAAAATGAATTAAATTTCTCTTGTAAGTTAGGAGAAATTGATGTATCCTAACTTATGAAGAAATTAAACAAGTGAGCTTCTGAAAAAGTTGAGATGTATTAGTTTGATTTTAACTTATGAGATAAGTTTGATTCATTTTACTTCCTTAATTCAAATTTTTTTTCTTCTTCTATAAATATTTACAACGAAGTTTATCCAAATTGACTCATAATTAAATTGGTGAGAAAACAAATTGACCCAAGACCATATCAAACTCAATCCTTTCCACCCTACCAGAACAATGGCACTGGTGGACACGGTCGCACACACCACAAGTGAAACAAGTATATAAGCTCAGAGTGAAGATATATGTCAAGTAATGGAATTCATTCAAGTCTTAGTTACATACAACGAATGCAAAAGTAGTTCTGACTTCTAACAATGCATCTGGTAGATATATCCATAGGTTCCAATATAGCAATCACGTTTCACAAATGGATTAATATAAAAAAAAGGTTCCAAAAGATTTTCAATTTGACAAATCAATTAATAAAATCACATTCATTTGAGTGATTCAAGTGAGCATAAAGTCCAAAAAAAATGGAGGGAGTTTAAGAAAGCTCTCAAACTTTGCCTGACATGTCCACACGGCTAGAGTATTTCCCGTGCCACCTTGCAGAGATAGATGCAAACAAAGTAGCCCATATTCCCATAGTACTAGCGAAAATTTTAAACCAAGATGGAAGATCACACCTCAACACTAAAATCTTAATAGTCTAATAATAATGCAAAGTTAAGCATACATTGTGGTTCATCCTCGCTCTCCAGAATCATTTATATATCAAATCAAGTCCAGGGACAAAAATCACAATAATGAATTGTTACAATAATGGGATTTCAAGAAGTAGCAATACCATTACAACAAATATTACTAGTTTTAAACCACAGATACACAAAGTTGGGTAGTGAGAAATTCTCACCCGGTACCCTGTTGACACAAGCAGCAAGCTTCTCTTTGACGATGCTTTCAGCCAATTTCTTACCTGCACAACCACCAACATGCGTCAAAATTAAAAAAAAAAAACCAACAATTCAAAAACCCAAAAACCGAACTCGGCAATCCTAGGACCTGCTTCTTTGTTGGGAACAGTGACATAGACAACAATACTCGGCACAGTGGTGTTACTCCCTTCCATTATGGTGCTGGAGTGGCTGCGAATACCCAACTTGGATCTGAAACAGAGGCAATTGAATTGAATTCAACAGAGAGATGAAATTAAGAGAAAGTGAGTTATTTTATGTTATGTTATGAGTACCGTAAGAGAGATTGAACGCACCCCGTTTTGAGGGCAGAGGAATACAAGGGCGTGCAGAGATTGGAGAGTCCCAAACTGAGCATGCAAAACGCGCCGACGAGGGGCAAACGACGTCGTAGCGTGGAGGAGGAGAAAAGGGAAGTAGAGGAGCAGAGTCTAGAAGTCATTTTGGGAAGTCCAGGTTGAGACGTTCTTATATGCTGCTGCTCGTCCTTATCAAGCTACCTCCTGCTCCTTTCCTTGATGCGCTCTTCCTTACCTTCACAAGCTCCGTATCATGCTCCGCCTTCTGACACCTGTATACTTTCATAACTATTTTTCAAATTATTATTTTAAAATAAATACTAAGCTCAGACCAGTGCTTGCCACGTACAAACAACTGCTAATAATCTGCCCCGTTTACTTTCTAAATTTCAATTCGAATTTTCATTTAAAGACCTGAGTTTCCAATTATAATTATAATTCTCCGGCAAAAGAACCTAAATGGCGTTTTTCAATCAATTATTTACGAATAGGGTGTAATTGACAAATTATTTACGTAAATGGGGTAGTCAAACACGTCTGGCTTGGGCTTGTTTGAACTGCCCCCACCCCTATATAAACTCCCCAAAAGTTATTATTTATCATTCCTACATATTTCACCTTCTCTCTAAAAATTGTTCTGCCTTCTCTCTAGAAGTTGTGCGCGGATATTTCTGAAGCGAAGTCCTGCCAACAAGTAAGCGAATTTAATTCCTTTACATATTATTTTATTTAATGTGTTATATTTTTTAATTGGAAAATTGTTAGGGTCATATTAAACTGTTAGTGATGTAATTATATTTTAATAAAATAAATGTTAGGTTAGTTTAAAATTGTTTTAGTTTAGGGTTTATGGATTACATTTTAGGATGTAGGGTTTAGAAAATTGTCAATTATTTAATATGTTATATTGTCTAACTAGAAAAATGTTATGGTCATATGAATTTGTTAGCGACATAGATTTAGGTTCATAGAAAATTGTTTATGTGTATGTTGGTTTAATATGTAGTGTTTGTGCTTTAGTGTTTGGGTTAAATGGTTAGGGTTTAGGGTTTAGGATTGACTGTCTAGGGTTGTAGGGGGTAGGGTTTAGGGTTTCAGTGAGCAAGGGTACAGGGTGTTAAGGTTTAGGGGTTGTAGGGGGTTGGGGTTTGGGGTCTAGGGTATAAGTTTGGTGGGCATAGGTACAGGGTGTTTGGGTTAGGGCAGAGGCGGACCCACGGTGGGGCACATGATCAGGGGTTGGGTGTTGGGGGTTAGGGTTTAGGGTTAAAGTTTCGATCGACATGGTTAACGGGTGTATGGTTTACGATTTAGGGTTTAGGGTTTAGTGTTTATTACTTAAGACAGTTATTTTTGTAGTAGTTGTGAATCAGACATATTTAGGGTTTAATGTGTAGTGTTTCTGCTTCGGTGTTTGGGTTAAATGGTGAGGGTTTAGGTGGTTGGGGTTTGGGGTATAGGGTGCTTGGTTTAACGTTTATGATAGATAAGAAAATTTTGTTTGAATGATACTGATTCGCACATATTTTGTTTATTAAGATACTGATTAGATGGCTGATTCATCTTCCACTGATTCGTCGCGATCTGGATCCGATCACGAGAGTGAGCCCATGGATTTGACAGCCTATGTTGTCCCTACCCTATACAAGTGGGGCGCTTTGCGTAGGCGTACTCAGCGCACCCACGTTTCACAAGCTGTGTGGAACGAGGGCACAGTTCGAGTATTGAAGACTCGACGTGGTAAGGTGACGGCGGGACCACATCAAGACGATATACCTGATGTCGTTTGTGATATGTTGCGTGATGCTGGCTTTCTTCATGTCGCACGCATGCGACATATTCAGGTATGCAAGTATGAAATGAGTAAAGAATTGTTAATTTCATAATTGTACTTGTTAATTCATTAATAATTTTTTTAGATGGATGTTGAGCTTATTAGTGCTCTGGTTAAGCGATGGAGGCCAGAGACTCATACCTTCCACATGCCATAGGGAGAGATGACCATCACGTTGGAAGACGTGACTGATATTTTGGGATTGCCCACAGAGGGCGATGTCGTTACTGGAGTGACGGTAGCCGATTGGGCGACCGTCATTGAGGACGTTTTTGGTCACGAAGCTGAGGAGGACACCGAGTTGAGAGGTGGATATTTGCGACTGTCTTTCTTTGATAGACATTTTGCGCATTGGGGTGAGGTGGTTCCCGAATTGGTTAACGTGATGCGGTTTACGAAGGCCCACATTGCATGACTTATTGGAGCATGGCTGCTGTGCGACCGATCTGGAGGTAGCATGATCGCAGCACATTATATCCCGTTGCTTGCTGGGGAATTCGCGGACATCGGTGGATATAGCTGGGGCTTCGCGGTCCTTGCACATTTGTTTAAACAAATGTGCGAGTGTACAGATCCAAGCAGAAGTGACATTGGTGGATGTCATATGCTGCTTCAGGTGTGGGCGTGGCTTAGATTCCCACCCATTGATCCAGCTATTCTGCTGCCTACTCAGGCGGAGTGGCATTTCGGACACCGGTATGTGTGACTATATTTCGTTTTTGTTAACAATTATTACAATTAAGTCCTATAGTATACTAATGTTAGTTATTTTGAAATTAGGTTTAACGCTTTAGGCCGGTTTAAACCGCACGAGCTGGTCTTGTATAGGATGACATTGGATTCCCTCACTCGACACGAGGTACGTATAATAATTTTTCAGTAATTGTACGTTTGCATTTGTGGTACATGTTAGAAAATGCTGTGTTTTTTGGTCTGTGCAGGTAGTCTGGCAACCATATGGAGACTACGACTTTCTTGGTGCATCTGAGCATCAACGATTGTTGTGGATGGCAACAACTCCTATTATATGCTTCCACACAGTTGAATATTCCCAATCGGATAGATGCATGCGCCAATTCGGGAGGGATCGGCCAATCCCACGTGCTCCCAGGAAGCTTAAGGGTGTGCATGACCTTTCGTTGCACGGTAAACGAGAAGACAATTGGGTTCGTAAGCTCAGACCGTTTATTATGCGTTGGGAGGTTAGGGACCAGCACATTGACCTTCCCCCCTTGCTTCAGGGCTTGCTGTCACCACACCATGAATACATGGTTTGGTACAGGGAAAATGGGAAGCGGTTTATCACGAAAAAGGATGCCAACACGGGTCGTGGTGTAAGTTTTGTTGACATCATTATTTGTGTATTTAAATTAATTATGGTAGATCACATAGTTGACATTGATGTTTATAAATTTTAATTTGCAGGTTGATGGGCTAGAGGCGTCGTACTTCGTGACAATTACGCCCAATAGGGCGGCCTTCGACTTCGATTGGGCGAATGAGGAGGTCCGTCGCTTAATGTCTGTCTTCGCCGAGAGTTGTCATGTGGAGGAGGCAGGACCACATGCTCCTGCATCCCAGCTTCAGCAGGACCCACAACTGTCTGTTGCAGTTGGTCGTCGAAGTAAAGAGGGACGTGGGCTAGAGCGTCGACGAAGACCAATTCAGTAGGTTCCTGAGCCCATTGTTGGTCCCAGACCGCGCATTGAGGGTTACTATAGGCCTCCTCAGACACGTTTACCCCTCCGACAGCATATGATGCCCCTTCGGCAACATATGATGTGGTATTATGTGCAACTGCCTGGATGGGTAAAACAACATTCTCTGCTTCTATAAAATCCACGTACAACTCCAGAAAATCTTTCCTTGCTTGGTTGATAAATTCTTTCATTACCAATTCTATGTCTTCATCATCCAGCATCTGAAATCCCAAGTAATGTTCGTTTTGCCATAATCTTGTCGTGACTACAGTGATACATTGGTTGACATGTAGACCTAATTTTTGTCATATCTTCTCATGCATTTCACTCACTGTTGAGGTTCGCTTCATACGGGTTGCTTGTGTATCCCCTTCAAAAATGACAGCTCGTTGCCCTTCAACTTTTCTTCCATTAAAATGTAAGATAACACGAACAGAATCACTACTTGAACTCATTTCTTGCCATGGGCAAAACAACTTCAAATATCCCTGAACAGTACAATGTTAGGAAATTTATAAAAGAGACAAAAAAATATGTTAACAAAAATATGTCTGATTCACAACTAATACGAAAATAATTGTCTTATGTAATAAACCCTTAACAGTAAACCCTAAACCCTAATCCATTCTAACCCGTAAACCCTAAACCCTGCCCACCAACACTTTAACCCTACACCCTAAACCCCAAACCCCGACACCCAGCCCCTATACCCTAAACCCTAACCCAAACACCTTAAACCCATGCCCACCGAAACTTAAACCCTAGATCCCAAACCCGAACACCCCAACCCATAACCCAAACACCCTGTACCCATGCCCACCGAAACTTAAACCCAAAACCCCAACACCCTATAACCCCTAAAACGTAAACCCAAACCCAAACACCATGTAACCATGCATATCGAAACCTAGACCCTAAACCCTAAACCCCAAACCCCAACCCCCAACCCCTAAATCCTAAACTCGTTGCAAAACACCATGTAACCATACACACCAAACCTAAACCCTAAACCCTAAACCCCAAACCCCAACACCCAACCCCTTAAACCCTAACACCCTGTACCCATGCCCACCGAAACCATAAACCCTAAACTCTACCCCCTACAACCCTGCACCGCCAATACTCAACCCTAAACCCTAAATCCAAACCATTTAACCCAAACCCTAACCTTTTAAACCAACATCCACTTACACAATTTTTTATGAACCTAAAACTATGTCGCTAACAAATTCATATAGCCCTAACATTTTTCTAATTAAACAACATAACATAATAAATAAAAGTGATATGAAAAATCGTAAAACCGCTTACTTGTTGACAGGACTTTGCTTCAGAAATATCCACGCACAAGCTCTAGAAAGAAGGCAGAGCAACTTTTAGAGAGAAGGTGAAAACCGTGCGTATGGTAAATAGTAACATTTAGCGCTTATTTATAGGAGTGGGGGTAGCTCAAACACGCCCAAGCCAGGTGTGTTTAAACACGCCCAAGCTAAGTGTGTTTAAACATGCCCAAGCCAAGCGTGTTTGGCTACCCCATTTACGTAAATAATTTGCCAACTACACCATATTCGTAAATAATTGATTAAAAAACGTCATTTAGGTTCTTTTGCCTAATTCTCGATATGTTCTTACTTATAAACACTCTTTTAATTAATTCATTTCTTTTAAAAAATAATTAATTTAGTTAATCATAATAAACCTATTAATTATTTGTGTTATCATTTAAAAAAATTCTCATTTTTCTTTCCAGTTAATTATTTCAGATTAATATTTGAAAAGAGATTAATTAAATAAGGGTTTATAGGAAAAAAAAAATAATGTACCTAGAAATTAAAACAGAATCTTATAAAAACATATAAACAAATTTCTAATAAAAGTTTTGTAATTAGTTACAAAGGAAATAATAGTTGTGAATAATAATAATAATAATAATAATAATAATAATAATAATAATAATAATAATAATAATAATATACTGCAGATGAAACTATAGAGTCGGTTTGGGTCCTTCAAAATCTGACACTAATTGGGTCCATCAAAATCTAATGTAGGCTCAATTATGTAGACACTTGCATCACAGAGTATGCTCATTTTTGCCCCCCTCTGGCCCTCTTCCCACAAAAAAAATACGAAAAAAACAATCTCACTCTTACTGATTGTTAATTTAGTTATATGCATGAGACTTAAATTGCTTCATATCGATATAAAGAGTTAGACAGAGGCTAATTTAAATAATTAAACTTTTTCATGTACATACGTTTTAGGAGTTTTTTTTTTTTTTTTTTTTTGGGGAAAGAAAAAGCAGAAAAATAAACCAAGTGACAGAAATAGAATCTTACAGCAAAAGCCCTATAATAACATCATAGGGAGGGGAATACCATTCCTTCATTTGACTCACCAGTGAGATAATCTGTCTGCGATGGCTTCACGAGGGATACACTGATCAATAATAGTGACTTCCAAACTACGGTTCATCAAGTCTTTGATCTCTATAAAGAGATGACCATAAGCATGCTGCTCACACTGCTGTTGAGTGCCCATGAATCATATTTCGAATAAAGTGAAAATTAGAAAGAAAAAAAAAACATATTTTTGTTTATCAATATAAATATTTTACACTATCAATCAATTAAAAATCACCATAAACATTATTTTTAAAATAATTATGACAAAAAAACAACAATCTTATCATATACTATAATGTATTGATTGGATAATAATATAAACAAATACACTATCAATACATTCTAATTAAATTATTTTTCATTATATTTGATCAAATTTTAGATATAGATATTAAATTAAACTAAATTCATTATGTTAATAGTATACTACACTGATGTCATATATATTGAACGTGATATAATTAAAGGTTAAAGATAACCCTAAAATAATATTTAATGTTTGATAAATTTTATAAAATAATATGAAAAAAATAATAAAAGCTTTTAAAGTATGATTTTAAAGAGAAACTCAAGGAGTAATTATAAATTATTACTACTAATATTGAAGGTGACATAAATAATAATGAAAATGATGATAATTAACAAAAGTTA